>BGPR01000002.1:339586-509467 GCA_013235015.1 Araneus ventricosus
TATATATATATATATATATATATATATATATATATATATATATATATTGCTATTTAGGTTGTAAAATGCATACAAGTCCATGTGTGGGCTTTCAAACACAGCTGCACTTATATTTCACCTTCCGTTCCTGCATTCCTTCGATCAGAAATGGAGCATAGCAGTAGTGATGCCTCCCAAGATCATTTTCTTTCTTTCACGAGCAATTTGCAACTGACGTCGTTCATTTTTCAGTCATTTCTAGACGTTTGCATTGTTAAGCATCCCGCGCTTCTCTTTCATTTGTGAAGCGACTTCCTTAAAATTTTCATAAATTAAATGCTCAGTTTGGTATAAACATAAAACGGGACATTCATCGCTGTTCAACTCCACGACTTTTGGAACACGGGAAGGTAAAACCCTTCGTCAATGTGAAACCCCGTTGAAAATTGGCGCAGATAGATAAAGTTGTTGGAATTCAAACGAATTTGATATCCATATGGAATATGGAATGGAAGGCCATGAAAAGTGAACTTTGATTCTTCGAGGCGACGATAAATCATCTGTGTTGTGTGTTGAGAGCGTTGGGAAGGAGGAAAGTGCTTGGGAGTCAGTATGAGGCTTTGAACCTTCTCAAACGAGGTGTATCGAAAAAAACTTTGGAACATCCGTGGATGACTTGATTAAATCTATCGACTGAAATGAGTGGAATACAAACCAGTTGTTGGTACAAATGGACTACTCGTGAATGCCTAGCTTAATATCACTGGTGAGATTTAATAAAAAAATGATTGATGTGAGAAATATATTTTAACTTTGGAAACAAAGCTTACGCATATTTTAGCTCTTTTCAGTGGCATAAAATAAGGTGAAATTAACTTTACTCGCAACTTGCACTTACGTAAAATTTGCTTTCTTTAAATTCATCTGAATATAAAATTTTCTATTTAGATAGCACGAGCTGATCTGTTTATAACGTAATCATTCTTATCCAATGCATTCACTTAATTCCTTATTTTTTTAACTAAATTGTTTACTATACTAAAAAACTATTACCATTTTAAAAACTATTGTTTACTTTATTAAATAGATACTGGTATTTTATTGAAATAACCATGCTGGGATAATGCATATTGTAGAAACATTAAAAGCGTTATGGTAGATAGTCCTTTTTATTTAAAATGTGTGTTTTCAAGCTGACAGTTTGTTTCAAAATCATCCTAAGTTGAATTAAATTTCATTTTTCAAATTCAGTATTTATGTCACAGTTTATTCAAAACCCACTTTACTTTGACATGATCTGATGTTATTGAAGAAATGACACTTTACATGAAGGAAATATTGCAATGAATTTATAAATATTTAGTTTAAAAACCGCACATAAAACAACTAATAGTTTGTAATTTCCTGAAGAGATTAATTTGCGTATTGAAAAAAAATATAAAAGAAGAAGAATTAAGACTTTAATCCTGAATTTAAAAAAATCTTTTATTGTATTGTCCTAAAGCCATAATTCTCTATTTTCATAAATGAATCGTAATATTTACTGCATTCATGCAGACGAAAACAATATCTATGTCTTTCATAATAACATTAATTATTTAGTCACCATTTAACGAATTTTAGCGCATTATTAATCACATCCGACAACATCTGTACTGCGACAAAAAGGAGTGATGAGAGCTTTGCTTATGTAGATATAATATCTACTCGTCTTATTAAGCGCATGTCATATCGTTAATAATGTAAATTTAATCACATAATTCCATCGTGTGATCACCGACTACATACCACATTCGGTAAGAGACGCTGCATTTTAAAGATCACAGGGGAAGGAGTCCCATATAAATAGGCAAAACGTCATGCAATGACTTTAGCTGAAAGGTATCACGAATAATTAATAATGCTTGATTAATTATTTTTCGCAACTTAACACTCATGAAAGGCAGAAAATGCGGGCTTGTTGTAATTTATATAAAGCTTTCTTTGGTGTTGAAATAACGAAAAATCATCACACTTATAAATGTCCAAATGCTATTAATTTTCATTATACATGCAATGAATTACTTTTGTTGCTTACTTCATGAGATTTGTATAAATATATATAAATATTTGTATATATTCCAAATTTTAGTTAATAGGGCACGACTTAATCTTCCTAATCTATAAATGAAGCTCAGACTTTTTTTATCTTGTTCTTCTAAAAGTTGTTTTGGAATAGCATGTTCTGGAGATGAAATGACATGGTTACCGATACCGGACTAATGCAAACAACTGGGAGGTTTTCGGATTTTAAAAACTGCTAGTTGAAAATTAATTCTACTGAGGAAATTTTTGAAAAGATATTTTAATTCAATTAATGGAAATTTAGATTTATTAATTCTATTTAGAAAGTTAAATTAAAAATTTCTGATAGAATTAATTGTTTTATTCCTTATACTTAGTTTTGCAAATTAACACGGCTGTAGTTGAAGGATTATGAAATCGTATAATCGTTATTAACTTTTTTTTCACTCAACATAATTGTACTTTAATACTTTCATATAAAATAAGTAAAATATGAATTTCTGTTATTGTTTTGGCTTGGTAGAAATAAACAAACGGATAGGAATTGATACTCAAATACTGCTACTCAAAGATTTTAATATAAACAAAGATTCTGTATTAAAAAAGTACAAATTTGCTAAATGAAAATTTTATTTTTGTAACGAAATACAATTTCGCAGGTTTAGTGGATAAATCATAGCAATTCTGTAATTTCGAAAATAATTAAAATTACCAAATCGCTTCACAAAAAACAGAAACTGTATGTGTACAGAAAATGCAATTGCGTTGAGAGCTTTAAATATATTTCAGATTGATCATTATACATTAGATAATTTTAGATCATCGATCTAAATTGTCGTTGTTTTAAGCAACGCATTCGTTGATAACTATTCTTCTAAGTTCAACGGTATCTTCCTATTTCAATTGATGACATCTTCTACTTTAGAAAGATTCCTGAAAATTGTAGAAAAAGTTTTAAAGTTTCTCAAATATAGTTGATATTTATCGTACGATCAAATTTCAGGGAATATATAGAACATTATGTATTTAATTAAAGTGGCCTTTGAAATGCAAAAAAGAATCCGGCCCTACACACTTTATCAAGGGTAACCTGCAGACAGGAAGTCGAAAATGAGATCTTTTTCTGTGAGAGGCCTGACTTTAGACCAAAAATTGACTTCTCGTGATCCGAAAAATTCCAACAGTGAAGAAGAACATTAGAAGGATTACCCGCGAAAAAAAAATCCGATACATCAAAACCAAAACCCCATTATAATTTTTTTTTCAAAAAAGACTTTTAGACTAAAAATCAGCAGCCATCGGGCATTAATTTGCCATCATTATAATAAAATATCCTACAAATTCACAAAGGAAATATGGTTCAATTTACGCCTCCAACTGAGAAACAAGAAAATGGCTACTCACAGATAAAATACAAAATTTCCCTCTTAATTCTCAGAACCCCCTCCACCTAGTTCAAATAATTATGAAGCAAGAACTTATACACTTTAATTTAGCAATAATATTCTTTTCCTGATAAATCTTTCTTTAATACGGATATTTCAATTTTTTATTATGCTTTTAGATTTCAAATATGTGATATCTTAAATGAAGTGGTTGAGTGGCATCGTTATTGGATTTAAGAATCGGAATTTGCTATGGGAATCCTCTATCGGAATTTTCTATGACAAAACATACTTCATCGTTTACTTTCTGTATAGAGTGTTTTCGAATATTTTGATGAAAATTTAAAAAATACTTCATTAATTCAACGCTATGAAAACAATCAGATTTTCTGCAAAGAAAACGCATTTAATAAGAATTATTTTCTGAGCAGGAAGTTTCTTAGTTCATAAGAAGTATTTTGATATAAGTTTATGTGTGAAGATACATTTTTAGTTACAACAGAAGTATGCATCAAAGTGAATTTAACCCTGGAGGACGCGCGATACGAAAAGTAACACAAAGACGTGCAAGGGGGTGTTGCGACACCCCAAACGTTATTTCGCTATTTAGGCAAAACTAGCAACATTTTTATGCTATATCTGCTTCAAATGATTCGTGCAAACAGTTCTCTTTATACAAGAACAAATTTTTTAGCGATGATGATACTTTACTATAATTTTTTCAAAAAAGTTATAGTAAAGTATCATCAATATGATAATCGTTATACAATTTGGATAGAAAAATACTGCTTCTAATTTTCAATTCTCTATTCTCAATTTCTAATTTTTTGTACAGAGGAAACCATATTTTTAATAATCTAGATAAGAATTCTGATGTGCTTTACCTTTAGATCCAATAAATTTAGGGCGTAATACGCTTTCACTTTTAAGAATTGTTTCTACAATTTTAAGCTGTTCCTCCAGTAGTTTTTGAGCAAGTGGATAAGACACGTACCAGCTGAAAACAGTTACATTACGTACAGAATGATAAAACTTTTATATCAATCTCTTGAGATTTTTACTTAAACTATTATCCAGTTTCAAAGTCTTTTATCAGCTAAAATCTCCATTTTAAAAATATAGAATATCCTTGAATCCACATATTTCATTAATAAAACTTAAATAGCGAGAAAAAATTATTTTCCTGACCATAATACGATCACTCAATTAAACAAAGAACGCGAATCTGACGCGAGGACGCGCAAGGGGTTGTTCGACACCCCATAAGCTCAATTCCGATGAAAAAAATCAAGGATTTTTTCTTGAAACACATTCCGTCAGTTGAAGGTGACCCTAAAGGCAGATAGCAGGAATTTGACTCATTTCAATTCAAGGGAATTGAGTATTTTTCACATTTTACGTGTGTGGGGTTTCGAAACCCCCCTTGCGCGTCCTCGCGGGTTAAAAACAAAATGCAACCACATTCAATGCAAAAAAGTTTTTATTATTAGATAGATTTTCTTTCATGCAAAAACAGAATTCATTTAGTACACCAGGAGAACAAGCAAATACTATATGGAATGATAATCCATATAGTAATAATACATTTAAGGATAGAATTGAATTTAAAGAATTACGTTCTATGAAAAGTGTTTTTGAATTCATAAATAATACTAAAAATGTCACTGCACTTTGAATATTAATTTTCAATAAACAAAACACAGTGTGCCCTGTGAATTCAAAACGCGAAAAACATAGCTGTTTAGGCAACTTTTTGAAGGAGATACAAAATAGCTCATTTTCAAAAATTATAAGAGTAAGAAGGGCAAGGTTAATTACTCTTACTATAAATAAAAATGCATTATTTCGAACGGAAATTCTTTGCTTTTATTATGAACAGCAAAAGATTCCCTCTTCAGTCACCTTAATTTACTTCCACACATTTGATTAAACAAGAATATTATCAAAGTAGAAAGGGAAATCTTGACAAAGGAATGGCAAACAGAAAATTACATCGTGGAACAATAAATGAAACATGTATATGAAGAAAATAAACATATTATACTTCCAACTAAAGAAAATTACAATCACACATCCTGCTTATTTATGCATTGAAAATTTAATTCCCTTACCCCTATTTCTCGAAACACAAAAAAGACTCTATAACAAGTTCAAAGCCAATCATTTTCATTGCCTAAAACTTTTTTATAAAAGAATTTTATACTCTGTCGTACGGTTGCTTCTCCTTCCTTTCCTTAAGAAATTTTTCGTCAGGTTGTGAAAATGTAGTGTTAAACCTATTCAATTTAAAATAGTACAAGGAAAAGTCTCTCTTTCTGAAATATTGCAGCCTTTTTAAACGAAAGAGCTTCCTTTTTTTAAGTTGAAGGTGGATTTACCTCTTTTTTGTAACTTTTTTTCAATTTCCAATTTTTTAAAGCTGGTTGTGCATTTAAATTTTATTTTGAAAATGCTACCCTATGGATACTTTATCTTCTTCCTTCCATGTGCTGAATTTTTATGATCACAAGAGCATCTTATAAATTATTTTCATAAAATTGTATGCTAAAATAGTTTTATTCGCTGCGTAATGTTATCTCCGTTACCTTGTTTTATATTTAAAAATTAACCATGAATTTGCGTCTTTTAAGCATCAGGAGGGCTTTCCTTTATTCTTTATATAAAACTGGTATGGCGTAGTTATTTTGCAGTAAAATGTTATTTTTACTACGTTTAGTTTGTCCTGAGTTTTCCAAATTATACAAGAATATCCGTTTAGTGGTAGTTGAGAAAAGATCCTTCAATTGTAAAAAAACAGAAGTGAGGCGAAAGATTCTATAAATCATGGAAAATCTCCTGGTAATTTGATTATGAATTTTATTTAATAGGTAATCAAGAGAACTATCTTTTTAATCCAACTTTTCATAAGCTTGAGTTGTATAGGTAATTATGAGTTTCTTACTTTTATTATATTGAATGGCTCGCATTTAATTTTAAATTTCTTCACATTTGAAATCGTTAATAATCCAAAGTTCTGGATGTTTGATTATTTTTGTTTGATTCAACTACAGTTCAGTTACTTTCATTTCATGGTACTTTTCTTTTTCGTAGATTTTTTAAATAAAATTTTAACTCCCCCACTGATTTATTTGTGTTTTTTTCATTGATAATGATTCAAATGAGGACAAAGCAATTTATTTTATTGTAATAAAGTCAAACAATCATTTCAAAATACTTAAATAGCATTACATAGATGATTAAAATTTATTAATAAAATTAAAATTGGATTTCAAAATCCAATTGGATGAAGCAATTATAATTTGCATCTTGACTAACTTCTCTGTAATATTTAAAGTTGTTAGTTTCAGCATTTCTATTGAATTAATATACGGTTTATTTTACCACAAATGTCTACTAAAAGTTAAACCCCAAGGATCGAATTTCTCGTATATATTCAGGGACTGCGACACATTCTCTGCGGTCAGTGACTACAAGATATGTGCCAGGATTGTCCTAATAATGTTGAGAGAACTCTCCTCGGGGAGTTAATTGACAAATGCCTGGGTCATTTCACAAAGCCAGGTGAATGTATACAATATGAATGTTTACTTTACTCGGCAAAGATATATACTTTTGGTAAACATTTTAAATTTGAAAATAGTAAATCCAAAATTTGCTTCAAATATGTTTGTTCAAATATTTGATTTTTGTTAAGATTTGGTTGAATGCCCAAAATGCTACAGATTTTCCTGTAAATGATCTGATGCTTTGGGAGTCCCTGAATCTGTACGAGAAATGCGAACCTGGGGTTTTAAAAGCTGTTTTTTTAACTTTCAGTAGACTTTTGTGGTATTTGATAGAAGAAGCAGTAACATATTTTTTATTTTCTAAGAAAGTGTCAGACTCTGAAAAGAAGATTGCAGAATCCATAATAAAATACAAAGCTAATGAAAAATCACTTCCCACTGGTGTCTCTGTTTTCAAGTATACCACAAAACAGCATCAGTTGGTTGGACTGCAGTCATTGTTGAAACAAGATGGATCCTGGTTGAAAAACAATCCTAGGGTCTGAAAAGAAGATTTCACGTTCAAAGAAATGAAAACTTTTTACAAGAACTTAAAAGTAGTAAATGACACAGCTGAATGGGGTGCAAAACCAATGGAATATTTTAGTCATGCTGTGATAACCAAAATTGAAGAATATTCTCAAAATCTACTTCAGCTTGTTGAAGAAAGTTAGAAAGAAAATCCTTTCTTTAAGAAGTTAGTTTTGAATGAAATTTAAAGTACTTAAAGTTATGACATGAGATTATTTGACAGTTATTGGAACTTTTACAATATATTTGGACAATTAATTAATGTGAGTATTGAATCTTTGTTTTAATGCTACATGTTAAACTGGAAATTAAAATTGTAGATTTTAACTCATCACTGAATTCATTTTTATATCCTTCCTTAGCATTTTAGTAAATTTTTAAGATTTTATTGTGAACATACAGTAATTGTGGTATAGTGTTTCCAAAAAGCAACAATGCAGAATTATTGCAAATTTTAACCATTTTATGCTTTTTTCCCAAGTGGTTAAGTGTAAAGTTAATACTTATTTGTTTTTTTATTTTAACTAAAAACGTCCATTGGAACAAATATGAACCAGTTTTAACACATTAGCAACCATATAAAATTCCTTAAAAAATTCTAAAAATATGACATTTTAGGAGCTTTTTTTTTTCAAATTTCATGGCTTTACAGACAAAGCCTACAGTTTATTAAGAGGGCTGAAACTTCATATACTTTCTATTAGGACCAAAAGAAATGGGAATAACTCTGGGGAGCAAGGGTTTTTTTTAAAGTTTTTTTGAGACAACCTAATATATATATATATCGGTTGCTTTCGAAGAATTAAGCAAAGAGAGACAAGCTGAAGAATAATCTGATGCATTATATCTCAGTGGACAAGTGACTGAGTAGAACGACCAAGAATCTAATTCTGAGACTGACGTGGAATACAATCCAGTTGACGAAGAAGAATAGCGACTCAAACTTGAACGCAAATGTTTGTATCATCCATCCATTCAAGCTCTAACATTATTATACATAAAGAATTAAGTTGTGATTAATTAAATAAGCAAAGAGTTAGAAAAAACTTGATTTCGCATAATGTGCGCCAATCTGATCTGAGAGCTTTAAAAATAGTCATCTGTCAGCAAGGGGTTAAATAACGATGTAAAAGAAAAAAAAAATACATCTTAATCCACAAAGAAATTGCTATTGATCCACAGTTAAGAGTCGATTAAAGGCTTGTATAGATTTTAACTCTATTTCAGCGTATCATTGACAACGCTGAGTTTCCCCGGAATGTTTATTATGACTTTAAATAAGAATCATCCCTATCCCAAACATCTGGACTGAGATTCAGAAATCCAATTCCTCCACGGCTAATTTCTATGATAAATTAAAATTTTTCTGAGAAATAAAGTCTGCTAATACTTTTATCTGAAGAAAGAGCAAAAATGTACTAAATTTTAGAGACTTGTCTTCCAAACCCGAATATTTTAGAATATTCCAGACAGCCATAGTTTGCAGCTTCCATGAAGGATTTTCTAATATTGGCATCCGACAAATTTTTCCTGATCTTTATATATAACAATGCTAGATACGCTTCTACTTCTTAAATCTTCCTCATTTAAAACAGGTATCAGTTTACCATCTCAAAGAAAAGATTCGAAACTAGGTTCATTTCCTTAAAATTATTCTTTAATCTTAGTAGCCTTCTTCCAGATATCTTTGGCTCGTGTTTCGATTTATTGCCAGTTCATCTATGTTATGCCTACCCCCTCGCATTGAGCGAGGCGGTTCCGGGCTGTCTAAAAATTTCCCCTTGACACCTACGCAGGCCGGTCTGAGGCGGTTGGCTTCTTTTGAGGGGAGGTTCCCAGATCGCTTCGGAGATAAGCGCGGTAGGGGATCCAATTATCCTTGCCAACCACAGCTCAGTTCCTTGAACCTTAAGGGAAGGTTAGTTATAGTAGGGGTGGGATGGTGGAGTAAATGACCACCCAGGTTGGGAGAGCCCAATTCATGTCGTATCCTCTCAAAAAGGCCCAGTTTCAAAGGGGCTAGAAAAAAGTCGCTTCGGGATTAAAGAGTTAAAGTTTTTTTTTACTGTGTCATCGATCGAATGCAGTCATTGATTTTAGAGTTAAAAACATTTCCTCCTAAGTACACTTTTCATTTCTAATCCTATATGCGCATCTTTCTTTCTTTTAAGAGACATTTGGGTAATTTGTTGATGAAGGCTCATGTTGATCAGGAATATCCTAGTTGCCTGATGATTCCATGCCATTGTCAGCGATCTCCGAACTACAATGAGCCTTAGTCCGTGTGTGTTTTCTTGTTCTCTGACTCTCAATAATGCCTTTTATTCACGCTTTGCAAGTTTCATTTTGATTCCCATAAAGACATCCCTCCACCCGGGCTCTATTTGACTCAATAAAAATGTTCTGTCTTCATTTTTTATAATTTTCAAAGTTTTTGCGTCAGCAGTGTCAAATAAATTATTTAAATCCGATGTAAACTTACGTTCTTGTTATCTCTGAGTTTCTGTCTTCCACTTTTGAAGATTGCGCCAATAAGAGTACATCTTCATAATTTTTTTGTACACAATCACGTGTCACTCTTTTAGGAAACCTTCTCTTCTTCCAAATAATCAGGCATTCGCGCACTACTAAATTGGCCCTTTCACTTACGGCCAGTTTAACCTCATGTAAATTGAAAAATAAAACCGATAGTACTAGCCGATTGGATGGAAGTTTGCTTTCGTTAATTTGGTGACACTCGCTACTAATTGAATAGATATGTCGACCACCACTTCTCAAATTAGAAGCCATAATTGCACACATATTTGACTCGGACAGCGACTAGAGCAGGCGGAGTGCGATTGGCCGGCTCAGGATGGAGCGCTTTGCCAGCATCCACATGCTTCCCAATTCTACTGCGATGCGGCGAGTGATCCCAACCTCTGATTTGAACAAATGAGGTCTCTAATTGTTTCTTCAAATAAAAAGAAAAAAAATCTGAAAAATAAGGGCCTCTCTAATATATATATATAGAGAGAGAGAGTACAAATCGTAAAATGAAAAACTCAATTTTCGAATTTGATATGAAAGTTTGTTATTTTATTTTATTGTTTTTCGATTATTTTTGATTCTTATATATATATATATAAAAGGCAATGCTTGTGTGTGCGCATGCGATGTTTATACCTAAAATATTGAACCTTAAGCCTTAAATTTCGCACCCAGGTAGTATAATAATAAAGACTCAATGCACCTCGAAGCCCGATTTTTAAAATTTAATCTAGAATTGCTTTTTTATTTAAGATTTTGTGGTATTTTCAGTGATTTTTCATACTCTTTCTCCATTGCCTTTTTCTAATAATCAAAGCAAGAAAATGGATACACCATAAGGAAGAACAAACAATATCCATTCTAATGAAGCTTATTTTAAACGTCTCAAAGTTTTTTTAAACGAAAAAGTTTCAGTACATTATTTTCTTTAATTTTAATGAATTTTTAAAAATATTTTTGTTATAATTTACGGCAATTATTTTCATCGTGGCAACACAATTCAAACCGTTTCATTCCTCTATTGGACATTGAGGATAAAATTGTATTGTTGTGAGGATCAGATCTAAAAGGCTTTGGACTTCCACAACCTAGTCGAAATCGTGATTCAATTCTACCAAGTGAAGAACGTACAGAAAGGAATTATGACACAGATGTACTCACAGCATACATAGAGGAAAATGAGCCAAAAATGGCCCAAGATCAAAAAGAAGCATTTGGCAAGATTAAAAAAGCAGTTTTTGATAGGCACGGTGACATATTTGTTTTGGATGCTCCTGGTGGTACAGGGAAGACTTTTCTGATCAATCTTCTTTTGACTAAAGTGCGACAAAGGAACGAGATTGCCCTGGCCGTTGCTTCATCTGGCATTACCACAACACTCTTGACTGGAGGGAGAACAGCTCACTCAGCTTTCAGGTTACCCTTAAATCTAGCTAATACTCAGACTCCTACAAGATTCTAAAAGATTGCAAACTAATTGCCTGGGATGAATGCACTATGTCCCACAAAACTGCGTTTGAAAACTGGATGTTACGTGAAAGACATCAGGCTTAACAATAACATAATGGAAGGCACTATCATGGTGTTGGCTGGAGACTTTCGACAGACACTTGCAGTGACTCCCCGTGGAACTAGGGCAGATGAAATACAGGCCTGTTTAAAATCATCGTACCTATGGAATGACATTCAGATACTTGGACTAACAACAAACATGCGAGTTCATCTCAAAGGCGATCCATCTCCCCAGCAATTTGCAGATAACCTACTTCAACTACGAAATGATGCCATTTCTTCGGATAATCAAGATCGATGCATAGCGATGCAAAGAACTGAAAGGATTGTGAAAACTCAACAGGAGCTGAAGGAAGAAATGTTTCCGAATGTTTCACAGCACTTTTGACCACTCACAGTTGTGCCAAAGAGTAATTTTTGCCCCAAGAAACGAAGATGCCAGCGTCATGAATAAGCAACTTTTACTAGAATTGCCTGGTATTGTTTAAGTTTGCAAATCTATTGACACTGTATGTGATACGAATGAGGCTGTTACCTACCCAGTAGAGTTTTTAAACACATTGAAGTCATCTGGAGTACCTTCGCATACATTGGAGCTTAAGATTAGGCACCAATAATGCTTCTCAGAATCTTTATCCACCTTCACTTTGCAATGAACAAGACTGTATTAAGAATCTGATGCCGAATATCATTGAAGCCACAGGCCGCGATGGCCCAGTGGTAAGGTCTCGACCACGGGACCGGAGGGTCGCAGGTTGCAAACCCGATTCCATTGAAGATCCGCAGTGTATGGGGCCTGTTGTACGCTAAATTATACGTAGTGACCAAACGTCCTCCCGCTGGCATGGCGTGGAAGTTTGGAGAGGGGTGCCAGCTCAGGCGTCGTCCTCGTCATCTGACCGAGGTTCAAAATTACGAGGGCCGTCCCTAAATAGTCCTCGTGTTGCTTCAAAACGGGACGTTAATCTAACCTAAACTAACCCATTGAAGCCACAATTAAGACTGGACACGCTGCTGGTGAGGACGTTTTCATTCCAAGTATCCCGATCATCCCTTCGGATTTCCCATTTCAATTTAAACACATTCTGTTCCCTGTTCTTTTAAGTATCGCAATGAGCATCAACAAAGTACAAGGATAATCTTTAAAAGTTGTAGGACTCGATCTTCTTAAGCTCTGTTTTCTCTCATGGTGAACTATATGTGGGTTGTTCAAGAGTTGGAAAAAGCGACAATCTGTACATCCTAGCTCCAAACGGAAGAACAACGAACATCGTTTATCCCGAAGCTCTGTAGCGAAACATTTTAAGCAACAAAATATAAAATCTATGGTGTGATCATTCAGGAGGAATAAATGAGGCCACATGCCCATGTCATGTCGGGTGGTGGTGGGACTCAGGGATAATTTCCCATCATTTCGAGATAGCCAGGTTGAGTTATGGAGAACGTTTCATGCACTTTCAAGCGCAATCAGACGAAAATGACTAATTTATTGTCAGTGGAAGTGTCGGAGCAAGTAGGAAGAATGCTAAATACTAAGTTAGAGATGTTGTGACCTCTCCACCTTCGATAGTTTTTATTCAGCTTATGGTATATACCCACTGGTGCACTTTACTACTGCTGTCCGCAATGGGTTAATCAAGCTCGATGCGGTACGGGTAAACCTTTATATATTGATGAAATATTTGGTATACTTACACATTATGGTAAAAGGAAGAAAGGGGTGATTTGCTCTTAAAAAATTTTAAGTAAATTTTTCACCATTATAATAAGGGCCACCCTAATATATATATATATATATGATTTGATAAATTCAATTTTTTTTGCTTCTAATATCGAACTAGGATGATTACATTAGCTATCAAAGGTTAACATTTAATGTCATTTTGACTTTTTGTGACAAAAGTGGCTGCTGGTATTCGAAACTCTGAAGTTAAATCTTATTTAAATATCTAGAATAAATTTTCTGAAATTTTTAAAGGTGAAATCTTTTAGAGGGCATTATTTTCTTTTAAATGGTGCATTTTATTTCAGTATACTTTGAAAGATGCTAGATTAAGGGTAGATGGTTATTTTCAGGCAGTTCTACATAATATAACATAATTTCTTTGCAAGACTTCATTATTGAACTTCGCAGTATTTTGGCAATTTTAAGAAAAAAATATCGCTCATTTACTACAACGTTTTCTATGACTATTTCACTGAACTTTCGTATGTCACGTGTAAAAATATGTGAATATTTCGTATTTCAGTGTTTGTGCGATTATTTCAGTGTAGTAACACCGAAAATTATTTAAATTTACTCTTCTCTGCATTACCAAGTTTCCAATAGTTCAAAGTTATTTGAAACTGAAGTGTAGATATTAAGTTAAGTTCCGTATGTTTATTCCATTTCTGTAGATAATCTTTTGCAGTTAAAGCCAATTGCATCCCAGATACTCGTTTTGGAAGATATCCAAATTACCAAATCAAGAATCATTCTTCTGATTAGCCAATCTAATCATTCGCCAGATGCGGGTCGCGTACAAGGATTTTATTGATTCTGAACTAAATTTGGCCTGCATTCAAAGACTTGAAGTATTACAAGACTATAAAAGGGTATTCATTGCAGAAGCGCTCTTTTCTTCATTAAATATTTGAAAAGGCATGGAATGTTGATACGTTATTCGCCAGGATCTATTTCGCTCCATGTAGAATTTTCAACTGCTTTTTCCGCTGTTTGGAATACAACATTGATTAAATAAAAAATCGAAATAAGTAATTTTCGAAAGATTTTAAATGTTCATAGTCATTGGCAAAACACTAATGCTTTAAATAAATTGTGCTAATGGAAATAAAACTCGAAACTTTGTTAAAATGAAGATATAATATAATTAGATATCTTGAAATACAATGGGATTTAAATAATTTTATTTTTAAATATATAAATGCTAGTTTTTGGCGATTTATAAATAAAAAAAAGGATTTCTGAAAATGATTTTAGATATGTAAGATAAATAAATATATAAAATTAAGCAGTTTAAATATAAATAAGGAATTAAATTATGAACAACATACTTGAAAATCATTGAATTTTCTATAAATATACGGGATATAATAAAATCAAACTATACCCCCAAAGGGAACTAATAAAAAGGGTAGTTTATATGAATTTGCTTCAGATTTTATGCCCTCCATTTTAACAATGCCACTTATATGTCCTTGCATTTTTACAAGAAATAAATGATACTATGAATATGTTCTCCCTTAGATCCAAATATTTTCATGTGAGAAATTCATCAAAAATAAATGTGACAAAATATACTTGCAGAAAGCTTTTGTTGATCCATTTAACAAACCATTTGCCTAAATTATTAAAAATATAATTGTTCTTTTGCTGCATTTTGCTGAAGACAATATTACTAAAAATGAAAATCAATGCGTATAAACACTAAAAAGAGAAATATTTGTATTAACTATTACCTCATTTGGGTCATTTTTTTATATGACATGAGACGAGGCATTCCTGCCTTATTTCTTATTACAAATTTTTGTATGCAATCCTGCAAAAATTAATTTGACTTCAATTTTTGAAATTTTAGATCCTTTTTCATATTTTTCTTTACACTCGGATGTTGAAAGGTTTTTTATGTCCTGAACAATATTCTGAAATACACTGGCATACCAAAGTTAAGGAACATTTCGTAAAATGCGAAAAATGTGCAATTAATACGAAAACTATGTTTTGAAATCAGTTCTGAAGAATCGTGTGACATTCCATAGAGTATCATATACATATTACAGTGAAGATTCGGTCACGAGGGCAATTAGGGGGACAACCAGAAAGGGATGAAGGCGAAAATGGAGTTTCACCCAGCCTGTTTCACAGAAAGCTGATAACGAAATGTAACTTTTATCAATGGTTATGGTTTAATGTGCATAATATTTACATGCATTTTCGTAAGCATAGCACAAAAATTCGAGAAAATATAAATGTTTCTTTAAAAGTCCCAAATTTTTCCGCATATGTTTTGCTTTTAACATCCAGAGTTTTCATTCTAATAATTCGAAATTTGCAGAACACTTGACAATATGTTACAGACGTATTGTTTTAAACTTTGAAGTAAATACGTTGAATATTACAGGAAATATGAGTGTTTGTACTAAATAATTTTTTACTGCGCATGTGCGAGACGCAGCTGAATTTTTCTTTTATAACTTCAAAGCCAGATATATAGAACAACTTAAAAAATATTCCAGTTGAATTCCATTAAAATTCAGAAAGCTGTCGGAATTTCGGTAAGGTGAATTTTAATTTATCTTTAAGAGAAGCTAAATGATGAGGGTTCTTGTGCAAACTGATATTTTTTAAATTTGAATCTTCGAACAGTAACATTGTATTTTAGTAAAATTGAATATTATGAATAACATGAACACTTAAAAATTAAATACATTATTTAAATTGCATTTTCTCGAATACCATTCTAAGATTGAAGTTTAAAAAATATCAGTCTGTGCAAGAAACTTTTACTGGAGCTTTTAAATTCCCTGTTTTATATTGAAGACATATACTCTGACTTCTACTGATAATTTTTATAAATTATTTGATTTTTAATAATATTTTATAGCATAAATCAACCACATACCGAAAGCAATATTTACATCTCTGTATAAACCAGAAAGAGTGAGTCAAGTGAATTTATTTTCTGATTATATGCTAATAAAAGTTTCTGCTAAACAAAAATGTTTTGAAATGACTGTTTAGAAAAGTTTTACTTCGCTCCCTGAGGTTGATGTAATACTTAGAAATCTTTTGGCTCGGGTAGATTTAACTGATTTCTCCTTTTCAACGGATAGAAAAGATAAGCAATATATTTGATTTAGTTTTAGTATAAAAATACAGTTTTCAATAAGAATACATTTATTGTATCGAACTGCGTTAGGCATTTTACTTCCACCAGCGAAATCCGTAACTGCTGAAAGGAGTTGAACATGGTCAAGTAATGCAGAAAATACGCAGCAGCTGCGAATGTCATCGGTAATGTGACCAATTTGTGGATATATTCCAGAAAACTTCGGTGATTACTTGTTCCTTCCCCTTAACATCTAGCAGCAATCTTTGATTCAACCGTAAGCGCATGATGCTGGAAATGCCTCAAATATTTCTGATGACTACTTCTGGAATGAATAGCGATGGACATATTTGATACTTATGGCTTCTCCTGAACGATCAATAATTTATCTTCCGTCGGCATTTATTTATACAATCAAAAAATCAAAGTGTAGTTTAAAACCGTGAAATTATTTTTATTGGTAAAAAGGAGTTTATTGCTTAAATTAAATTTACCCATAATGCACAGTTGCAGTTAATAATACTTTATGGATTTTATTTTATGTTAAAACTCTAAACATTATTAGTGATGCGATTTAGCAAAAGCGTAGGTTGTTGAAAAATCAAAGGTAATTAAACATGTGAAATTTTAATAACTAAATGTTGCTTCATATACGTTTGCCCCAATTAATTAAAACTGACACCGCTTGGAATTGTTTAATCTGAATACTTTTAAGATACATGTGATTTTAGTTATAATATTTAAAAAATAGCTTAGTTGCAGCTTTTACTTATAATTTTAATTCTTGTAAATTAAAGTTTTGTGAAATTAATTCATTTGAAATTATTTTTTTTAATTTCACGTGAACTTTCCAATTGTAGTGGAAAGATACTTAAAATGAATATAACACTTGTAGAGTAAATATTCAAGAAAGTAAACTCAAATGAACTAAAAAATGTAATTTTTTTTTAAAATAGCAGAAAATGAATAAATCAAATCCCTAATTATTTATTTATTTTGAAAATAATTATAACCTATGTAATTATATTTGTTTCTTTTCACGTTTATGTTAACTTTATATTTTTATTTAAATATCACCGTATATCTTTTAATCTAAACATGCATTTATTATAATAAAAAAGAATTTTTCAAATATTTATAAAACTGTTTCATTTTATTGCATATGAATTAGCTGTATAATAATAGGAGATATTCCCCAAAAGTGAAGTCTGAAAAAGTGTTCAAACACATTTTTACAAACCTCGAAACATCCCCACAACTCCACTCAACCATTTTCGGTTATGTGTTTTTAGTTATTTTACAATTCAAACTATTCTGAAACAAAATTACAAAATCCTTTTTTGTTAAAAAAATAGTTTTTGGTGCTACATGGTGATTTAAATTATCAATTCATTTTGTTGAGATTTGTTTAAAATAGCTTTGTAATTCTTTTCTGTGCAATAAACTTATGATGACGATATATGAGTCATATTCCATTACCCTTATTTGAATAAAAGATTTTTAACACAGATATAAAACTATTTTTCAAATTCTTTCTCATATGACAGCATAAAAAATATTTTAGTGGTGTTGAAATGGAATGTGAACTATTTCCTAAAAATTCTTTAATTCAAAATCGCCTTTTAGAAGTTTTAATGGCAGCAGAACATACTATGACATCTTCAAACTGTATTTCGACGCATTTAAAACTCAGAAAAATTCGAGCATAAAAGCATTAAAATAAGATCTTGACAGGTTTGAAGCAATTATAACGAATACAAAAAACCGCAATTTGAAGCAATTAAGGTTTGAAAGAATCGTAAGTAGCTGATGTCAGATAAGACAAAAATTTGATATCAACGATTTTTAAAATTTCTGTCAAAGGTTGCAACGGTGCAAATATCTTACTATGACATGTAGAAGTTTTGTAAATGATACTTTGTTTTTTCGCATTAGTAAAATAACTTTAAAAAGTGACACTGTATAAATTCATTTGAAGATTCCATTGAGGAAGATATCTTTCATCTAATAACACATATTGCTTTAGAGGAAAAATACTGATCGACATCAATGAGTACTTCAACTGTATGGCATAGAGCAACCAAAGTTGTTGAACCATTACATTTTTTCAAAAATTAGATGCCGCCATTAAATACAAAGCGAATAAATTTAACTTCTTTCTGTAACACCCATTACCTTTGCAAACAAGTTTTTATAAAAATTTCTGAGTCTGATATGTAGAAGTGATCAGAACTGATACTTGTTAATTAATTCTGTTTGAGTTTTGTGTCCTCTTTATTACTATCGTCCTGAAATGACTGTGCTTGCGTATCTGAACGTCTTTTTATGACTGTTACCCAAAAGCTTAGATAGAAAAATTTCGATGTTTTCTGCTTTGTATTGGCATATTATTGCAATAAAAATGCGATACATTGAAAATTATGAAATTTTTCAATACGCGTTTTTGTGTTAATTCAGAAGTTAATAGAAGCATTCCAAAGAAGGCATTAAATAAATATTAACTACATACGTTTTAAATATACTTTAAACAAATATTTATTAATTAACCATAATTAATAAATGATATTCATAAGAATTAGTAATTAAATCATATTTATATCAAATAAATAAAGATAATAGCGTACTTGTTTTTCATAAAATAAGTGTTTTTAATTTGAATTAAATTACCCATACCACAGAAAATAAATAAAATTCACCTTTAGGTGATATTCTTGTTGTTTGTAAAGTAATAATAAGTAGCGGACGAAAAATTTAAGAATGTGTTCGTTTATTTTTATGAAACAAGAATGTGCTCTTTTATTTTTATGCCTGCAACAATGAAAGTTATTTAAATTCTTAGAAATATTTCTTGCATCAAAGTACATTTTTACACGTAAAGCACTAATAAACGTTTTTCAGAAAACATCATCTTGTACTTAAATTTGGTTCCTTAATTTAGTGTTGGTACAATTCATGAAAAGTAAAAAATATGAATATTTTTTAAATTATCAAATCCAGCATATACATTACCCCTGTTTGAACTGAGACAGCATTATCAACAACTGTTATTACTTTTGTTCCTACAAGCCTGTAAAATTGTATTAGAATGTTTGGGTAAAGTTAAAATACTTTTTTATTAAAATAAAAATTTACATGTTGTAAAATGATTACTGTTACTGCTTATACTGTATGGAAACTGAATTTAATCTGCATATTTTATCTGAAAAATGTGAGTAAGATCGATCTCAACAACTTGAATTCAAGTTTACTTGTACCAATTAGAAGTACATTGTAATTAAAATCACATTAAGTTTAGATAATTTGTTTGAATTTTTGTTAATAAAAATTCATTTTTATATTAAGAATGATTAATTTTCTGTAAGCAGGTTATTCTATAAACAAATAGGCTTATAGTGCCTAAAACTAAAGCTTATATACTTAAAAGAATGTTTCTCATCTAACTCTCAATAAATACGACAGTATTGATAGTTCTAACTCTTCATTTATGTGCAGAATCTAAAACTCATTTCCAAAATGTTTAATGGATAATGGAGTCGATAACGCTTTATTAGGGATTTGAACTAAAATCCTTGAGTGATCTAGTTCTTTTGCTAAGTTTACTGTTCATAAATTGCATGCAATTTAATGAAACGCCCATGCTGAAATATAAATATTATTAAAAACTCATACCTCAAAAATTTCAAGAGCGTATAGAATATCAGATGAATCTCCCTGAACTTTCATTCTCCCCATTTTAATAGCATAATAAATTTTGTAAAACAATACAACCTAATGCTATTTTTAATAGAAAATATTTGTGACTTCAAAATTAAATGAACCATAAAAATAATTTAGTGTTATTATTTCCTTCTTCAATTTTATTTTGTAAATAGAAGTATGCAGCAGAATCTGTTGGAATGGCTATTTTTTAGTTACCAAATGTGTATAATGATTTGAGCACATATATGTAGCTCTGTGGTATTAATTTACAGGCTCACATCTTTTTCAAGCTGTGGAGTTGAACTCGGAGAAGACGGCGAGTAAGTAAACAAATTTATTTAACATAGTTAAAACTTTATCAAAATAATTTTTTGGAATCTCTTGAGAAAAACTCCTTTTGCACCAACAAGTACAACACAAGGCTTACAGAAGTAACTAAAAGACTCAAAAAAGGGTTGAAGGAAGCTTAAAATTAAATAATACAAATGCAAATTCCAAACAGAAAGGGGGGAAGAGGAAAAAAAGAAACAAATATACAATAAATTGGTCACATCCATACGAACACATGAATTGTATTAAGCAATGAAATGAATAAACAAGGCTAATAGATACCGAAACATAATAAATTTTTTAAAAAAAGGTATAAATGCAAAATAACTAGCCACATATACACAAGAAAAAAAATGAATAAAAACGAGAAATGGAGTAAAAGCTGTACAAGACGGGGAAAATGAAAAAAGATTAAGGCATTCAAAAATCATATAAAAGCACACAAACACACAAAATATCACACAACATATAAAACACGCAAATTTCGCTCAGTTGACAAAACAAAAGGGCCTGATCCAAATATAATTGAGAGAAAAAAATATGAATCCCAAAAATTGAAAAATAAAAATGAATAAACAAAAGTAATAAGAAAAAAATTGTAAATGCCAGCAAACACATGCAAAGTTTATAGTCTATATAATGTGGGGGAAAATGCTGTCGATAAATTCACAAAATGAGGCAAAACAAGTTTTTTTCTGGACCAAAGTAGAGAAAGATGGAGGCCATGCTAAATTGTTCTTCTTTAGACAGCTGATGAGTAAACATCTAGCGGGAGTGAATTTAGAGCAAAAAAGTATCAAGTGATTGACATCTTGAATCTCTCCATTAGAGCAAAAACACAAGTCTGTACAAGATAAATTGAAGAGTTTCAGCTAGACTTTAAAGTTTCCATGTCCAGTGAGTAATTGAGTAATTCTGAAATTAGCGACGAAATGGATGGCTTTCAGACGTCCATGAATGGAAGGAAAAAATTCGTTGGTGGACTTCGCATTGTGAGAAATTTGATAAAGGTTATTCCATTGAGAAATAACATGTTTCTTGAAAACACTTTTGTAAAAATATTTTGGTACAGTTATGGGGGTGAAATCAATTAGTTTAGTCGCCTTTTGCAAGCCAATAAGCACATTCATTGCCATAAATTCCTATATGACCTCGAACAAAAGAGAAGAAGACTTGTACACCTCTGCCTTGAAGGAAACTCAGGTTGGTTTGAGTTTTAACAATGAGTCGGTTTGGAGAAGTAATAAAATTTAAGGCATATAAAGAAGAAAGTGAGTCACTGCAAAGTAAGAAATTTGAGGAAAGGTTTTCGTTAGTGTGATAGAATACTAAACCACATGGTTCGAACCGAGGCAGTACATGATCATTGAGTCCATTACACAGTAGAGACATCTTCGCAGACATGCGTAGAGGATAGTGACAAAAGATGATAACGATTATGGTATCGATCGCCACAATTTTAATTTGTGTCAAAACTACACTGATTTATTTTTTCATTTAGTGACATAGCATTTAGTTTCAATGCACAACTTATAGCTGTCATATGTCATATGACTGAGACATTACGTTCTTGAAACCCTCTGTCAATCTTGTCGCGGAAAAAAAATCACACCATTAACATGTATCTACTGGCCTCTCCATAAAAAAACTGAGAGAATCTTTGCGATTTAAGAAGATTTCTTGCTTTCGAAGCCTCGTGAAGTTTGATTTAAAGAAAAATTTGTTAGGAAATCAAAAAATTCACGTAATTGTCGCCAAAAGCTTTGAACCTTCCTTTCAAATTTTATTTTTATTATCCTTGTGCAAATCATCTCTCCATGATACACATCTAAGAAAGAACAAACATAATACAAAAATCAGGTAAAGGCAATAGATTGAAACAAACACAATTTAAAACTGAAGGAAAGTGACACATAAAAAAAGGGATCAATTTACAAGATTCACAGACAAAGAACAAACGTAACTAAGCATACCTTCGAATATCTAACTGCTCGATGTCTTATGTACTGTAACTTCACGTCCTTTTTTTCCCTCCTGCAACCTGCGCAATAGATTCCAAAATCGAAATGGAACGTAGCTATGAACATGTATCACGTGAAAAATACATTGGCTCCAATCAAACATATTACTAAATAATGTACAAAATTTCATAACAGGAGTGTACAAAAGGTTCGGAATTTTAAATAAATGGTAAAATGAATAATTGGCCTGTATAATTATTTTTTCGTTCTTATGGGCGAGTTTTCCGGTTTGTTTACTTACATTAAAAACCTTGACTTTATCTGCTTGTATGTTGGACTTCCGCTTTGAAGATTCCATTGTCTTAGCATTACACCGGAATTACGTATTACAGGCACTTAAATGTAAACAAAAAAGCAGAAAACTCGTCCATATGATTTTTCCTTTCAATACTCTTCAAAAATGATTGGAGTACTATTATACGTGAAAGTACTGTTAATGAGGTTATTTTTAAATGATGATTAATATGATAATTTAATAAAAGGTACAGCAAAATGAAGTTATCGAACTCTAATTCAGAAGAAAAGTATAAGCACTTGAAGAGAAGAAAAGTCCAAGCAAGCATAAAAAAAATTACATCATAAATTTGTTATTTTAACAAGATAAAACGTCTGTGTTTATAGCTCCAGATCTTCGAATTAACATTCTTAATGTTCGATTATTTTAATATCTGTCTTTATCATTCTCAAAATGTTTTAAGTACTGAGAAATTGTTTAATCTGCATTTCAGTTTTACAAATCAACGTTTTAATTTCATACATTTCAACTACAATATTATTTCACTTGAAACTTGTCATATTAAAACATCTTAATTGAAACTGCAGATTATTAATCTTTCTTTGAAAATAAATTCAAATGCTTACTTATTAAGGTAGCATAAACGTTTGAACGTTCAATCTAAGTTCGTTTTAATTGCTGTCGATTAGAGACCTTAAGTTTCATACCTGTTACATTATCTTCCGTTAAACTTCCGAAGCACCCTCTTTCTAATTTGCTGATGCAATTGTGTTCGAGCGATTATGCAATCTCAACAATGATGTATTTAGACTTCATTCTGCCTGCTTACCCGGTCGCATAGATCGATCAATTTGGCAATAGTTCATTTACGTATTTTCATATGACATAAAACAATCCCTTTTAATCTTCTCCAATGCCAATTGGACCGGGAAGGGAACTTGGATTGATTTCAGCCGACATTACTGAATCTCTGCTAAGCGCCATCGACTGAAACAGAATCAACCGGTTGTATCTTTAAATGGTGTTTGCCTTCGCAATCATTTAAATGGTTTGTGTGAACAAACCGAGATATCTTCGCAACAACGCATATAAGCTAAACAACAGAAATAATGGATTAGTTTATTATAAAATTGCTCTGTTTTTCTTATGCATTTTGACGCCCAAAAATTAATGAATTAAAAAGTGGGAGATATTTTTCTTCCTAATCGAACCAATGACGCAAGTCCTTAACATATGTTTATAGATTTTCTTAAATAAATTAGCACACATGCATGCTCTTCATCTAATAAAATTTAGTACTGAAAACATTTCATATTACTACCTGGCACTATCGATTATCAGCAAGTATCATTCGTAGCTAGTTATTTTAGATGTTCTCATATTCTTATGCAGATACATTACGTATCAGTATGCAGCGTATATTCTTAACATAAGAAAATATTATAAGATGGAAATTGATATATAATGGGTGTACAAAATTGTGGAAACACCTATAAATTTGCGAAAGGGTTCCGTATTAATGACAGACAAGTGTTACTGCCACTTTTTTTGCGTGCAAGAAGTGGATAGATTAATTTACTGTCAGCAACCCGTTATGAAGTTGTAGTAACTGAGGCTTTTTTATTGCAGTACAGAATATCAAACCTCACAGACCTTGAAAGAGGGCTATTTTGGTGGCACTCGTTTGGTTGGAACAAGATTGGAACTAATATTGCCGGCGTTTCTCGAGCCACAGAATCGAAGGTCATGACTGCATACCGTATGCAAGGGAAAACAACTTATGTATCGCGTGGGCTGGTAAGGGGAAGAGATCATCGAATGTTAAAGCGGATTGCAAGCTCCAAATAGACAAAGATCTTAGCCAAAGTGACTGCAGAACTCAACCAACACCTGCATGTATCCGTTTGAACAAAAACAGCAGGAAAATTTGTTTGCACAAATAAAAAAAATCGATGGCCTAGTTACAATTCTGAAGCTATTTCTGATAGATGTGAATGCAATATTTCGTATCAAATTGTGACCTCCCATAAAACCTGCTCGAATGACGCTTTGGAGAAAGTGAAATGTTCTGATACATCGTTGTGCACATTCTTTCCCACAACATGATCTGTACACATCTGGAAAACGCATTTACAAGTGAAAGAACTAGATTGCTTTTGTCAAACTCGGAAGCACGGCGGCGGTTCTGTCATCATTTCGGCTGCGATCCCGTAGTTTTATACCAGCGAGCTTTTAAAACATTATAATAAGCAAGTTCTTAACTCCATCCAATTATATAGGAAAGTTTTCTATCTTGATGGGAGATGAATTGTAGTTCCTAAGAAAACATCAGTATTAGTATTTGATTTCAAAATAATTCTTCGAATTACCAAGTTATTAATTTATGTTATGAGAAACGATTAAATAAAAATTAACAATATATAGATTTTTCAGTTGGTATTTAATTTTTTCAACTCTTCAAACACGTTTCTTCACACACTTAATTTAATTATATATACGAAAAACAAAACTTAAAATTAAAATCAAAAACCAATTTAAACTATTATTTTGCCAATTTCGTCATTAACTAGAGGAAAGTCGATGGAAGAATGTAATTTTTATATGAATTTTCCTATTACTGTTAAGAAGCGTTGTTTTATACAGATTTTGAAACTTTAGAAAAAGAAACGTTAGTGTGGTATTGAATTACTTAACCTATTAAGCATCAGAAGAAAAATTAAAACGAAACTATGTAGTTTGAGGTACTAAATTACTTAACCTATTAAACACCAAACGAAAAATAAAGACCAAACTATATAGTTTGGCTCAAAATATAAGAAAAACACTATAATGAATCATTTTTTTTATTTTCATCATGTTATTAAATTGTAATGTTAGATAAGAACACATTTATTTATTTATTTTTAATATAAAGGCATTTAATGCTTTTTGTAACATTCTGCGACTCTTTAATCGTTTATATCCTTTTGTTCTCGCGATTAGAACAAAATTTAAAGGAACAAAACATATTTCAATATTAAAAAAAAATCTAATGATCGAGAGATGATAAGGAATGGTTTCTTTAATTGATTAACTAAACAAAATAAATTCACTTTGTGAAAAAAATAAATTATATTTTTCCTATTCTACATAACTTTGAACTGTAAAATAAACACTTTATATTTAAAACATTTCAAAAACACATCAGAAATGCACTTCTAAGTCTTTTTTCTCGTAAGACTGTTGTAGAATAATGGAACGGAAATAGCTGTTTAATTAAAGCAGAAATAAATAAGCAGAAAATCAAAACTTGACAACATATAAATAAAAAAGCTGAAATGAATAAACTTCTGAGTAACTGAGAATCATCATTAACAATAATCATTTAAGATTCTTTTAATACGGTAAAAATGCTAGTTTACATTTTTAAGACAAATTTATTCGAGGTTAGTATTTTTAATGCATTAGGCATCGGTAATGTTTCCGTCGTTATAACGATAATTTTGAATAAATATGTCTGTTAAATAAACTTTGTTAAATGTGGTCTTACGTCTGAAAAGAAAACACTAGATTTTCAGATACTGAGTCGCCGCGGGGATATATATAGGGGAGTCCAGGGCGATCACGTGATGGTGGAAGATGGCGAATGGCTTATTTTAAGTTCATACTGCTTTTATATCAACACCATACGGGTATTATCTCTCCATACTGCTAGAAAGTAAAAAATCGCACAGTGAATTCACGGTCCCCATTTCGTTGCTTGTTGTATAGTGTTCGTGTATTGTGCCTGACGTGTTATAATTTTCAAGACCTCCAACGTAAGATATCGTGGACTAAAACGTAAGATATTTAGTTATTCTTTGCTCTGCATCACTACCTAAGACAATACGCGTTACAAAATCACTATTTATTTTTATTTAATTCTTGTCAATCCCACCAAAAAAAAGATTTTTTACATTTTCGAACAGGACAAGATGACCGGGCAAGTTTACTGTCTCTTCATCCTGCCCCAATTGCTTTTTAATGTTTACGTTTTAAGAATATATAAATTTTTTCTATTTATTTTGCCTAATTTTCCTGAGCTACATGATCCACTATCTATTCCGTAAAGTGTTGCAAGGCGTGAGACCAACAGAAGATATTGAAATAAGCTTACCTATGAAACAGATGTCGGTTCAGGAAGAAACACAGAAAGTGGAAGAAGAACATTTAAGACTGCCAAGACAGTATCTAGAGTGCATAAAAGGTGTTATTACAAAGAGATTGAAGTTTGAGTCGTTTAGAAAGTCCGACATTCTGACACTCATGATGTCAATTCAAACTTCCAAAGAAAATATATTACAGCGACCTGCGCATGGTGAGATCTATGTTGGCCTTCCATCAGAAAAATGCAAATGCCATACGTGGTGACATTCAGACTCTTAATAAGGAGAGTTTGTGTCTAATTTTTGTTAAGTAAAAACATTATTTTTTAGTTATATTAATTTACTATGAGCTCAAATATTAACTAAAATTGCCCTTTCATCCCGAACCAATCAAGGAAAAAATGCTTAATATTGTTTAATTAATTAGTGTTCTTCCCTAAATTTTCTAAAAATAAAAATGTATTAAGCTTTTATCATAAATTTCATCTTGACACGTGGCAAAGTCATCTTACTACGGTATAGGGGCAAGTTGACACTTTTGCTTTGCTTTTTTTAAATGATAACATAATTTTGTTTTTGTTAAAATCAAAATTTCTCAATTTAAGTACAACACATCAAAAGGTCAATCTAATAATACATGCAAAGAAAAAAATTTACTTCAGAAACTGAATTTATGAAAAATAGTTAAACATTAACATTGTCATCTTGTCATGTCCTGTCCATCCAACTGATGCGGCAACTGCAATGGTTGCAGGAACAGGGACATGGGGCTGCATTTTGTTCTGGTCTCCCCTATATAATATTCTCAAAAATATTTTAAATTTATTCAGTTCAATACAAATCATCCGTATTTTCTAAATTTAAACATTTAAGAGAGCATTTTGCAAATATTTTTGGCATTGTATGGAATAAAACAGCAATTTTTCATATCATAAAATAGCTTCAAAAATTTTTTTTGCTTCTCGTTCAAGGGTATTTTTTAGATTATTTTCGTTGTAAAATCTCAAATGATAAATAAAATTGTTTTCAAAATATTTTATGTGCAGAATCATTAATATTTTCTAGAACTTGGTTATATATAAATGCACATAGATTTAATTATCAAAGTAAAATGAAAACATTTGGGATAGTCATTTTATCTAAATGCCAAATTAATATTAAGTGAAAAGTGTTCTATCCAATTACATTTCCGCAAAACATATTTTAGTAAACTAAATTATCATTTTGCACGATTTGAAATTAGTATTAAATAAATAAGCGGTGTTCTTCCATAACGCAAAAAGTAGAAAAGAAAATATTTATTTTGAGATATGCACTGCGAAATGTATTTAAAATCTCTCGTATCTAGGAAATTATTTGTTTATTACTAAAATTGCAAGAAGATACCATTGGCCAATTAAGGGTTTGGAGAATGGAAACAAAAGATTCTAGAAGAAATTAAGAGCAGATTTTATTTTGATAAAAGTAACTTTAAAGTTACAGGTATATTTGTTAATAAATTGATTTTGAAAGATATTAAAGCATTAAAAGCTAAATTTCCGCTGATGACAAAGCGGTCAATAATTTTTTTTTTATTTTATGTAAATTTTACTATAAAGAACTTTTAATTAATGAATATAACTCTAACGCAGCTTTTTGCTTAGTGAATAGCAGTGAAAAGGAATTAGATATAAGAATGTTGTCTTTTGCTATAAAACTCAAAATTAGGTCTTTAAATTTTCCATATCTTCTTCCAAATGATACATTTCATAAAAATCCTACTGGCTTTATATTTGTTACGTGTGGAACTGGATGTTATAATTATTTTATTGGTAAACATTTCTCCAAATTATTGATTGTTATATTAGATGGAATTAAGAAAGAAGATAACTTCATTATTAACAATAACGCTGAAGTTTTGGACTTCCTGAATAGTAACAAAATTTGCAATTTAAATACCTTTGACTTCGAAAATTTTTACACTAAACTTCCACTTAATCAATTAATGGAGGTTTGACTTTTTATGTACAATGAATTTCTTAACGATTCTATTATAGAAAAAACTAACTTTTTCGAACTATGTAATTTTAGTATTAAAGAAAACTAATCTTTAACTAACCTTTAACCTAGATAAACTAACCTTTTTAATGGTATGCACTATTATAAACAGATTTCATGCATTCCGATGGGTATTATATTCTCCATTGCACTAGTCAATTTCTTCTTGCACTTTTTTGAGGATAAAATTATTAGAAATAATTTAATTTACGGTTACAGATTTATTGACGATCTGCTTATTTATCCAAGAGAACTTAAACTTAATAAAACGAACTTAAATCAAAATAAAGGTACCTTTTTAGACATTAAAATTGAAATTTCTGAACAAAAAATCTTACTTACTTGAAAGAGAGCTGATTTTAATTACACTTGTAAAAATCTTTGTGATTATCATTCAAATATAGATTCTAGGGTCTTTAGAAACGTTATTTTTAGTCAAGCTAACAGAATTAAAAAAATATGTAATAATAAAAATCAATTTTTAGTGGCTGCCAAAATTTTTTTAAAAATCTCTATTGTAACAATTTCCCTTATAATAATATCCACGGCGATGAAGATCTTATTCTTGAAAGATATATATATATATATATATATATATATATATATATATATATATATACATATACATATACATATAAATAAATTATTGGGCAGCTGCTCTATTTTCTAATAAATTCTTTTTGTTTTACTCGTTCATTTTACTTATGGAAGAATTGTTAAAAACTGAAGGCTTTTTTAAATAATTTAATCTGAATGATTGAGTTCCCTCCACTTACTGTGGTTTTCGAATAATAGATGGCGCCAGAGTTTTGGTTGTTTACATTACGAATGGGGATTACTAGTTTTTCTTAGAATTAATCAGGCAGGAAGTTTCTTTGTTTGTGATTAAAGTGGAAACATTCTGATTCTCTCCAAGGCTAGGGTAAGTTTGATTTTTTCCTTCTTCTACTCATATTTTTATGAAGGCATTTCCTGCCCAATGGCTAATATTTTTTAAATCAATCTTGTTAACGGTATTTTGTTTGTTTGTTCTTTTGAAAAAATCTTTTGTTGTTTACTTGTCTTGTTCGTCTTTCTTTGATCGGGAAATTTCGGGATATGAGAAGCTTCTTAGACGAAAGTCAAGCTTCTTACTGAAAAATTTTCCAAATAATTTGAATCCATATAGAATATAGTCTATAGTCCTTGAAAAAGTGGACTAGAATGAATTCCTTGTTTGTTTAATTTTTTTTCTCTCGGAGTATATTCCTTGGTTTTCTTTTACTTTCGTCGAATAATTTTTGACTTCCCTTGTTTTCGTATGCGCGCTACTTAAACATTGTTTAAATTTTGTAGTGTATGTTTAAATTTATTTTTAAATTTGTTTTAATACCTAATTTAATTTTATTTGATTATCTCTATGCCTTATTTTAAACACTATAGAGCTTTGTGTGTAAATTAAAAAAAATATATATTTGTTTTAATTTTTAAAGATCCGTTCCTATAATAATTTCATTTACATACAAAATGGATTATATGTCTTTAGAAGTCCACTAAATTATTTAAAAAAGGCTAATTATCATATAAAAACACAATTTCATTTTTATAACTTGTCCTAAAAATAATGTATTACAGTGAATTAAAATGTGTGGGTCTTCTTCATTCTTACTGTGCATAAGAAAGCAATCTAGACAGCAAAAAATAAGACGCTACGATATAATAAGCTCTTTTAGAAAGAAAGAAAAAAATCCCAAATCTAAACAAGCTTTTAGCCTTCGATTTTTATCTAAGATAAGAACATGTAAGCCTTACTACTTTCCTTTGAGACAAGTAAATGTGCTTCCAGTGGAAATTATTTCCTACCTGCTTTTGCTTTACTTTTTTCTGTTAGAATTTGGACTCTTACTTACTAAACTTGTTATAGAACTCCAAGTATCTCTCTCCCACGGCTGGTACAATTACCCTACTTATACCTGATACTGATCTCGGAATCTGTTTTTATTACACTTTTGCTGTAGGGTTTTCTGACCTTAATAGAAATAAAGAACTTTATTTATGTTTTTATTGCAGCTTTGTCGTCGCTTTCCAGCTTTACTCGAGGGATATTTATTTTTCTCGAGAGATATTTTCTCTCGAAGCTCATCGAAAAATCTAACATACAATTCTCGTCTTTTACAGTAAATCGCACTCTGGAATATAGACGTTTTATGTTTTGATTTGTTATTTTCAAAACGGAATTTTTTAACTTGGCGCTTTTCTTCTTAAAAAGTAACAAGATTGTTTCAACCAATACGAATTCTTAAAACGGTTCTGTTTCTGCTAGACAGTTTAATCAACAATAAGTGTATAAAGTGTAAAAAGGTTTTATAACCATAAACGTTATGAATCGTGATCCTTTTGATCGTAAAAAAATTTAAAAATATTTCCAAATATATTTTTCTTCCTGAGTTCGAGGTGTAGAATTATCTCGCGGGAATTTTCTTTCTTGCTTTTTAGTGTATGAATTCGATGAAAATTTTGATAAGTAATAACTTGTACAGTTCATTATATTTTTTTTGTTGCAATTTTTTTTTAAATATCGTCATTGTCTCAAGCATGAATCGTCTATTTTGTGAACACTTGTTTCCACTTCAAATCCATGACCAGTAAGAGATAATTTTTTATCTTGAATCTGAATTGGGAAAACAAATTGTTAAAAATGGAATCACCATTCAAATAGTACAAGATATTGTACGGTATTCTTATTAGGATGCATTACGGTTGTCATTACAGGGGCTACAAAAGTTTCTAACAGCATACTTACAAGAACTGTTTTAAGTGTTTTAATATCTTTGGGTATGAATGAATTAAAGGTACATGACTGAAATGTTGTCCTTCTTTTTGATAACAGAGAGGTTCCTTGTCATTGAACAGATTTTAAAATCATAATTGCAAATGAATTTCATCTTGGAATGTTGATGATACTTCTTAAGAACTGTTTTTCATGCATTTGATTAATTTTGAGGAAATATCGAAATCGCTGATATAAATAGAATACTCTCTTTATATATGAAACTCAAGTTATGAATTGCTATCATCAAAGAAACCTACCAACAAAATATCCCTAATATAATATTTTTTTTAATATTCGCATTGCACTGTTACTTTACATAAAAAGTAAATGTTTTCTTGATTAAAACTGAACATCGGCAATGTTAAAGATAAAATTTCATCATGAAAGCTTTATTTAACTCCCTAAAGAATAACTTTCTAATATGCGAGTCCTAAACTGAAATACGAATAAATGAATGGCTCATTTAGATGCAGTCTGGTGCATAAATCTAAGATAAGGTATTTAGTGCTTCCTGTCATTATAGGTTATCTTCGAACATCCTTCTACTGTCTTGATTGCTTGCAAAAAGCGTTTATTATAATGTCTCTCAGCGTGTTCGATGCTTAATTATCTAGTTGGAATGTTATTGAGAAATAAATAGAGTTATCTTTCATTATTAAAAGTTTTCTTTTGCACAGAGAAACCTTTTTGGTACAGCCCATTTCTAGACAAACTGAAAATCCCTTTATCAAAGAAATGGGAAAATCATGGCTATCATAAAAAATCGGTGCAAAAGAAAATCGTACAGTTTTAGCCTTTAGCTGTTTTGTGATATTCGAAAGCATAAAGATATATTTTTAGAAGTTTCTGTATTATTAAGAACATATTTAATGCTTAAAATGGAAAATGTAACAAATTGTTAGCTGCATGATACACTGACGAATTGATTTAAATCCTTTATTCTAATCTGTATGTAAACAGTTTTATTAAATTTGGATAATTTTATGTGCTAATGTCTGTCTTCAATGAAGGCTAAAATACTCAAAACTTTAGTGTTATTTCAGGAGTAATGACCTACACTTTTTGGGATTTTTACATATTAAATTATGTATGTGAGATGATTTACATAATTATGAGGTGCAAAAGTGCTCACATTGTACCAATAAAGACAAAGTATTCTCTTCGGTGTACAAAGTAACCACAATGGAAATACAGGGTGGTTAGAAAATAACTTTCCTTTTGTTGAAGGTGTCCGATGTCCAAAATATTTAAATAATGAGACCAAATTTTATATTTAGACATTTAAATGCACGGAAAAGTGAATTTCACGGACAAAACAGTACTCGAAGTCACAGATGTGGAAAATGTTTGCATTGTAGTAGATGGAATCAGTCAAATATATATATTTAAAGCCGAAAAAGTGAATTTTATTTATCTAAATGGGTCAGTCGACATCCATAACAGCAGAATTTGGGTATTTGTACATTCTAAAGCACTCTAGCAAGTACAACTTCCTTTCTTCAAAAGTAACTACATGGTTTGTGTTCACAGCGGATTTCACAATAGAACCATAATTTTTGGACGTAAGACTGATAGGGGCCTTGTAGCTGGCTCCTTTACACTTGAGAAATATCGAGGATGACAATAAAATAAGCAATTTCTGAAATGTATCTACGATATTGCTTCAATTCAAAATTTTCATGCAAGATGGACATTCACCGTTCAGTATAAGGCTTCGTACACCATTGCACTGATAACAGCCTTATCAAGCCATCTTTCCAACAGCATGACTACCTTAATATAGGCAGCAAACATGACTAAAATTATTGAAACTGCGAATGTAATAAAATGAACATAAAACTTTCTTTTTTCTATACGCGATCTTTCTTTTGTCTCCAAATTTGATTAGAATTCTTCAGATTTTACTTATTGGTGGTAAAATTCTCCCCTGTGTTAGTCAAGTATTTGAACCTTAGAACATTGATATTTCAAAAATACTTACCACTAGAACTACATCCACGATATACTCTGGTAAAGTTAAAAGTAAAATAATTTGCTGTTAATAAATATCAGTAATTTACGGACAAATCGAATAGATATTCATAAATTTTCTCAACAATCCTTCACATCTTTAAAAGCCTCCAGGTTTTAAATTTATATCTGTGATGAAAAGAGACGGAAATCTATGAAATTTCAAATATCTGCGAACGCATTTAGTTAAAATATCAAACAGGTCTGATGGTATATTTGAGTAAAATATTTAAAAGCAAAGCCTAAGAAGTTTCAAAACTCCCCTGCATTTAAGAATGAAATCGTAGCAAAGTACTTGGAATGGAAACTATTAAGTTGGAAATATCCTGTGCAGTCGCCTTCATCAAATACGAGTATTTGCAATCCAAATAACCTCAGATGTTATTAAATTTGGGCATTCCCTCGATATCAAGTCTCTGATCAGTTCTAACGGATTGAAAGGTCCTCTGAACGCCGAAGCCTTTCAGGAGAAAATCGTTGAGCACATACGAAATTTAATAAATATAAGCTGCTTTCCATGCATTTGATGCGAATTTTACAATATTTGGCGGTGTTTAAATATTGTTTCGCAGATTGGGGTATTTCAGATTCCTTTGATTGCTCATAGAATGAGAAATATTATGCAACTGAGAATGGAATTTTGACATTGAATTGACATTTTACACTTTTGTTGAAAATAATTTATTTATGCTGCTAATGCTCATTGTTGGATCAAATTTAGTAAGTGTTAGAGAATTTCTTTTCTTCCTTGGAATGAGTGTTAATATTGTAGAAATATTTTATCATGGATAAATGAAATTTATTACACAAAATTTAAATTAAGTTTTATAATATCGATACTTTCACGATATCATTAGAGAAAGTAATAAATATTTCAGATAAATAAATGCGACGCTACTCTTTTAGTTATTTCTGGTAAAATAAATTACTGTTTTATTTGGATTCCTACTAAGAAAATGTGTGCTTACTTTATTCCAGTCAATACATTTCAAATTAATACAGAGTATTTTATAAAATATTAAATAATGGAATTAAAATATGCGAGCACAGAGGCATTTTTATTTATTTGCATATTTACCGAAGTTATATGCGGAATATTGAAGCTTAGAAATTACTAGTCAATGAAAAAAGAGGAGAAATTTATAATTTTAAAAGTGTTCAACCGCTCAGCGTTTGAGCCGTATTTTTCCGTTTCTCATTTTGACTTTAAAAACAGATAATTCATGTTTATATGTATAATCTCTTAAACTACCATAGATAAAATATTTTTAAGATTTCAGAAATTTGATTAAACTCAATAAAAATCCAATTATTCACTTTAAAGCAAAATTTTTAAGACTTTAAATCTATTAGATAAAAAATTAGCTAACCGCTTAGAGGGTTTAAAATGTTGCTGTAAAAAATAAGTAAACGGTCACGATTTACATTTATTTTTCAATCTGTCATTCCTTGTTAAACTTAGTTTATTTCAGAGGTTTTAATTTGAAAAAGCATGTCGAAATAGAATTTTATGAAATGAATTTATTCCAATTTTATTTGAATGCGTCTACGTTTTTATAATAACAGAACACTGATTTTTCAAGCCCAGGAAAGTGATATTAAATAATAACATTTTCGGATTCTACTCTTAAAATGATTGAGACATATCATAAACAAAATCTACTGCACAGTAATATATAAATCGGTTTCTTATTCATGAAATGTATAAAGCGGGATATTTTATTCAAAGATAACGAAGTTAGTATGGAAGATACACTCTTTTATTATGTGTGCTGCCCGATTTTCGATTTTTATTTCGCCAATGCACAATTAATTAAAAAATCTGAAGTCGTCATTTGCTTTCTGATATTGATCGCTGGAAATCAGTTATTAAAAAAAAAATAATTTTCTATGTAATAGTGCTGTTATTTTTCCCCATATACTGGAACGAAATTGGAAATTTGTAAGGTACGTAAAAATATTCGCAGAAAAACGAATGCGCGAAAGAAAACGCCACTGAATGCGACAGGGAATAAATCAGGGCGCAAACAGAAAAAATCACAAGAATCAATAATACACATTATATACGTGTTCAATGTTAATTGCCCCAAAGATTTTGAAACAATTTTTTTCGAATATTAGATACTAACAATAAATGACACCTCATAGTTCTGAGGGGTTCATAGCCGCGCAATTTATCGCAAATCCATACCCGTATGAAAAAATCAGGTGTGACAATCCATGTCAAAGATTAATTAATAGGCTTCTGACTTCTTGCTCTGTGTTTGATAATCGTTCTTAGATGGATATTTATGAATGTTAGATAATTTTTATATCCATAGATATCTGCTTAAAACTTTTCATCGTTTCTGCAATCGAGTATTTTCTGTGTGACATAAGAGGGAAGTTTTTAATCCATTTATTCCGTTGTGGAAATATTTTCTTTTTGAAACCTTTATGTTCTTTAACATTCCTTATGAGAAATTTTAAATCTTTCTGTATTTTAAAATCATCGAAAAATATTTATATATAAATATATACAATATTTTAGTGTATATTTTAAGAATAAACAACTCAGTACCATATACAGGTGGGCGACAAAATAATGTGAAAACTTCAATATTTGCATGTTTTTTCGAATATATCCCGAAAGGCTGGATGAATTTCTTTGAAATTCCACCATTTAAAGATTACACTTGAACTCACATTTTACAGTGAAGATTAGGTCACGAAAATATTCAAGAAACCGACCAAAAATTTATGAAGAAGAAAATGATTTAGGACTCACCCCATTTCAATGAAAACTGATAATGGTTTGCACCTTTCATCAATAGTATTGTTTGCTGTGTGCAATATTTAAATGCACTTAGGCAAAAATAGCACGAATATTCGGAAAGATATAAGGGTTTTCTTAAAAAATCCCATGTTTCCCGTATGTTTTTTGCTTATAACATGCACGGTTTTCTGTCAAATTATGCGAAATTTACAGAATACTCTACAATCTGAGGGTATTGTATTAAAATTTTAGGTATACACTTTGAATATTAGAGGAAATATGAGTTTTGAAAAAAATAATTTATTACTGCGCTGGTGCGAATCGCAGCGTAATTTTTTTTCATAATTTCAAAGCCAAATATAGGGCAAGTTATATAAAAATTCCAGTTAAATACTGATAAAATTCAAAAAGATATCAGAATAACAGCGATGTGAATTTCGGTTGCACTCTAAGAGACGCTAAATTATGAGGGTTCTTGCACAAACTCATATTTTTTTAAGCTTGAATCTTCAAACATTTATAGTCGAAATGCAATTTAAATAATCTATTTAATGTATAAGTCTACATGCGTGTTCCGGATATTCATCTTTCAAAAATTCAATATTGAAGTTTAAAAAATATCAATTTATGCGAGAACCCTCATCATTTAGCTTCTCTCAGAGGGCAACCGAAATTCACCTCTCTGCAATGCGATATCTTTCTGAATTTCGAAGGAATTTAACTGGATTTTTTTTATAAGCTGCCCTATATGACTAGATTTGAAGTTAGGAAAAAAACCTACGCTTCAATTAGCATATGCGCAGTAATACATTTTTTACTACAAATACTCATATTTCCTCTTATATTCAAAGTATTTACTTCAAATTTTAATAGAATACTTCTCTAACATACAGTCGAGTATTCCGCAAGTTTCGGGTAATCTGGCTGAAACTCTGCATGTTATAAGCAAAAACATGCGGGACCGTTTGGGATTTTTTAAAGAAACCCTTTATATCGTCCTGAATAATAGTGCTATTTTTACGAAAATGATGTAAATATTGCGCCCATAAAAGAAACTATATATAAAAGCTGCAAATCATTTTCATCTTTCTGTATAACGGGGTGAGTCGAAAATTATTCTCTTCTTCATCAGTTTCTGGTCGATCCCCGAAATGCCCTCGTGATCGAATCTTCACTGTAATATGTGAGTATAAGCCTAATCTTGACATAAACAAAGTTCAAAGAAATTCCATCAAGCCTTTCAGGAGATATTCGAAAAATTGTGCTTATCCTAAAGTGTTCGCATTCACCCAACTGTATTTCGGAACCGATGAACAGGATAATCTTCTTCATTAATGCTTTTAAATTTCAAAAGATCAAAGTGAATAAATTGAAAATAATTGTTGAAAGGGATTTTCAAATTGAAAATTTAGAAAACTCAAAATTCGAAATAATATAACAAGCAGAGATTAAAAAAAGTTTTTTAAACATTTGTCGAGATGATAACCAAGATGTTTATCTTGTATCAAACGTAAACGAATCAATCACATGTTAAACATTCAAAGAAATATGTTGCGACACGGTTCCAGCTAGCAACTCAAATACATAAGGTAAAGTCATTCTCGACTTTCTGTTATTCACTAAAACGTTATAATCACCATCAATTTAACATCTATTCAATATTCTTAGTGGATTTGCCATAACTCGTGAGGCGTACCAACCGAATTCAAAAATAATTCTTTCTGCAGCGTTCCGTTGTGAGTTTGCGAATTTGATGGTCGTTTCTCCACCATCTGCAGTGAGTGTTTTCCCTTGTGCTTCTCTAACACAAAATGTATAACAGAGGACTGCGCAAAATGTTTAGATTCTATTTAGTTTCTTTCCTTTTCAAATTAGAACTTGAACGCGTCAACCTATCAACCCTATTGTGATGATGTGTCGGGTTAACCTTAAACTTGTTCTGCACTTTTTCTAGAACGACGCACCATTTTTTCACTGTTTTATTAGTAGTACAGTGAACCAGTATTGTGTGTGTTTGAGCACTTTTTACATTTTCAAAATGAAGGAGCAAATATTTGGTGTGAAGTTTAGCTTTAATTTACTGACGCCCTTTAATGAAACAGTTCAGATGGTGCAGCAAGCTCATAAAAAGGATCGCTTTAACCGGTCACCATTATATGAATGGTACCGACGCTCCAAACGGGCAGAACAACCACCAAAGACGATACGAAAAAGGGGAGGTCTTTCCTCGCCAAAGAATAATCTTCTCTCCTCATAAAGTGTATGCTTTGATTGCGCAAATCATTGTCTAAATGTTTATGAGATTGAAAGGCATCAGAAAAAAGTCTTTTCACTCAATTTTGACTGATAACTTTCAAATGCATCGAACGGCAGTAATATCTGTGTCCTGGTTTCCGAATGATGTCGAAAATATAAAACGTGTAATCAGGAATTACTTGATCGTTCAAGTGTGGGACACAATCATGTCGTCATAGAGCGTAAGTCCCCAGATTGAACCCTTTTCACATTTCCTTTGTTCCTAAAGTTAAATTGCACATAGAAAAGTCAACGGTTTGAAACAATAGAAAAGAAAGGCAATCCGATCCCCCTCAAAGAACTCCAATTAGCCATTTCAGCAATGAAAGACAAGTGTTTCAATATAGGAGGAGAGTATTTTGAAGGATGCATGTTCCATTAAAATATATTTGTCGGAATTATTGAATTATTTTTGAAATTCAGCTTCCATTTAGACAGATTATGCATTATTGAGATATATAATCTGGCCTTAAGTCAGATACAGCATGTTCTTCAGTGAAGGTAACTTCGTGCTATCAGATTTATTGATTGACCGAATGCCTAACAACACGTATGCATTGTGGGAAAACGTGGTTCGATCCTGTTTCGTTCATTTCTATAAACCTAAGCATTAAAAAAGTCTGAATGAAATTAAATCTTCTAAAAACTTATAATTTCTTTATGCCTTTCATTAAATACTCACCGATATGTTATCGTGTTGTTTATTTTTAGAAAAGAAGGATGTTTACTCTTTACCCATTCCCAGTAATAAATCAAAATACGGATCTGGAATGAGGTATTCATCAAGCATATCAAATTATCTTATGCAGAAAAAGTGTTATAAAGGAAAATAGGCTTATATTGATGAAGTATCATTCTGGGAATTTTAAAACACTCTCTTTAACTGTACTTTCGTTGAGGCCGCGGTGGCCTAATGGTAATGTCTCGGCAATGGAGCCGGAGGGTTCCAGGACGAAACACGACTCCACTGATGTTCCGACGTGTATGTGGACCTGTTGCACGCTAAATGAGGCGTAGAGGGCCAAACGCTTTCCCGCCGGGTGTGGTGCGGAAATTTGGAGAGGGAGTACCATCTCAGGTGTTGCCCTTGCCATTTGACCGCTATTCAAAATTACGTGGCTCGTCCGAAAATAGCCCTCGTGTTGCTTCAAATCGGGAGGTTTATATATCTAAACTAAACTGTGTTTTCTTCACATAAAACATTTTGCATAACAAATTATGGTTAGTAAATAATGATTCATATAGAGTATTATATTCTACACTCATCGGTGAACTCATTTGACTCTCAGAGCAGTCTCGCAATCTATTCAGTAGTAACGGAAATTGTCATGAAATTATTTAAATCCAATTAGTATTTTAGTTAACAACAATCCAAATTATTCAGCTTGATTTTAAATTACTTTTAGAGATTCAAATATTTTCTATTCAAAATTAATTCTATTTAAGATATATATCTAATGCACATGTATTCATTTTCGGACAAAATGTATTCAAATAATTATAATGTCTCGTGCTTGTTTTATTAACTGTCTACGATGATTTTATTTGCTTTGTTAAAATATCGTAAGGGTCTTTTGATATTCCTGTTTGTGAATATTTAGAAGCACAAAAATACATAAGTATTGATTTATTTCATTACATAAAAAAACGGTAATTTTAACGCTAATAATGATAAAGAAATTTTAGCCAAATTAGACTTTATCAAGTAAAAATCTCGCGTATTTAATTAAATATTCACTTCATTTTTCAAAGAGCGTGCTCACAATTAACAAGTAAGGCATATTTTATCTATATTAAGAATTAAAAACATATTTTTTGTTTACAATATATATAATCTCATTAATGAATAATAGTTAAAAAAAGAGACGGGAGGAAATGCTAACTTTCTTCTTTTCAAAAAAAATTATGTTACTATTATGCGGTATAGTTAGCTATTATATTAATATAAATTCTTAACACTTTATTTATATTGATTTTATAAGGAATTTGCAGATGATAATATGATAAAAAAATTTTTCATTTATTACATCGATGGCATTTAAATTATGCTAAATTATTTTAAATGAAGGCGAATCCTTGGTCTACTTATATTATGATATTTACAGAACTAGAATTAATATTTGTTCATTTGTAATATTTATTTCTTAATTAACAACAAATAATGCAGTTTTTAATTAAGAAATTTTAATTAATCAATTTACACAATTCAGTCAATTAAAAAATATATATAATTGTCAAAATTTAGTCTTATATTAACGCTTGCTAAGCAAAATTCAGGTTTTCGATGTATAGGTGTCCATATAGAAGACATGAGCTATTTTTCTACATTCCTTACGGAAAATTTAAATTAAATGAATGTGATATATTTTTTTGAATGACTAAGTGATATAATGCAATGTAATAAAACAATTTCCAATATATTTTCAATATATTTAGAGCAATTTTTTGAAATCAAATCAGTATTAATTAATCTTGAAATGAAACGAAAAAGTATTAATGACTTAGAAGGTTAACATCTCTGCATTTTATTTCCTTCAAAGTTATAAAATTTCACTACCTTTCTTCGTTTTTTTATAACTTCAAATATAATAAGCCAGTCTGCGTTCAACGTCATATAATTTAACCTCCTGTATTATTTTATTATTTAAGTTTTCTGAAGCATTTATTGCATTTTTTTTACAATAACGTATTGACTCAACAATTACTTCCAATTTCATTCAAATTCAGAATTAAATGAACATGATATGTTTTATCACAGTGGAAGCGTACCATTTTAAAAAAGATAAGCTTCAATTAACTTCCATGATTACAATAATTACAACAGACACCATATGACTTAGAAAATGCTTTATAGCTCGTTCTCTTTACAAATTGCGAATCACCATATATACGGAACATGGGCGTGTTCGAAAAGTAAGATGTGAACAATTTCACTGTCATGAAAATCAAGGAAGCATTCTGAAAAATTTCCAAAAGATTGTCGGTGTATGCCCCTTTTTAAAATTTTGTTATTGCTATGCCTTAGAGACGATGGAGCTACAGCTACAGCTTGCAACGATGAAACCAAGTATCGTTGGACGATCAATTAATTCTAAAGCGTTCTGCAAGTGATTTATTCCTGTAACATATAAAGCCTCAAATTATGATGTTATGTTGAATAGCAATCATGGCGCTAGCAAAATGGCATATAAATAGTCATATTTGTCACAATACCTTCACGCGTGATCATCATGACACTTTTAGCGGTGATTAATCCGTCAATGTTAAAAACTCTACTTTATACGTCTGAAATTTTTGATGAGGCTCCAATTGGAAATTGAAAGCGGTGTGATGATATCGTGGACTCTCTACGCTTCGTTACTACTTATTCCTTACATGTTTCCTTTCGTCACAGAATATCAACACCACACCATGAATTAATCTGATGGCGAAGAATGTTTAATTGAGGGCGAAGATGTGATATCTGATAAGATTCCTCACGCCATTGGAAACCTCCTCAACAACGACCTCTTCCAATAAAAATTACTAGATGCAGTTCTATCATCTACAGTAAGGAATCCAGAGCGCAATTAAGATTATGGGTGTCACTGAAGTACATTTATTTATGTTGCACACTATTCGGTATCGTACACATGACTCTAAATCCGACTTTTTCTTACTCACATTGAGACATTTGGACATGGTTACACAAGTTATCTTTTCTTAATCTCTTTCCCTATGAACTTTAAAATAAAGGTCAAGGACTTTGAACATATTTTTTCATTTTTTTTTTGCTAAGTTATTTTCCAATTATTATATTGTTTAAACTTTTTATATGCGCATTTCTTTTATTTTTTCTACCGATGTTATAAAACCAAATTAACACGGGACTTGGTCGTTCTAGTACCAAGGATATTCTTTTTCTTCAGTTTCAGGAACGGTCTATTTAAACAGGCAAAGAAAGTTTTTTCATATTTGTTCATTTTGTTGCAAGTTCATAAAAAATTCATAGTATTTTTAAAAATTAAAATATTTACTTATAATGATTGAAAACGGTTTATCAGGGTGAAAATTTTAATGAATTAAAAAAATATAGTATTTATGCTGCTTTTATTTCGATGATGAATGCGAATATCAGAATTCGAAAATCTCAAATTGAATTTTAAAATCTTTGACTTACTTAAAACTGTGATCCAAATGAATAATTCCCCCCAGAACAATAAGAAAATTGAAAAACTTTCTACCATTTTCGAATTTTACAACTGGGGAAATTTATTTCGAAATCTTTTCTTTTAATAAATATTATTGATGTGTTTTGCTTTAAAATCCTATATTCTGAGCTGTGGTTGCTTTCTCTTGGGATAATCTTTAAAGCTACATATGTCGAATGAAAAGTTTTAAAAATGATGGTAGAAGTTCCATTTTATATCTGTAAAAATAGTGCGATGCGTTTGAATGAAGCTGCATGTGAAGTGTAATTTGAAATCTATTTAAAAGTAAGAACACTTATTCAATCCTTTGTCATTCAAACGCGTGACTGGCATATGAAACATTAAAATTGAAATTTCTTTTATAAAGAGACATTTTCAGAAATAGAAGAAACATAAGGCATATGGAATTGTCGCTTAGATTTGAATAAAATCCGCAGCTTGTATTATGGAATCTCATTTATTTTTTCTTTTTCATTTTAAAAATTTGAAGGATTTGTGGTTGCCGTTATTTTTCTCTTTGGGATTTCCATGAATTAAAAAGGCCGCGGTGGCCTAGTGGGAAGGTCTCGACCTCGGGACCGGAGGGTCGCAGGTTCGAAACCCGAATCCACCGAAGATCCGCCGTGTATGGGGCCTGTTGCACGCTAAATCATAGTGGCCAAACGTCCTCCCATTGGTGTGGCACGGAAGTTTGGAGAGGGGGGTGCCAGCTCAGGTGTCGTCCTCGTCATCTGACCGCGGTACAAAATTACGAGGTCCGTCCCTAAATAGCCCTCGTGTTGCTTCAAAACGGGACGTTAATATAACCTAATCCATGAATTAAATTTTTATTGATTGTTACAAATGGGTATTGCTAAGCCAGACTGAATAATGAACAGGCTCTATGATCAGACGTCAATTTATCATAAATATTGGACATTTCCAGGGGATTTTTTCTCGTGATTCGCCAGGAAAATAATTTATTGAAAGCATGAGCGGACATGGCTAAATTCCTAAGAAAATGAATTCGTATAACTCGACAAAAATATCATATTTTCAACTTAATATGAACATTATAACATTTTTTTACGTTTGAAAGAATTAAAAATGTTGTTCATTATTTTTATTACTTAAGCAAATCCATGTACTTTTATAATGCATTGTATCACCTTTGGTTTACATATTTTTGTTGAAATGATTTGCATCCTGGCCATTTTTATTTTAATCACCATTATGATATTTGAAACTACTCATAAGCAATTTACGACAAATCTAAATTCTATTAATAAAGTTAGCTTGAAAGGAAGAAGCAGAAATTTAAAAAAAGATTCGAATTTGTATTTGTTTCATGAAAATTTCATTCTAAATTATCAAAAAGACCTTGGAGTTATGAATGAATTGCAGCTTTCATAAGGTTTTAAAAAAGAGGTTACGTAAATAAAATATAGTAATCTACTCAAATTCATTTTAACCAAGCTAATATGCTGTCAGACAAAAACACATTTCAAAAAATAAATAGCGTATATTTTCATATTAATTAAAATTAATTCCATATATCAATGTATGAGAACAAAAATTGAACATTGGTGAAATTTAAAACGAACAATAGCAATATATTGTTTAAACTACTCTAGTCTTCGAAATTAACAAAAATTACTTGTGGAATTTATCTTAAGAACTACTAGTCACATTAATGATATTAAGTGTTTTAAGGCGTTGGTATAATACAAAATATAAATATAAAAAATTATATCCTATGAACCTATGACCTAGCGTGCTTCAGTTTCGGTAGGTTAACGTTCCGTTCTGAAGCAACATGAGGCTATTTTGGAACTTCATAATTTTGGAATGTGTGCAGTTGACGCTATCTGGCGCAGGGAAGCATAAAGTAGAGGTTACAACAACGAAAAAAATGAGTTAGTAAGGTGGGGATGTTCCTCTCTTACACTTGTTCAACTCTCACAATCTGAATTCATGCTGGAAACGAGTCTGTAAGACAGTCGGTCCCACTTCTGTATTAATACTTTTTACTGGTGGAAAATAGTTACGAGAGAGACAAGGTAAGTTCCAATTACTATCCTAAGAATGTCTTCGATATGCTGTATAGAGTTTGGATATGAATATTTGGCTAGACTTCCTACCTGTCTCCTAACATCCAAGAAAGAGACTACCATGGCAATAGAGGTATGATGAGCAGGCCTCATGCAGTATAAGGATGATAATTTCGAGTAGCATGTCTTCATACGACATATCCGGTCGTACAATTTTGGGAAGGTGAGAGTATTCGCTTCATGGATTGGCAAACCAGACCTCCAGACTTGAATCCTGAAAAAACATATATGGGATGTTCTTGGGAGAGCGTCTGCAATTTCCCATCTCCCTCCCAGGCAAATCTTGGACCTGAAAACTACGTTTCAGGAGGAGGGGATCGAATGCTACAGGTTCTAATAAACTGTTTTATTTCCAGTGTGACTTCTCACTGATTATTCATTTATATAAGGTTCAGAAGCTGCCGCATAAGTAAGTATAATTAGTAAGCAGATTCTCGCCTCCCTGTCTTAGAGAAGTTTTATTTTTTTAAAAATTCGATCGATTCTCTCTGCTGAATATTAAAATTATTTTCTTCTGTGCGTTATGTTGCTATAATTATATTGTAAGTGATTAGCAATAAAAATGCAAATTATAGCTTTTACTTTTCACGTTTTCTCATGAGATGTAGTAACAATTCTTCTTATTTTAATGTTAGTAATACCGTTATAAATTTCAAGTTCGCCATCAACTGAAATATGAATATAAATTTTAATTTTTACGAATGACGTTAAACATGTTCTTATTTTGAAAAATAACTGATTTCCTTCGATAAAGTTAGAGATCAATATATTTAATTTCTTAGGAAACATGATTCCCTGTCGATTGTTTTAGTTTCTACATAAATATATTTGTGATATTTTAATTTAACACTGAGAAATAATGCTCCTTACTTAAAAAACAAAATTATAAATTAAGAAAAGTACAATTCGCTCAAAGATATTAGTGAGTAGCTCTTTTGATCACTTATATTTTTTTCAATAACTACTTTGAATAGATAAATGCAATAAAAACTCCTATGAAAATTCAGTTTTCTACTGAATAGTATCAAGAAGTTTATATTTCCCTCATTTTATCTGAGTGCATGAAAGAAAGCCTCTATTGTGTAACGAAAAGTAAAAAGATGTTTGCTTTAAAATCCACTATTGTTCTCTTTTTCGATAAAAAGAAATAATACAAATTTTATAAACAAAATCATTATTTCTTCAAAATGAAAAAGAAAATGACTAAAGTCATTTACATCTCAGATAAAGTATTATTGATATATTTGGAGATTTTTGATATCTGGTGGATTTTAACACATCATTGAAAGTAACATTTCTTTTAAATCCCAATTCCATATTTTTCTGCTCCAAAATGTTGTCAATGATGAAAAAAGCAACAGAAATTAACCAGATTGCTTTGATTTGTAAAGTGCTTTATAAGCTGAAGTCTAATACAAGACTTTATACTTATATTGACCTGGACTAAACATGAATGATTTTCTTTAGGTTGCTATATATGCATTTAAGTAGGGGATGATTTCTGTAACTCGGCCAATTTTTTTTTCATTTGAAAAAAAGTGGTTTAATCAAGTCTGAAACCGAAAATTTGGGGTACTTAAGAAACATCACAAAATCAAATTTTTAATCCATAAAAGTTTATCCTCCTACTTATCACATAGTAAAATAAAAGTTTAAAAATCAAAATCTTTCTTTTTTGGTCAAGGTACTTTACTAGGTTTGCCTTGGCCACTCTGTGATGCGCCTTGGCCAGGGCAATAAATGTGACATTGTCACATGTGAATTTAGTACAAAACTTAACTTTTTAAAATTGTTGCAATAATATTTAGGTACAGTCGTCAACAAAAAAAATGGGACACCTCTGTAACTCTGGTATTTATTATCAGGTCTTCACAAAACTAGTATCGATGTAAATGGCTCAAGAGGACAGGTTTATTCAGATAAAAAAACTGATTAACCGAGTTAATTAACAACTATCTCGGAATTTTCCCATTACGCCTATCAATTTTTTTCACTGAATCGACTTCCCATCATGAAATTAGCCTCCCGAAAAATTTTTATAGAGTTCTGAAGATAATTTCGAGAGTTATTGGGTTTTGAAAAATGGCCTTTCCCATGTTAATTGAATTTTAGGAAATTTGACGGTATGTCGGAAACTTTTATGTATTTCTTAAAACTTTTGTCACTCACTAAAAGAACACTATTTTTTTGCATACAGTCATGAAAAAATTGATAAATAAAACAAATTAATAATTTTTAAAAAAAAATTATAAGCATGACTGTGAAAAAAAGTGAATTGTAAAATAGTAAAATTTTAACATGAGAGCAAACTGAGACGTTATAACGCCGGTATCCGAAAACTCCAGTGCATATCTATAATAGTTTCTGAAATATTTACAGAAAACTGCAAATTCCCACTGTTGACAGGTAACACCCACTTTTTGAGGAACAGAATATTATATTTATTTGCTTTTATCGGTCTAATTTTCATGACGCTGGTGATTCATGCTAAAATTTTTCTATCTTAATTTGCTTTCATGTTAAAATTTTACAATGTTACGATTCACTTTCTTTCACAGTCATGTTTAAAAATTTTTTAAAAATTATTATTTTTTTTCATCACTTTATGTAAAAAAATAGCGTTCTTTTAGTGAGTGAAAACTGTTTTTAGAAATACATGATACTTTCCGAGATATCGTCAAAAGTTTCTAAAATTCAGTTAACATGGGAAAGTCCATTTTTTAAAACCCTATAACTCTCGGAATTATCATTAGAACTCTATAAAAAGTTTTGGGGAGGCTGATTTCATTTCGGGGAGTCGATTCAGTGAAGAACATTGATAGGCGTAATAGGAAAATTCACAGATAACTGTTAATTAACTATGTTAATTAATTCGGTTAATCAGTTTTTTTTTATCTGAATAAACCTGTCCTCTTGAGCCATTCACTCCGACACTAGTTTTGTGAAGACCCGATAATAAATTCCAAAGTTACAGAGGTGTCCCATTTTTTCTGTTGACGACTGTTCATATAATGGATGAACCATATCACAACTGAAAATGAAGTGGTGTTAAATTAAAATAAATTTTAATAAATTTCAAAATTATTAAAATTAATTTAAAAATTTTTCGGAATAGGAAGAAAATTTCTAGTCTAAAGAAAAGAAAGTTATAAAAGGAAAATCACATTTTAACATCTAGCCGCCTTTGGCGACCAGCGTGCTTGCCGGGATAACTGGTTCTGTTTTATTTAGTTCAACTCGTTGTACATAATTTGGTATTCAGGTTCCGTTAACAAAAAAAATTACTTCCTCATTTACTTAATATCTCAGAGAACTATATTTACAGCTTTCTAAAAAAATGATGCTTAAAAATGAAGTAAAATTCATTACGCCATTACCAAAGAATATGAAAAAATAATCAGAATCTTTATTCTTTATCTTTCAACAATGGAAGAGAAACACACAATTGAATATTTGTATAAACAATGAAGATGGTTTCAGTTGATTGCAACAACCAAAAGCATCGTTGTAAATTATGCATAAAAATATTTGATTAAAAATTGCTAAAATTAGAAAAAAAATCGGACGTCAATTTAATTGACATCAATGAAATTATAATTTTTAAATTTTACAGTGTTGTAAAAATTAATTTGGTGCTATAATATTTTTGAAAGTTATCGCCAACAAACGCAAAAATTTTGGTCAATTTTTGAATAAAGGAAATTCTAATTAAACTTTCGAAAATATCGCTACACGGTGCATATTCACACCCTCCAAAGTTTATTTGTGCCATATTTTGCAGTTCTAGATCCAGCGATTTGTCCTGTAGAGCGCCAGCACAGACAAAGAAACACAGGCACAAACATTCTCCTTTATTTTTAGTAGAGATAACAGAGGAACAGAACAAATTCTTTATATAAATGTAAAAAAACAATTCTTCAAACAAGGAAAAAAAACTAAACTAATAAATGTTATGGGTATAAAATGAAACCGGAAATTTGTATTAGCCTCGGTGATAAATTAACGGTGCAGGAAAAACCCATGACAATACCTACGACTTTTATACTGAAAACATACAAACTCTGGCTATGCAAATACATTTTCTTTCTGTGTTAGGAATTTCACAACGACTTCTTCATCTAGCACTCCCTTAACGATTCAGCATAATGTTTTGAGTGCTTATTTACGGCAAACTTATCTAAAACCCACTTTTTGATGTTGATAGAACACTGCACTATACTGTTTACAGGTGGCCAAGGTACAGTACGATGCACTTGGCCGAGGAACAGCACCTCCTCTGATATTATTTATTTACTCTCAGGTAATTATTTATGCTTTTATTCATAAAAATTCCTTTCAATATGTGTGTCAGTTACGGAGCTAAAAGGGAAACACATGAAAAATAAAAAATAAAGTATTCTTCTTGAAGACAGAAGGAAAATTCAACACCTACAGAAGCGCTTGCACCGGCATCCGAAAAATCCAAGTGTAAGGTGACAGTGTTGCCACTCTAAACTAAACATTTTGGGAGGGGAAACGAAATTTCTCTACTCTCTCGTTTTGATATATTGACAATTGGCCGAGGAACAACCGTGACCAAGGTACAGTACCCTCTCCTATCTTATGTTGGAGTGTCATAGTGGAACTTACTTTCTAACTTAAAGAAGAAAGTCATCTGCGCAAGAAAGATTGAAGGAGGGCCTCCCGCGTCATCCGGTCAGGGCCCTCACAGAGAGCAACAGACCGACCTTTCTTACTTGTGGAAGTCAACATCCTCCACATTAGTTTTTTTACATAGTCGAACAATAGTCACAAAACTCAAATGTGAAATTGTAATGTCGACATGCAGGTCCCCAACAATGTATCTAAGAACTCGATAAAAAATGCTAATGATTTTGATTTGAACATAAAGAAAAGGACATTATTTCTTATATTATTAAGTATTATTTCTTTAAAATGAAAGGAACCGTGAGATTTATTCATGGCATAGATAATATAATAATGATCTGAAAATATCTGCAAATATTCTGATATTTAATCATTTTAACACGAAGGGAAGTTTAGATACAGTACACTAATTTCATATTTTCTAGTTTCATAGAAAATATGTGGCATGAGTTATTGCTCATAGGTATGAGTTATTAATCAGGCATCATTAACTATTCGTGAGTCCCTTTAGCTTAAGTCACTCTAGGACAGTTTTCCTGTTTATTTGGGTCACGTTCCTTGTGATTCCTAACGATTAGCAACTCTTATTTAGGTGGGGTGTATTTGGTAATCATACCGCAGAATAATATAATTAAATTTACATTATTAACGATTTGCGACGAATTTAGTAGGATGCGCAGTTTCTGTAACTGCATCTCATAAGCAAACTCCCGTCACTGCTTAGTTCGCTAGCAGTACAAATTTTGTTTTAAAAATTAATTATTGCCAAGAAATATTAATTTCCACCAGTGGAAAAAACATTGATATTTATTTATAAGAGCAGAATCATGATGCTGAAATTTTAGGCTAAAATATATTTGTCCTTTAAATTTATGAATCATGTTGAACTTATTTAAAGGAAATTAGGAATGTACATGGGCTGATATAGTATAGTACATAACGTAACGTAACGTAACACCGCTCCATGCCCCAGCAACTATAACCTTTAAGGCTATTTAAGCAGTGTCGTAGACGTGAAGTGGAAGAAAAATCACAACTCACAACACCCGAGGGGGTGACCTCTCTTATACCTTCAAACATTCAAAAGATGGTACACGCACATGATCGTGCATAAGTAACATAAGCTTATAGCTGTCATCGTTAACATTTCATAAGTTAAAGAAATATCCCCTGACCGACCTAGGCATCCGGGTACAGAGCCGATGCGATACTAACACGGGAACTTTGGCCTGTTATCTAACGGCCACCATCAGCCTCAGCAGAGACTCCGCTCTCGGAAATAAAGCCAACACAATTCCATGGCTATTATTGTAATTCTTTGAAACATGCTCACATTGTTGTTAACTCTTTACTGCTGAACTTCATTTTTCATGCATTTCAAAACAAAAATTTATATAGCTTAAAATTGATAATAAACTTTTATTAACAAAATTTCCTCCTGCATTCAAAATTTTTGTTTGCTTATTAAAATTTTCTCAATCAAATATATGTTGTCTTAAGCAATAACTCTATTGAATGCCAGTCAATAATCTGAAATAAAACACAATGCAATTTTTTTTTCTTTTCATATAGTATTTCACTAAATACTTAATCTTAGCAAATGGAATTTGAAAATTCTTTCTCATTTAATTTAAAGCAAAGAAATATCTTTGGATGGGAACTTTACAATTTGCTATATTTGTTGCCTTTCAGCTGCCATTTTAGCTGCCTAAAACTAGGAGTTATAAACATGCAATAGAATCTGGGAAAGCTAGCTAAATATTTAAATTTTGTTGTCTACTCCCTATATTCCACGGTACTTTTTAGTTGTCCTTAAATTGTTTGGCCCCTCCACTTATAATTCCCTATCGCCGCTACTTCATGCACTAAACGATTTTTCTTCATTTATATTTTTCTACAAAAATAGAGTAGGCCTATTTAATTGAACATATGGATGTAGAAACAATTATTTAAAAATAGTATTTATGAATTTATATTTATTTAAGATTAAATCATGGAACATCAGTTATTCAATCGACCATCGTGCCATCTACGTGATTAAAGATTAAATAAGCACAATTATTCTTGTTCAACAACTGGGACATATTACTGTGAGTTTCAAAGCAATTTTTGTCCCGGTAGTTATTTGAAAATGTGAGTACGTATGTACTCAGTTAGTAGTCAAAGGCTTAAGTAAAAGAAACGGTTACACCGGAAAAAGTGTGGAACTCAGATTTAATGGAATATAAATTTACAATAGTACAGGACGACGTTTGGACGACAAGTCCTCTGAACACTTAAATTTAAATCAAATTAAAGCTCTGTTTATTTAAAATTATTGAGAATTAGTTATTCATTTACATCAATGTAATGAAAAACTATAATGTTTAACGGAAGAATAGTCAGTATATTTGAAACACAGAATTTTCTTTTAATGACTATGCTCTGTGAATAAGTTTTTTGAACACTTAAAGAAGAACAGTAAAAGTGTCAGTTTAAAAGTGAAGATATATCTTTATGGAGCATATAACGTGTTTGCGTTAAGTCAATTTGAAACGGAAAAAAAGACGTTTTAATTCTCCAAACACCTTTTTCGAGAACGCAAAACAGTTAAAATTAAAAATGTATCAATCGTAAATACACAAAATTCAAGAATTGCAAATGGAAAAAAGTATTATTTTCATTCGCAAATCTTTGTCTTCATGTAGAATAGAAAATTGTCCGCTAATCAATTAGCTTAATTTCTTCCCAATTTTAACTAGACAATAAACATTATCAAATTCGAAATAAAAATATTAAAATGAATAGAAAAATACATTGTGAAACATAAGATCAAACATTTACAAGACGAAAGTAAACAACCTATACTTTCAGCATTAAAAAATTTACGAACTCGTATCGTGCTTCTTTATGCACAAAAAACTGAATTCTCTAAATAGTACAGAACAATTAGCCCAAAAATCGTTCCAAACCTAAAAATCCAAAAAGAAAAGTTCTCTCCAGTGCCAAATTATTCCCTTCCCTTCCCGTAGTAAACAGTAAAAAGTCACACCTCCTTCAGCGTCGGGTTTCGGGGGGAGGGGGGGGGGGTGAAAGGAGGGTGAAATGGTCATTTTTCACAATTTTTCGAAGATATCTCGAAAAATATTTAGTTTCCAAATTACAAGTGATATAACAAATTAAAGAGCGTAAAATTCTCTACAAATACATACTTTTATTTTTCTTCCAGCTTTAATATTTTCCCAAATAATGGGTCTCAAATGTTACCGCCATCTTGGATTTCCTCCCCTCTTTTTTAGTTTTTCCTGAATATTTCGAAAAATATTCAATATTCAGATTACATGTGACTTTACAAATTTCAGAGCGTACCATTCCCTACAAATTGATGCTTGATTTTTCTTCAAGCTTTAAAAGTTTTTGAGATAACTGGTCTCAAAGTGCATGAATTTTTGAAAATCTTAGTTGATAGGTCCAGTCAACGAAGGGTTTGAAAAAAAAACATTCAATTGTATAGTTTCGAAAATTTGTACACTTGTTTGTGAGGGGATTTTGATGAACATACTAAAAATCTCCGGTCCTGGGGATCCGTTGAGCTCGCGCCGCCATCTTGCATTTCATCCCCCCTTTTTTAAGTTTTAATACTAGTTTGGCACTGGAGAGAACTTTTCTTTTTGAATGTTTAGGTTTGGCCAATTTTTAGGCTAATTGTACTGTACTAGTGAGGATTATTTATCTTCTTTCTTATTTGTTGTAAACGTTTATGGTCAGAATAGAATTTTATCATTTAAAATTTTAATGTTGTAAATCTTTTTTTCATGACGTTTTATATTAAAAATTTTGTCACTCTGAAATGTTATCTTCGTTACCTTGTTTGATTCGTTTACAAATTTAAGCACGTATTTGAATCTTTTAAACAACTATTAAGCTTTTCTCTTACCAGCATAAAAAGAAGCTATTGTTTAGTAATGTTGCTGGAGTTAGTTTTCTTTTCATATGGCTCAGTTTATGATGAGCTTACGAAGTAGAAAATTTTAGGGGACTTAGAACTAGCTTTGAGTTATGAATAAGAGAAATATAATTTAAATTTATTAAAAATCGTGAAAAATCTGTTGATATTTTGATAATGAATAATGACATATTTAATCAAATATGCTATGAGAAAGACCATTTTGTAGATCCTACTTCACACGAGTTTGTTTTGCATAAAAAAATCTATTATATATAATTATAGATACTATTACTTGCATAAAAGTATCTAGTATATATAAAAATATGTATAAACTGTTGTACGAATCAGTTTGAATTTTATTTAAAAAACATTTACAAGTGAAACACTTTGTAATCCAAGTTTGGAAATATATGCTTGTCTTTATAGTTTAATTCAAGTACAGTGTACTCCCGATTATCCTGGTTAATCACCGGGAGGAATCGCACGGACAATAGAAAAACACGGATAATCCGAAAAATCCTTTTTATTAAAAAAAACATTGTTTACTTACATTTGCTTGCTGTATAACATCAAACTAGCAATTTTCCTTTTAACATTTACTGCTTAAAAAAATCTGTAATGCGTCTTTGTTTCTGCTATTTGTTCATCTCTTGTCGTATATCGACACATATTTTACGAAACCGCAGTAATGTCACTGTAATCGAATCCGCTTTGTCCCATATAATATAACAAAGTTTCCACAGATTGCAGAACAGCAGAATGAGAAATCGTATTTCTCTCATTTAGTACATCTTCTGCATCAGTACTAGCTGATTCTCTATTACCAAGTTTTTGAAGGATTTCTAATTTTTGTTTAACATTTAAAACGCGTCGTTTTCATTTCACACCACTCATTTTTACCAGTAAAAAATTTCACGCTACAAACTGACGATAACCAAGAAGCAAAAACTAAAGGAACACGTGCGAAAGTAAAGGAGGACGAAGAAGTTAAAGAATGACGTGTCAGGAAGAAGCGTGCTCGTACGATAATGAGCTAGCAGGAAGTGGATGAATCATTTCTCGGAAAATTAGGGGTTTAACCGGTAGAGATTGCACGTGGAGGAAGAAAGAAAAAATCTAATCTTTAGCCTCCGCCGTCACGGCTCACTAGTTTCACTGACTGAATCTCTCGATCGAACATCAATATCGATTTTACATGCATGATAAGCGTGAAAATATTTCTCTTTAAATTTTTTTGTGAGTCCGGAATGAGCACGGATAATAGAGAGTATACTGTATTTTGATTTAATTTTATTCTTCACGATTGCGTGCAATTTTTTAATTCATGTAAGAAATATTTGAATATCTTTGTTCTCAATTCTGTTCCTTGCTAAATAAAGTTAGAATGAAGCCAAAATATTCTTGTAATAAAATCTATAAAATCATTTCGAAATTTAGAAAAATATCAATTTAAGAGATATAGCGAAATATTTATAACCTGATTAAAGAACTCTAGCAGCTAATCTTTACAGTTTGAGCTAACCGTACACTATATACTACTTTCGGAATTAATCCAAATTACCAAGTAAAGGAGTACTTTTTAATTAGCGAATCTAATCACCGGGTTCCGGTTGTTTATTACAATACCAGTGATTCTGAATTAAATTCAGTCTACGCGCAAAAAGAAGGAATATTTCTAGAATATAAAATTACCTCATTATTTTTATCTTCATTCATTGATTAAAAATGCATGTTTGATGGAAGTATTTATTCTGCTTGGGATAATTGATAAAGCATGGAAAATTTATACGTAATCTACAAATATTTGGATATTCATAATTTGAAGGAATTATTCACTAGAAATACAAGATATGGCTAGAAAATAACCGGACTCTTTTATGTTATAACGTAACGACAAGCAATTTAAGAACAAACGATACCTGGTTGCGTAACATGTTCCTTTCTCTACCATCTGCTGAAGTTTCAAACCCTCATATCGTTCCTCTCGGTTATAACCTTAGGTAGAAGAGATTCGTTCGTTAAAGCCAAATCCGGAAAAATGCCAAAGTTCAGAAGGAGCAAATATTAAACTAAAATTCGACTTTAAACTTGGGAAATTTGTGACAAAACAAGTTCGTTGTTGCAAAGTGCCCGGAGATTAGTGTTGTCGCGCATACAAGTTTTTGTCTGGTTTTAAAAGGTTTAAAGAGTGTCAAGAAGAGGTGATAACCGACATTCTGGCTGACAAAGTTCGTCGGGTTTTTATTAACGTCAGAGGGACTGTACACACTGATTGGGTACCTAAAGTCGAACAGTCAACCCTCACTATTATGAATGTGCCCTTACGTGAACGGGTAATCAGAATGCGACCTGATCTTTGGAAGAACAAATCATGGGTTCTTCCACCAGGGCAATGCCTTTCAGTATTCAGTGTCTGCCAAGATCTTTTTAACCAAGTACAGGATCCCATTCGTAGAAAACCACCCTATTCACCTGATCTCTTTCCATGTGACTTCTCATTATGCCCTATGGTTAGAGAAGAGCTTAACAGAACTAGATTTGGGACTGTGGAGATATACTGAAGTGAAAAGCAACGGAGGTGATGAAATGGCTTTCAGAAAATGACCTGAAGCTCTGCTTCGAATAGTGGAAAATTCTTACGGATCGGTGTAGGTTTTGAGGAGAGGCGAACATTGTAGGTAATAATATTAAAATTGTAAAAAAATAGAAATTAACCCACCACTTTTGTATTGGCAATACTTTGCACCTGTATATTTAAATAAAAATATTCATAATGAGAGTTTTTGAAAACACACTTTTGTTATTGTAATAAAAAGTAGATTTTTATTTTAATTTTTTCAGCTTTTTATCGCGTAATTTACGTAATTAATTATTATTTATTATAAAAATTTTTATGGAATCTTTAAATAATTAAAAACAACTACTGTTAGGTGGCTCGACTGGGAAGGAAATAAAAATTAATTGCAGTAATCAATTAACTGATAACTAATATGCGAAAATATTAAAATAGTGTATTGCAATCGAGAATACACAAGTACCTAAAATTTTAGAATTCTAGCACATCATAGAGTGAGTGAAATATCGATTATACACTTCCATGTTTACAAGCATGAAACAAGTCAAGTTAAATAAGAACGAATAAAAATCAGAAGGAGTGATATCCTGATGAATTCAATATGTCTCATAGTTAGTTTGTTTCTAATTTATTTACGTTAATTTCCCATTCTGAATCTAAATGGGTACTATTTGGAAATGAATCTCGTAATTTCGATCCGTGGTCGTATGTCGAGAATGACATCCAAATAAACAGATTTGTATTTTTAATATTGCTGTAAAACCGTGTAATTTCTATAGCCCCACGTCCGCGGCTCCGTGGTCATGGAAATGAGTGTGCTGGAACGCTAAAGCATTATTAAAGGAAAGCCTGATTTAAGGAAATATTTTGAAGTCCAAACTGTAGGTTTAGCAAATTTCCTTAAACTCCTCATATGCGTACTACTGCTTGACAAGTACGATTATTACCGTATGTGATGATAATACTGATAATAGAGAAGGTCGCTCCCATTCCCTAACTAGGATAAACGGATACTCGGTATTGTTTAAAATAAAAAGTAGAGTTAAAATAATCGCCAATGTCTTTTCAACAGTTGTCGTTTATTTCATCATTTGTTATTTTTTCCCGTATGAATAGATCGCTGCCTTTTGTTATATCACGCGTAATATTCGCCTTGCTGTGCTCTTTCTCCTATATATTTTGTTGCCAAAAATATCCTGTATATATCCCAAGGTTTATATTATAATTAAATTAGTTAAAATATATAAATCCAAACATTTCTCGAAGTTTTACTGGGAGGGAGGCGAGGTTAGCATTGGAGTTTCTTCCTTCTCTGAATTCATGCTTGACGGATCAGTTTAATTAAACTACTCCCTTAAAAAGAACAAATTAGTATCTAGATAAGCTGGTCTTTTCAGTTTTATGAAAAAAGAAGAAGAAATGATTAGCTATTTTGTAAGCAATGCATATGTGATCACCTTATGACTTCGAAAAAGTATCTTAAGTAACTTTGGAGATAATTGGAAGAGAATCGACGGAAGAGTTTAAGTTTTCATTAAAGATGATGTTTTCCTTCAGAAAATTAATTAGAAGGGATATTTTTATATATTTGATAACATTTTTAATCAATATTTTCTTTTGAAAATTGATCTGCAAAATAGAATAACGGATCCAAATCGGTATGTATGATAATAAACTAAGAATTTTTTTAGTAGAAAGCGGAAAGAAATGTATCGAAAAATATTTTTTTTTTATTTTTTGGAGTATATTTTTTTCGTAAAGTATTTGAATGTAAAACAGAATTTTTTCGGAAAATATTTCATATTTTTAACAACGAATAAATATTTTTCAAAATATTGTGGTTGCTATTCGTATGCCATGTCATTATTTTGCCAAAATATGTTATTCATATTTGAGAGAGAGAGTACAATGTATATGAAAAAGAAAATTATAATATCTTGATACGTTTTTCCATAATTATTAAATTTAATTTTAAGATGAAGCTTCGGATATGTATTTTTATAAATGGTGGATAGTTGAATAACTTGTTACTTGGAATTTAATATACTGCTTGCTCCAGAGTATGAAAGGACGCAACCTAAAACTACGTAAAATCTTGCGATTTTCTACTTTTTACTTCCAGTCTTAAAATTGAGGGATGAAATGTACATCATTTTCTATCCAGTGATTCTCTTTTATCTCAAATTTATAAAAGAATAAACGAATTGAGTGTAAATAATTTGAGGACCTTTGCAACAAACGTGAACCTATCCACTTTTTTCAGAATTGCATTTTTTTTTACAATTTTGTAATCTTAGTACCCGATTGTACATGGGTACAATCTCATTTTGTCAAAATATTTATTTTTCCTCTTTGTAGAGCTCTTTAAAGTTCTTAAATTTTGCAAAACTAAACATATCCACTTTTCAAGAAAATTCATAATTTTGAAATATATTTTTAACAAAGATGAACATATTCATCACCCCATTGTATCTAATTTGGTTTATTTTTTCAAAACTTAACATACCCAAGCAACCTTCAAGAGATCTAAAAACGCTAAAGAAATCGTTCTAGTTCGCCTTTCCTTTACAAGATATCGTTTTGAATTTTTCAGTGCGGAAGTTTACTTTTGCTCCGCACCACTCCGTGACCAACGCACCTGGGAAGAAGGTTACTCCTCATCCAAAATTTTCCAATATCTCATCGAAAGCCTTTGTAATTTTCTTCAGAATTTCAATATTCTTTATATATTTATTAGATAGAATCCTTTGTTAATTCGCATGCAACAGCCATTACAGCTAAAATGTTGGTTTAAAATGAAGCCCCTGAGAATGTGAAGGAAGTCCAGATGACATTTCCCGTTCGTAATCATAAATCTTTTGCCTACAGACAGAGCTTCTCGTCGTGTGGAAAAGTCGTTATAAAAACATTGTTACCTTTATAAACAAAGAAGAGTACAACAGGATTTTTGAAGATTTCGGAACTGTTCATAGGCAATACTAATTAAAAAAAGGTTTCGGATGTACTCCTCTCGCTACAGATTTGGTTCTTGTCAGGAGTTTAGTAAGAAACCGAAAGCGAGAAGGCGATCAAACATCTCTCTCTACACTTTCCCTGATAAAAAAGCTAACCAAAGAAAAGGCAGGGTACGTGAGATATTTGCTTACAGCGAATTTCAGCGGAAACTGGACAACTCTTCCGGAACTGAAATGGTTCCAGAATGCAATAGATTGTTCTTCAAAAGGTGACATTTTGAATGAGAATTTTCAAAAATGCAACAGCCTAGATAAAGATTCTGGTAAAAAATACCACCTTTAAGTTTAAAAGATAGTTTTTCAAAATTTTCATTTTCAATGGACTTTTGAAAATGAATTTTTTCATTCTAAATTTTTGGTGTTTTCTTCAAAACTAGATATTTCCAATGTTTAATATCAAAACTAAGCATATCCAGTACGTTTTTTGCTATAACTGCCCCCCCAATTGTTCTGTCCATTTCCTTTGTTATCACAGACCTTGCCTTTTAAACATAATTGTTGGTTGAAAAAACAGAGCACAGAAGAAATTATTTAAGAAGCTCTCAGTTTTTTGTGTTTCCTGAAAGATTTTGTAAAATGGATATGTTCACTTTTAATAAGGAGCTCCTCATTTGTCCATCTAAATCTAGATGTAGAGCGTATATTACAAAATGTTTTATTAGAAGATATTTATAGAAAATCTGAAAACAGAACAAGAAAAGATTAAATACATATATTATTTTTAGATTCATTGAATTTAACAAAGAAAGAATGAAATCTCTAAAGAAAATCGAAAAACCTTTTATTGTAATGAAAAATGTAAGCACTGCATACATGAATACATGAAAGCCGTGTAGGGGAGACCGGGGTTAGTTGTTACACGCGGTAAGTTGTTATTTTCGAATTTTAAATTAACCTCAGGTACAAATTCACTTTGCTCACTCTGGATGGTAGCCCTTATTCTCGTGTCTCTCTCACCGAAAATTGGAGCGCCTGCAGGCAATAGCAGAGAAAATTCTTGCGGTAATGTTGAATTTGTGTCCGTTAGTGATTTTTTATTTCATTTAAATTTTTTATTTGCGACGGAACCCTTGGAGATTTCTGATTAACGTCTATACCACGAGGAGCCTAGATTTCAGGTAAGTAATATCAAATTTAAAAATTCTGTGCAACTGTATTATGCCACTCACACGTATCAAGATAGAAAATGCCGCCACATGGGGTTACTTGCTACAATTACGTTGGGTCTACTTGTCACAGTGTAGCAACTTGCCTCGTAAGTTGTTTCTAAAGTTTTAAATTTATAGGATATGTTTTCTTTTTAAAGTTCATATGAAAAAGGTGGATTGGGGTACAACGCCAAAGTAAGCATTTCTGGATGCAGCGGAAGTAATGATGACTGATTGTTCTTTGCTAAAGGCAAATGGTAAATATGGAATTAGTGTCGTGAGACTCTAGAGATGCTGCAGTAAAATGAAAACTGTTAGTGATGGTAAGTTATAGTTCTAATAAATTTCATTTTATAGCTGAATTAATTAAGGCGTAATTAAATTAAAGTAACTAAATAATTAAACAGCGTAAATAAATTTTATTGATTTTTAAAGATATTTCTTGGGCATACTGCACACAAGTTACATTAATGAACCCTTTTTGCTTCAGATAAAGAATCAACTGTGCCTAGCATTAATTATAAAAAATAACCTCGACAGACTTTACAGATGAATAGGAAACAGAATTTCAACCGTACATAGACAGTGCTTCTAAACTGTAATACGGCCTTTCTATTGAGGAAGTTAAATGATTGGCATATCAGTATTCAATAAAAAATCAAATAAATATCCCAGTAGGTTGGAGTAAATGTAGTGCTGCAAGTGACTGGCTGACAGCGTTTCTAAAGCGAGAGAAGTCTCTTTCTTCCGCACTCCGCAGGTGACTAGCCTGAGTAGGATTACAAGATTCACTTGGAACAATGTAACCTTAATCGCCATGTTGTAACTTTCATCGCCAGTATTTACAACAGATTCAAATTCTAGCATCAAGATATCTAGACTGGGGGTCAACGGTTCAGGAGGCAAGGAAGACCTACAGGTTGGAGCCGTGGCATTTCTCGAGAGAGGCACGTTGGTAACCAGGTTCTTGCTGTTAGTGCTCATGCCAATTCAGCTCCTCCATTTTTTGTTTTGCCTAGGAAAAACGTTAAACGCCACTTTCTGTCAAACGCACTTCAAGGAAGCGCAGGCTCAATAAATAAATATGGATTGATTACTGGGCTAGATTTTTAGACCTTCATGAGACATTTTATAAAACACCAAAGAGAAGCTTGCCTTACTTCTGGACAATCTTCAGTCTCATCTCGACTTGCTAACATTCGACTTGGTCAAAGAAAATGGAGTGGTTCCTTTGTCTTTCTAAATTATATATTTGTGGAAACTGTAATTCAGACTATTATTACGACCGTAAGTCACCATAATAGCTTCAGAAATAAAATAAATTAAAAAACAAAAGCCTTTCGTTATTCTACAGGTATTTTAAAATAATAACAAACTTAAAATATAAATATATTATACTTCTCTCTATTCATTGATATATTTTATGTAAGAATTAACCCATCTAGTGCAACAGCATACCCCATTGCGTGGTACGTTGTTGCACTGTACCTGTAGGTATTGAACTTTTAGTACTTTTGAATCATCGTTATCTAATTATTAAAAAAAAATATGTGTTATGGATCTTCAATATTCAGAGTCAATTTTAAATTGTGTTTCACAAAAATTCTTGCAATATTTTCTTTTAATTAAATTTTTAAAAAATATTGTAACAACTAACCCCAGTTTCTCCTACTTCAGATTCAATTAACGGTTATTATAAAATAAAATAAATAGTTTCTATTGTTCCAAACATTAAAACTGTTAAAAACCTACAAAAATAGCTAACTGAAACAGAATAACTTCTGTATCAAACAGGATAGTCATTAGATGAAAAATGTTAAATTTTCCGTTATGATTTTCAACTGTTTAATATAACATAATAATTACTCATCAACACTTCAAATAAATTTGAACACTCATCGTGAAAGTTACATTCTAGTATCGTAAGTTTAAAAACTCTTGAAATGCCCGATGAGTTTCAAATAACATGACATCATACAGTATGCTTAATACCTCAGTAGTTCCATTTAAATAAATGACAGCTTGGAGATCATACACTAAAACCCTCTCTGAAGAAACTATCACCATCACACATCGAGAGAATTCTTTAATGATGATGGTGAATTTGCTTATAAATTGTACTTAAAATGTTTTCTTGAAGAATTAAGAGAAAGAAAGTCTCCAAAGAGTTAGATCGAATGACTTTTAACTAGAATAAACTCTCTTCTCTAATTACACATCCTTCGATAAGAGCTCTTTCCGATCTTGTGCTTTCGGGAGATACATTAGTGTTAATAAATTCAACGGGACCTATACCATCAATTCATCTATTGCTTCATTTGAGTTCCAAGAACATTCGAAAACTACGGCAGAGTCAATTCTGGAATGCCTTACATTTAAGGCTCAATAAAAATTGATGAGGTCCACTTAAGGATATTTAATTCAGAATTACTGATGTTCGCTTAAGTGGTTCTTTTACTTTTTCCTGTTATTAGATGTTTTATTTTGTATACACGGAATCAGATAAAAACAAAAGATGAAACTAATGGACTAAGTGAAATAGTGATAGGAATGAGTTAAAATTAGCATTTTAATTTTGTAGATAATTTCTCATAGAATAAACACAAAACTCTAAATAACGAAAACTAAAAAAAAGTTTTTGAAATCAACGTACATCGTCAGAATATAAAACATTATAATGTAAGGTTAACTTACAGATAGGAATATAGTAGCGCGTTTAGCTCTCTGAAGCCTCAATAATGACTTTATTACGCTAAAACCATAAACTCATAAGAATACATCATCGAAAAGAGTCTTAAAAGCGTCCATTGTTCAGGGCAAATCATCCGTGACGAGAAATTTGTCTTCAGAGATCTTTCAACATCTTCCCATAGATTGTGGATGGATAGTCCATATTTATACTAAGGTGATGCTTGAATATAGTATAATAAGGTGCAAATTTTAAAGGCAAGTCAAGAATACAGAAACAAGTCGTTTTCACAATGAAACACGTGGTCACAAATGGAGCCGCTACAAGGGCATTTTGCTAAGGATTTCATTTTAGTTAACGTCCCGTTTTGAAGCGACACGAGGGCTATTTTGGGACAGACCTCGTAATTTTGAACCTCGGTCAGATGACTAGGACGACACCTGAACTGACAATCCCTCTCCAAACTTCCACACCACACCAAAGGGAGGACGTTTGGACTCCCCTAAGTATTATTAAACGTGCAACAAGCCAATGCACGACGGATCTTCATTGGAATCAAGTTTCGACCATGGAAACCTCTGACCCCAAAACCAAGACTTTAACTCTAGGCCACCATTTAAGCCTTAGACTACCAATTAAAAATATATCCAATTTCCTATAAACAATTTTTTAAAAATAATCTTATTTTCCATGCGAACGGATACAGTAGGCTAAGCAGTACAGTAGTAGGCTACAGTAGGTAGTTAAGCCAAATTTATTGTTTGGAGTCTTTTTTTTCTTTTCTCTTCTCCGAGCTTATTCCAAACCAAAGTCTCGGACATAACATTCCCAATACCAAAAACACATTACATTTTTATGAATGAAATATGACTATTATTAGTTAAAGACATATTTATATATTTACAATAATTCATCAATATTAATGCAAAAAAATGTGTATTGCTTACCAATACATTAGAACTATAGGACATTCATGCACAGAAGAAAAGTCTTCAGTCAACAATGGAGAGAAAATAGCCTCTGCCATCTACGTGATTAAAGATTAAATAAGCAAAATTGTTCTTGTTCAACAACTGGGACATATTACTGTGAGTTTCAAAGCAATTTTTGTCCCGGTAGTTATTTGAAAATGTGAGTACGTATGCACTCAATTAGTAGTCAAAGGGTTAAGTAAAAGAAACGGTTACACCGGAAAAAGTGTGGAACTCAGATTTAATGGAATATAAATTTACAATAGTACAGGGCGACGTTTGGACGACAAGACCTCTGAACACTTACTTCAAGTACTTCAAAGCTAAGTTGTTTATACTGCGTCCTACTTCCAATGTTTCTACCATGTTGCTTACCTCTTATACTGTGTTGTTTGTTTTACATTAAACCTGTTCCTCATAAAAATTACTAAAAGAAAATATCCGGCCATTAGTAAGGAATTGTTTATTACGATCAAACTGAAATGAAAGTTGCATGGACAGATCCATTGGTGAGATCATATTATAATTTACAGGTCTTAATATGGAATGCAAGAACCATGGCTCCGTTGTGATTATTCTGTGACTTCTCCGATTCGTATTGTAATGCCATACTATAAATTGATTATGTTTTCATTTCATACAGCTTGTCATTAATTGTCTTTCCCTCAGTTTTCTGTACACCAAGCAAGACAAAAAGTTCTGTTTTGTGTATTAAATACTAGCCTTCTATTAAGTTTTCGTTCACCCAAACCAATCTAATGAAGTCGTCATTTCTCAGCTGCTACCTTATTAATAATTTTGCTTTAGAACAATACCTGAATATACTGTTTTATAGTAGAATAGTAGTAGTATATAGTAGTGTTATAGTAGTAATGTGGGTGAGAATCAGTTTTTCCAAGTTCAGTAAAGTTATGACAAATTTCATCTTCCATAAAGTACCTTCCTTAAGTTCTTTTCTGTATGTTTTTAACTCTCTCAGTCTTCAAGTATGCTCGTGAACCTTATAATTAGTAGGTATCATCTATTCCACTCGCGACATAATCATTTAAAAGAGAATATGAGCGAAGAAGAAGAGTCTCTAATGGTAGTGTCAAGTATTTTCTTATTTAATCCAAAATTCCTTATATCCTGGCAATAGCATCAGAAATACAGGACATTTTTTAAACTGACATTACTCAGAGCCATCTGTAGCTCGATCTATCAGATCAAATGCTACCAAATTTGGTAGGTGGGCTAATGACGACATGGGAAAAAAGATTCTGCGAAAAAATTAATTCCGAAAGTTTCCGATATGGGAACACGTGGCGCTGTTGTAGTTTACACAACTGTTAATTAGACAAATGAATAAGAAAGAAAAAAATCAGTTCAACACCTCTTCATTGCAGCAAATGAACTGCCCAAAGGGTTACAGAGATGACTTTGCAGTGTACTATAGCACTTTATTCAATAAAAGCATTTCCTTGGCGAAGCCACAGACCTCTTTCAATGCGACCACCCTTCTCGTGGACCTCACACTGCATCCTGCACACAGCATTCTAGTCTCCGAAAGTAACATTTCACCAGGAATACTAAGCACAGCTGATATGTTGTCCTTTAAGATTGTCAACGTCGGGACCCCACCAAGATGGGCATTGGACTTCAAATTACCCCATAGGGAAATCTCACATGGGATTAGATGCGGGGAAAATGGATCTGGACAATGTTGTGCACAGATTGTATGATGCACTGAAATATCATCTCTGTAACCCTTTGGGGCAGTTCATTTGCTGCATTAAAGCGGTGTTGCACTGAAATTTCTTCTTTCTTGTTCGTTTGTCTAATTCTCAGTTGTGTAGACTACAACAGCCCCAAATGTTCCCTTATCGGAGGCTTTCGGAACTAAATGTTTTTTCACGGAATTGTTTTTCCCATGTCGTCATTAGTGACCCTACCAAATTTGGTGGCATTTAAGCTGATAGATCGAGCTACAGAGGGTTCTGAGTTGTATCAGTTTTTTTAGAAAACATCCTATATTTTAGATAAATTGAATGAGGATATGAAAATAAATTGAGAGATTTTTTAAAAAACATTGTTTTGAGTTGAAAAATGCCATATTTGTTTGATTTCATAAAACGGCAAGAACTTACGCTTTCTCCTGAATTAATCTAAACGCCATCAAAATAAATAGAACATTATGGACTTTGTCTGTATCAGTTATAAGCACTGCTATTCCAAGATATATAGAAGGGCTCGACATTTACTTAGTGTAAAATATAGAGAAGGAGGAAAAGCAAAACTTGATGATCTTTAGCGAATCTGTAAAATTTTAATTATTAGACATTATTTTCATGACTAAATGTATATCAAATTCCAGAATCCAAAATCATTCCGTATATTCAGTAATGACACAGAAATAATAAAGAGAAACTTAAGCCACTTTTACATATAAAATAAGAAATTTTCACAATTACATTTTCATACTTTCACCATTATCTAAATCATAAATTTTTCATGAAGCTCGTTAGGATGTATCCAATTAATGCATCTCAAGCTTTAGCTTTTTCCAAAGAAAATTCGAAAGGCAAGCTGAAAAAAAAAATAAACACGACTTATTTACAAATATAATATGTAAAAATACCTTAAGAATATAACAAAGTGAATTTGCTTTAAATTTTATGTATGTTCTACAGGATTTAAATATTCTCTACCTTTTTCAGAAAAATATTTAAAAAAGAATTTATAAGAAAATTAGTTCAGAAATCACAGTAAAATAAAACAATTAGAAAACACTTAGCTTAGAATTTTCTTTCCAGTGTTATTCAGATAAATTATATTTTTATAACACATGGGATGGTATGCTTTAATTTTAAATTTTTACATACGAGCCTTGAATTATTAACCACACTTTATTATTTTTCCATTGCAGCTAATGATACTTTCTGACTCAAGAAATATGAAAGGACACTGTAAATGTATTTAAATTTAATACACTTAACTATACAGAATAAAAAAGTCACATGATCCAAATGTATGTCTAAAAACTTACAAAAACTTCATTTTATTAGAAACATATTCTTATAATTAATTTAGGAAGTAAATTACTTTCTACATTCTTCGATTCGCACTATACGTTATTTTTGTTGCAAGCGCGAAAAAATAAGAATATTTATGACACGCGTTAGTTTATAACGAAATTGAATTACTATTTCATATGAAAGAAACACATTAATGCATTATATGAATGCAGTCCTGCCTTACAAAATCTAAAAAGTGGATTCCAGTTTCTTTTTATTATCGTCACATCAATGCATGACTATAACCACTTAAAAGCCTTTTTATTACGAATTTTTTCGAATGAATGTTTATAAATTAAATAATTTTTCTGAAAGCACAAATAATTAGCTCATTGGGAGTTAATTTTAATTTCAGTCATTTTAATTTTTGGAAAAATTCCATGTACCATTTTAAAATTAAACTTTTTTATTTAGAAACTCAGGTATTTAATTAACAAGAAAAAAGTTTGAAATGGAATTAATAAAGTATGTCTAAGTTTATTCGCCTGTTATTAGCATATTAATTTTACAAATAAGTACTTCAAGACTAGGCAATTTACAAATTTTATCGCATTTTTACATCTCAAATTCATTTACTACCTCGTCTAATACAATAAAAATTAAACTCTAAAGGCGTCTTTAATATCTATGGAAAAATAATCTAAGGGTTCAGTTTGCTTTTGTTTTTTTTCTGCATTTGTAAATTAAAAGAAATAAATATTAATGTGCCTGAAAATAAAATTATATAGATACTTTTATTCTAGGGTATCCAACAATTGCATAAGTAGTGTTCCAGAAAAGAAACGCCTATATGAGAATTGTTTATAATTTGTTTTCGGCAAACTGCTTCCAATCCATTAAATATCTATAAAAAGACATTACATTAATTCTAACATAATGACACAATTAACATTAATTCTTCAGTTTAAAATGTTTAAAAATAGTTAAATATATTAATGATACTTACTTTCTGACATTTACAATTTTAACAAAAATATCTTATTTAAAACAATTTTGAAAACATTGTACATTTTAAAACTATTTATAGTAGACACAAATTAAAATTTAGAAAAGTTTTTTAAAACTATATATAAATTAATATCTGTATATTAATATTTTCTTAGAATTAAGTTTAGAGTTTCTTAGATTTAGTTTCTTAGAATTCAGAATAGTAATATTAGTATTAAGAGTTCTGTATCAATTTTATGAAAGCTTGAGTTGATTATATCAAGAATATAGGAGGTAATTGTTTCAAGATGTGTGTTTGTAGTATATAAAAAGTTACAACGATATCAAACTGTTGAAAATTTATTAAAATTTTTGAAATAGCAATGCATTCTTATAATTTTGACTTGGAAAAAATTGTTATTAACTTCTTTTTCAATAGAGGAGGAAACTTCATACAGATTTAGTGATTATAAAATTTGTTCTTTGTCATAAAATGAAAAACTAAACCTCGATATTATAGTAGAAATGAATGAAGTTTTGATGCTTCTATACCTCACTTTATTCACGTTTAAAAATTTCAAACCAATGTAAGGAATTGTTTATTCTGTAGAGAAGATCATACTTATCAGATGACCTATTATTTCAGCAAATGCATGAAGGAGATGAACATAATTGCCCTACTCCAAATGATTGATGAGCTTAGAGAATTCTCCTCCGACAAACAAATTATTCAATTTCTTGATAGATGCTCTCTAACTAGCAATTTCATTAAGAAAGATCTGTTGTCAAATTAACATGATATCGTAATATATACGATGATTAAAAAAGATACAATTTTCACACTACAAGATGCATCACAATTTTATGACTTTTAACTTATGCTTTGTCGTAAATCTATCATCAACCTACTGAATGATTCATGTGCCAAATAGTTTCTCTGAAATATACTGATATTAGCATTCTTGTTTAAGCAAGATCAGGCATACTAAATTGTTCGTTAATTAAGAAAAAATAACTTAAGTAACTTTAAAAATACCTTAAAAGAAAAATGTATATTAAATAATAAGCAATACAACAAAAAAGATGGGTTGTGCATAACAAGACGAACAATATTCGCCAAAAGAAATTAATTCGCCAAAATAAGGAAAATAAATTGTTATTATTATCATCCTCACCAATTTGCTTCATTATTATCAAAAAATCCCAGACTGACATAACAGATATGTGGAGCATGCCATTCGCCCCAAAAAGTTGATTGCAAATTTTCTCTTAAAAGAGGAAATTCGTGGGCTTCCTTATGAACAACGACAAAGTAAGGATTATCGGATCCTGGATGGCGATGAATTTGTCCATAGCGATGAGATTGTCGTGACGAAATCTTTGCGGTTACCCGTAGGTGTTCCGAACACCGTTCCACCATGCTGCCACAACTGCCTAACTGTACGGGAGCGTGGAGGCCGATTCACTGCTTCTCAAAGTCTTATCCACTACTAAGAATACGATGTGTTTAAAACGTATGTGACAGTATAAGAAATATGACGGAGACACAACATACATAATAAACGGCTTTGTGCTTGGGTGAAAAGTTGAACTGCATGCTAAGATTTTATCTACGAGTCCCAGAAAGTTCTCAATATCGATTAACCCTCTGACTACATATCCAGCGATTTTCGAGGGTAGGAAGTAAGTCTATTTTCTGATGCATCCTACGATTTTCGCAAGCTGAAATTCGTATTTAAAACTTTTATAGCATTCAATCATATTATACTAATAAAGCTCTGGGTATAAATAACAATTCACTTGGTTCCAAGGTATTTGAATATGTTTGCAAACGTTGCATCTACATAGTGATTTTTAAAAAATATGCAGTCAGAGGCTTAAGAACAATAATTTCAAAAGCTGACCTGCTTTTCATTATGTGTTTCCAGAAGGAACGATAATTCGTTCTCCAACTTTCGACGGGGTTATTGACATATGGATGATGACAATTTTGTTATAGGTATGCATTATTAGCAAGACAAACACTATTTGCTATGAAAATGTTATATATCTTGCTGGATATTGTCAGAGGCCTTTCATCACTCAAAATCGTTCACTGGCCCTCTGTATGTAGGACTAGGCAGCTAAGCTCCTCTACAAGTCCCCTAGTTATTCTTAACTATTTAAACTTATAGATAGATTTTAAAAGCTTGCATGTCATACTTTCAACCAATCACACTTTTTTAATCAAATCAATTTCTTCTTGGGCAAAAATGTGCTGCTGCCACTTTTTCATCTAAATACCATTTTAAGTTAGGTTAAATCAGTTTTAATATATTTAATAACATTTCATTGAAAATGGTCACAAAACACAAAGGTGTCACTATAATGCCATGAATAGCGTGAATCGATATCCCCAATACCAGCTACATATCATATCCTTAACAATATCACGAAAACAACCTACAAAGTCATTACTCTTTAGCATTTTTCAAAAAAAAATTATATTTTAAGCTCAACAATCAATGATTAATTATTATCATTATTAATAACATTCTGGTTATCCATCGGTGCTCCCAAGTTTTATCTCTCTCCTTGTACTTGGGTAAACTATTTAGCTTAGAGGTCCACAACAGAATATATTATCTTAGTCCTAAAATCAATAAACAGCATTGTTCACACATTCGCATGATTCATATACTTTCAGTGGAGGGTATCTAAATTGAAATGAATAGTTTATAGTAAAGATCCAACAAAAGTAAAATATCAAATAGTTTTCGTAATAGAATAAACTATTTATTAAGTATATCTTAAGGAAATTTGCACTCAATGATGCAGCAATATGCTGGTTGAATGGGCAATATCTCTTTATTTCTCATATTGCTCAGTAAGAGATAATTATTTTGAATTTATAGAATAATGTGTTTCAAGCTGCTAATCTCCGATTCTGTCTATTCAAGCACTCATTATAATTAGATTTCCTCCAAATTCTACACCCTTATGAACTTCTGAAAGCAAGGACAAAAGTAAAAAATTAAAAAATTTCTGAAATTAATTTTTCTATGTATGTATAAATACACAATGATCAACAAATGGACAAAACATGTTTTACAAAATTATTAAGACAAATTTAAAAAATTCACATAATACGCAAATGGAAATTTAGATGTCCAAAAAATTATAGTTATAAATTCAGCAAACAATTATTCTTTATGGGACCATGATTTCATTTGTTGGTTGTTGGACTACAAGATTTTGCTGCAGTTGAAAGTCATAGATATTTTACATTACACATTAAAATACTGGAAACGTAAAAAAATATTTCATATCTTTCCTATTACAAATATAAGTATGTATAAGGGAGTCTATATTTCATGAATATTTTTATGTTGAAGAAACTTGTATATCTTCCTTTCTTTTCGTTGAAGCAAGTAATAATATCTTCTTAAAATATACAGAGTGCTATATAACATTTCGTATGCAGAAAGATCATGGTTGATCAATGTTTTACGAAAATAAAAATCAATATGAAGTCTGGATATTTAAAACTTCTGAAATTTCTTTATAGTGTGGGTATTTAAATTAAGTTTAACTGTTAAACAAACTATTAGAGGCTATTAAACAAAATATGTATCTTTATAGATTACTATAAAGTAAGCATGTTCTCAGTGAACACACACATAGTTTTGGGAAGCTGGCTTAAGTCTCAAAGCTATATTTGTCAAAAAATATAATGGAGTTGTGGATAACATTTTATACAACATAGTAAACAACGCTGAAAAGCGAAGTACTTTCCATTCAAGTTTAAATATTTATCAACTAAAAGAACTATGAATGTTGATAATATTATTTTAGGAATCTATCTAATAAGAGAGGAACCCAAAAATATCCAGAATTAATTATTTGCTTCAAATATGCATTTTCTTTTTTTCTTTCCCAATTTTCTGATTTCCTATTAAAAATTGATCAGGCTCGTATTTATTTGCATAAATCGAATAAGTTCTATCTATAAAATGAAGTGTAATTATTTTACTGAATTTTGCGATTCAGTTACGTGACTTATGCGCAGAGAATGAGAAATTGAAGAGTCAAAATATGAATTTTGAGGAAAATAAACTGATAAATGTAGGATTTTTAGTAATAAGATGAGACATCTGAGAAATATGAAATTGGCAGTTTTTTTATTCATAATAAATGTAAATATACAGTGATAATTTTTTTACTGAAAATTAAGTTAAGCACTGTTAGCAAAACAATGACAAAAACATAAAGGGTTATGTTTTGTTACATGATAGAAAAAATAAATACTTTATTATTATTGTGTAAAATGTGCTTCACAGAATATTTCACTTTCATTGAATTGATCATCAATGTATTTTGTGCGCAAATTACGCTGCATCCTTTTAATAAAATTTATATGTCACTATAGGATGAAGCGACTGGTCCCTAGAAAGAGAAGCAGTATCATTAATTAAGGCAGTTCATACCAGAGCCGAAGCGAGGACACTTCTGAAGATAATATTAGTCGCATTTATTAACCTTCACCCTTGACAGACCTCAGGCTTCTCGAACTATCTCTCATCCTCGAAATCTCTTCAACAAAGTACCCAGGAAAGCGTCGGTATTTAGAAGATGAAGTAAGCTTATTTAACAAAGATTTACGCCTATAATTCACTTCTTCATAGCACTGATCTCTTGATGTCTGAGTATTCTTCGAGGATTATCCAGTCTTTAAGTGGATGAATGTAGAAACTCAATAATTTAAGCAAAGCAATGTATGTGTGCCAAATGAAATGCAGTGTGCGGAATGGAATATTTTTTAGCATAAAATTTTGTGTATGTGTGTGTGATAGATAAGTAATAATTCTGCATATCCAAACATTTTCTGTTTTATTTCTTCTTTTCCTTTGTTTCAATTTTTTATTATTTTTTTTACTAAGATGCCTTCTTTTATTGCAGTGGAAAATATTTATGGACTACAGGACAATAACATAATGAGAGTTTTAGTGTAAAATAATTTTGAGAAATAATTGCTATAATCATCAGTGACAACAACAATAATAACATCATTATAATGAAAGTTATATTTACAAAGAGCTTCAAGGAGTAATTTGATTTTTAATTTCAATACGACAGAAATGTCAGACAAAGATATGGACTGGAAATAAGTTCTTTATTGGTTAGACTAATTCTAATAGCTAGAATATAAAATAATAGGGTCGGGTGGAGAAATTGGGAAGAAGTAGTAATTGGGAATGGTGACTATAGAGCTCACCGGTGAGGCCCTATCGAACTGAAAAGCATATGCTTTGGTTAAGACAATCTAGAGGAAGAAGAAAAACAGTTTTCTACTTTTTTCAATGTTATATAGTAACATTTGTTACCTTTAATTTTAACCGTGTTCAGAAAAGCGAAATCAAAATTTCTTAAGTTTCATTTCTCGTTCTATACGCCGGTTATATGCAAGTTGAGTTGCTAATTTATATATTTATTGTATCTGTTGGATAGAATGACTACGAGGAAACTACAATTTTCGTTTTTGGATTTCATTTGAGGAACAAGTTAGTGTTCTTAATTACCCCTGAAAATTTTTAATGAGGGGTAGTTGGGAACAGGCTTCTAATGTAACAAAAGCCTATATTATTTACCTATTTGGAATAATTTAGTATTTGATAGAAGCAATTTTAAATCTGGAAACGGGATTGCGTCCTGTTTTGTCAGTAAAGTCCACTGTTTTAGGTCAAATTAACAACTGACATTTAAAAAAAAATTACTATTTGATCTGCATAATATTACTTTTTACGTACGAAAGTTTTTAGTTTATAATGATATGAAGCCTTTTGGCTTTAAGTATGAAAGAAAACAAGACACTGTTGACGAGAAAGTAGAAACGTGATACTGATCGAGGAATCTGAAGATAAGGATTTTGGCTCTTTTCAACAAGAAATGGAGGCTGCGAAAACGGAGGAAGTAATTTATCTGGAATCACCCAAGGTTGATTTTTCAACAAACCTGTTTTTTTATCGATAACGTTGGAGGTGCCAGAATGAAGGCACATTATTCATACGGCTGCGGGATTCAAGAAATTGACGGCGGTGAATATGATATGACAGGTTTCAGGACCACCAATTAGGATAAATCAAAATTTGTTTCGGTGGTGAATGACCAGTTTGCCATTTCCGGGATTCAGTTAAACGCTAAACTCCCAGATCGTATCTTTGAAGTAGATTGTAGGATAGAATTAGTTTTCAGGTTATGTAAATGTCAAAGAAAAATTAGTAGAATAGTGAATAGAAAGTTCGATTTCAAGTGGAAAATCTGCTTTCTACTACCAAATTGTACTATTTGTTTTTATAATTTTTATGTGTGATTTTTAAGTCTTACCCATTTCCTTCTAGTTTGTCATAATACTCAGTTATTTCAGTTTCATTCAGACTCATTTTCCATTTTTTCCCGACAACATTTGAGTAAGAATGATTATAAATTACCCCAAATTGAAGTTCGCAAATAGTTATAATAGTTTATATGCGATATTCCATGAATTAGAAGATATGTTTGCTGAAGAGCATTCAAAAAACAGTGTTTTGGGATAACTGGGAAAAGGCAGTTAAATGTATTTTTAGGCAATATACATTAGTTTCTAACCATTTCAAATATATTCTCTTCAAATCAATTCGTTAATGTGACCAGAAGTATACGTGTTTCCAATTACTCCGTTGTCTTTGGGGTAATTGGGAACACTTCGGGGTAAAATATGAACGCTCTTAAAAGTGGGGTTGATTAAATAATAAATTAGTTTTAAAAGGAGGCATTGTTTAATGAACCATACAGAATATATTTATTCACTCACAAAAAATATAGACCTCTTCTCCATCGCTTACTATTCTTTAAAACAGAAAAAATGGCAGAGTCTGCAAAATTCGTTCCCAATTATCAAAACTGACCCTAATTCTAATAGCTAGAATATGAAACAAGATTCATATTCTAGCCTTTTTTATGTGCGTAAAAGATGTTGTATATACCGTGTGTTACTTTTTAACTATCTCAGTATTTATTATATCTGTCAATCTAGTTTTTTGTTGAATCCGTTTAATCTCCCAAATAATTCATAGTTCGTATTTAGATACCTTTAGTGATTGTAAGGATGAACTATAATTTAGATGACTTCCTCTTTATTATATTCACAGTCATTAGCAATTTAATGCGTTTAACCTGGCGCGGGATCCGATTTTCACTGCATGCCCTGGTGGCGGCACTGTGATGAAAAATAGAGGGGGTCGGGCGGCGGGTTAAAAATGAAAAAAATTAAATATAGTATACTCTTTTTAATTTACTGTTTACATACAGTTTGAAAAAGTTATTTATCATATACCCACAGTTGATTCACGAAGCCCGATAATCGAAATTTCAGAGTCAGGCGGCATGACCCATCCTTGGGCATCACGTAATGTTACGTTTTCCCATTCAAGACTATTTTGAGTGGGATAAAGTGGCACAAATATTCAAATTTCTCACTGAGATTATCTGAAAATGACAGATTTTGTAATTTTTAGCTTTGAGCTAAATACTATGTATTGCCAAGCCCTCGATATCCAATGCTATTTCAGGCCATCCCTAAAATCGGAACGAATGCAAATTGATCATCTTGAGGTACTATTCTTAGCGACATGGAGTTGAATCGGCGAATCACTGCTTTGAGACTTCTTATTACGTTCCGATAACTACGTAACTACAAAGATCCAATTTTTTTTGTTCTGCGCTGTCCTTTCTGGGTCTTCGGAGCAATTCTATTTACATTGCCATCTAAAGACAGATTTCAATTATCTTGTGGGAATCTAAGAACAGCGTGACAGTCGGGTGGATCACGTCGCCCCAGAGCAAGAATTGTTGTGACCCACCGGTGTGAGCGGGTTAAGGGTTGTAACTAAACTTTGCTATAATGATTTCCGATCCAAGTTATTAACCAATACATTATAAAATGTGTTTAATGCATAAGCAAAGAAGCTTGTATCAATTAAAATTACTGAATTTCATATTTTAATTTATTTCTAGAAATTGATAAATCAATCAACACTCGATACAAAACATTTTACCCTTAACTAGGCAGGTGAAAATTTTGGACTTAACTGAGGAGGTTCGATCTACGAGACCACATTTTTTAAAAATCCATATAAAATTTTTTAATAAAAATTCCAGTATGAAATTCTGCCTATATATTCTGTAGATATTTCTCTTAATATAATTTTTTTAAATTTTACAAAATACATCATCAGCAGAAAAATTAATTATTTTGTTACGCACATTTTTCCAGGATTAGATATTATAACTAATATTAATCTTAAAAAACATAAATAGTTTTTTATTTTTCTAATGATAATTTCTTTTTCCATTATATAAATGTATGAAGAAAAAATATAATTTAAAAATTAACCATTATATAAAAAATTAAAACATGACATTTGGTAAAACTGACTTCGCACAGAATTATTTTTAAAAAACTGAATTCTATTCATAACAGGGTTTACAGAATAATTTTATAAAAATTGCATAAAATTTCAGTAATCATATCCAATAACCTATAGAAAATATGCACAGTCAAAATGTGTCTTTGCTTTGTTATACACTGAAATACCATCATCTTTTTGTAAATTTCACCACTACAGAGATGACACATAAAACATCAGATATTCAATCAAAATTTGAAACTGATAAAGCATTCTTAAAACTCATAATACTTAAGTCAACTCTTTCCATGGTTGAGTCCTACGAATCTTTCAAGTCAATAGTGCGAGAGTGGCCTCGTGGTAATGCCTGGAAAGTTCCAAGTTCGAAACCTCAATCTACCAAAACTCCGTCGTGTATGTGGATGATTTTGAAAATACGGTAAAAATATACAAATTTACGGTAATGGATGCAAATTTTTCTGAGAAAGATCCAGATGATTAAAGAAAATGCGAAAAGTGTGAGCGGAAAGGAATATTTTTGAAAAGTATAAAGCTTAACAAAGCTCATTTTTTATAAGTTTGTGAATATTATCAATCACTCAATGTCAATGAATCTTAGAAGTTAGTTCTGCTTAAACAAAGTGTTCCCCATATCAAATCTACGCATTTCAAACACTATTCAGTACCAAGTAGTGGGTCATATAGAAGATGGGAAGTCACTAACTGAAATAACAATGAATTTATAACTTCCACATGAAAAGATGTCTCAATTATTGGAATATTTCCTTGAGACTAGTAGCTTATCCATAAGAACTTGCCATGGCCACCTGAGGCCTGTATTTGCCAGGGGTGATTGATGGCATTGCTCGAGAACTGTGTTAGCTCGTGGCGGCGGCTGGGCGAAAGGACGACAAACTACGAAAAGACCAATAATGAGTCTTTCACACGTCTTCTCTACATGTCGTTTGCTGTTCTATCAACAACATCGTTCTTGGATTAACTATGAATGTGCTTGGATACTCTATACAGATGAGTCAAGATTCAGCTTACAAAGAGACTACTATCGCCAACTCATCGGGGGGGGGGAGGGTGCTGGAGAGCACTACTTTACAGCAAATTGTATATTACGAGATTCATCTGCGTAAAAGAGCAAAACTCTTGGGTGGGCATTATGATAAATGGCAGCAGGCCCTTTCATGTGGTTCTTGAAGGTTTCTTAAAAGTTATGCCTTATCTAATCAAGATCCTACATTACTACTTGCTGTATTTTAGAGCAGCAATTATACCCCAAATATTTCGCTGGTGGATAAGAACGCCACCCTTTATTGGAAGGTTTATGAGAAGATTTCCTCTAAACTGAAGATAGTAGATATTCAGAGATTGAACTGGCCAGCCATTATCGAGAGTTATTATCTATGAAAAATGTGTTTAAGAACCTAAGAATACAAGTTACTACTCGTTGAATGCGTTGCTTGTAGAATTCTGTCGACTGCCCAGCATTCTGCAAGAGTAATTTTTTTTGGAGAATTTAATTTCTTGTAGGAAGATGTCATAGATGGCATTATTAAAAATATATCACGATTTTAACCTTATGAGCTTATCCCGCAATGCATTTGCAGTATTATTCCTGTTCTCGGTTTTCATGTTTTGCTGCATGTCGTAATTTCTCCATTCAGATCTATTTGGTGTGTTAGTATGTACTACTGTACATTTTCATTAAATATGTCAAAATTTGCTGATGGTATTATTCTACATCTTTGCATACATAAAATTTTGTTTAAAAATACAAAAACCATTTCTGATCGTTAATTAAAAAATCTTCAAAATTATCTCTACCTTACATAAATAAACCTAGTAACAATTATATTATTCTTACTCTCCTTAAGTTTGCAAGGTTTACATCAGCAGTATTTTACTGTAGTATATGAATAATAAAAGGAACATTTAAAGGGTTCTGCTATATCTTTCTTCTTACATAAAGTGCTTTCACTTTTAATTATTTAACAGTTAGCAACATAGATATCAGCACAATTCAAGTTCTTCTCTTTCTTATTTATAACAGCTTCAGACATGTCTGGTAGCCGGGACCTAAGAACTGGTTTATTTGCAATAGATAGAGAATATTTATTTTAATAAGATATCAAAGTTTATCACTTCGCGAGTGAACTAAATTTAATATAACAGCTTTAATAAACTTTTAAAATTTTCTCCTACTTCTTTGTGATTTTCTCTTAAAAGTCTTTTCACAATTTTGAAGTTGTTTAACATTTCTTTCGTCTTGTTCAACTCATGCTTTATTAAATTTGTTGAAAATCTGATATATTTTGATTTTTACAAAGTTTTACTTGTCAGATACAGTCAAGAATTTTTCAAAAAGTGCGTCTGGAATTCTTTTTCCCTTGCTCTCTGTAAAAACTGGCCCTTTAACTAATCAAGAATAAATTTTGGAAAGATTTTGGTAACGTACGGAAATATGGAAAAATTGAAAATTCAGTAAATAAAGTTTATGTTCAATATGTTAATTAGAGCGGATCAATTATATAGCGGATTGGATGACATAAAATGAACATATTAATAAAAAGCACTTTTAGCCCTTCGATAATAATTTTCGTCTTATTTAAATTCCAGCTTTCCTCTTTTTTCACACCTATGGGGATCTCTGTTCATTTAAGTCGTGAATGGTCACTTTTAATATGAGAGTTAAATGCTAGCCTCATGTTTGGGAGCTTGAATATGAAAAACAACACCTAATCTTTAATAATTGTGTATCTAATAATTTTGAGATCTCGGGATTTCTTTTATTTAAAACATTTTAGTTTAAGAATAAATATAGCAGCCTTCTGATTTTTCTAATAACATTTTTTAAAAAAATTATTCATAGAGCATTTTTTAACCAATTTGCTGAGTTCTGCTTATCGTCTGCTTGAGTAGTTAACATTAAATATGTTGAAAAGGCTCTCAGTTCATGAGTTTTCAAATTTTGAAATTATTAGGTTAAAATATAGTTATTAATAAGACGTATATGCCCCCACAACTTTTTAAAGTTAACTTTCATTATTCGAAGCTGAGTGCCGTTAGCTAAATTAGAAAATTGGGTGTAAGGCTTAATGGTTACGTAATTAATAAGTAAAATTTAATTTAATTTAAATCTTATCAAACTGGTGAAAATAAAAATCTTACCTAATGGAAAACATTTAAAACATATTTTTTCATGCTAATATTTGAACATGTATATGTTTGATAACCTAATAACCGAGGCAGAAATCATTGTATAAATACAATTTTCAATAAAACATTTTCTTTTTGAAATTACATTTGGGAGTGATAAAATGCTTTGAATCAATGTGAAATGAAACCATAACCATTCATCAAAGACGACTGCACCGATATTAACGAAGCAATTACTCCTTTACTTATGTTATCATTTATCCATAAGTTTAAGCAAAACGAATATCTCCGCAAAAGTTGAGTGGATTTTCTTTGAAATTCGAACATGTAAGGTAGAGGCTTGAAATCACAGTTTACAGTGAAGATTCTGTCGCGAGAATATTTAAGGAACCGACAGGAAATTTATGAGTAAGAAAATGATTTAGGGTCCACCTCGTTTTCATAGAAAGTTTATATTGGTTTGTAACTTCATGAATGGTTTTGTCTGGTGTGCTCAATATTTACACACATTTTCGTAAAAATAGCATGAATATTGAAGAAGATAGAAAGGTTTTCTTAAAAACTTTTTTGCGTATAACATGAACAGTTTTCAACCAAACTACGACACTTACAGAATGCTTGACACTATGTTAGAGAAGCATAGTATTAAAATTTGAATAATTTCTTTCATAACTTCAAAGCCAATATAGAGCAACTTATATAAAAATAAATTCCAGTTGAATTCCGTTAAAATGCAGAAAGATGTCGGCATTGCAATGAATCGAAATTCAGTTGTACTCCAAGAGAAGGTAAATGATGAGTGTTCTTCTACATATTGATATTTTTTAAACTTGAATCTTAGAACGATAATATTTAATTTCCTGAATACCTATGTATAATTATAAAATAAGTACTTCATTTGAATTGCCGTTCGTCGAAAACGTCGATAAATTTAAGTTATTTGACTTCAAAATCGTATTAAGATTTGATATTTCAATACAACATTTTATGTATAGTGATTACTTATTTAACTGACCATAAGATTCAAAAGCTTTGTAACTTAATTGTGATGAGCAAATTCTTTGATATGAAACAGTTTATCTTTTTAAAAATATTCTGTATCAAATATATTCTTCTTTGTGAAATACTTAGTTCTATACTTATAATACACCAATTTAATTATTAGAAGAAAGTCAATTACTTCGGTTCTCCATCAAAATTAAATTAAATTTATGAAAAAGATCAACAATCTCCAAAGCATATCCTAGAATTTTTAAGAAAAAAACTGAATATTCTTCGTTTAATCTCCAAGTATATAATTAAGTCAGTTTCTAAAAATAATCATTTAATTAATTTATGACCTTAGAAAAACAGTTTCAAACATGCTAAGTAACTTCAATGGCAGCCTCAAAAAACTGCTAGCTCAATTTAACTACAGATTATATGTATTATTATTATTAGTGCAAAATTAATTTTGTTTCAAGTCTGTAAATTTATAACGTGTTTATAACGTGATTTTAATATCTATTATATTTTGAAGGCTTTGCTTGATAAAATCATGTTAATACATTATCACTGAATTTTTATTTAATGCTATATAGTTTGTAAAAATATTTGGAAAAGAATTTAACACTTTTTGTCGTCTTTTGATAGTAGCACATCAGAAATTATTGAATTAAAGTACTGTACTCAAGATTTCAGAAAATGCCAATATTTATGTAACTATTATTTTTGGAATGCGAATACTTTAGAAAATTTCTACCCCATTATGATCTTTTCCTAATAGTTTGCTACAATACATTAAATGAAAATTAGTTTTTTGAAACTTCTGGATTTGTTTTCCATATATAACTCTCATTATCTCTCTAAAAATCAGCAACTTGTATTAAATGTTGAAATGAATTCTAATGTTTGCTTTTAACTTTATATAATCTCGAGTCAAAGGTGTTAATGGCTTGTTGTATTATTATTTGCATAATGTTAATTTTTTATGCATGCCAACACACCCCAATTACAAATTGGCGTATATACTAAGACTTTCCTAACAAACATTTTGTCTCTTTCATTTTTATTTTTTGGGTGATTTAGAAGAGAACATAAAAATGTACAAGGTTATTCAAAGCAATTTTACCGGACACAAATTCCAATAACTTTCTTGTAAACAACGATAGGACGAAAAACTTTCAACGCTATACAAAAGGAAACTTAAAGTTACGTTTGCGTACTCGATACTATTATGATTTGTTATGTGATTTCCGTTGGGAAAACGAGCATCATCCATGCAGTAGTTAGTCCATTTCACGCCAAATACTGTGAAGCAGACATTGATGCGTCTTCGATAGTCACATGTAGAACCTGCATGTGCCTCTCTAAATTTTATAAAATTTCGTTTTATGTCCACATTTCATTGAGATCACTCTGTCTTGCTTCGAGTAACGCCTCCTCCGTTTGAAACAGTGAACAAACAGAAGGTACCCATAGAGAATGGTTGTCATGGTAGTGAAATGGACTATCGCGTGGATGTTGCCCGTGTACCAAGGGAAGTCACATAGGGTAATGATTGTATTCCGAAACAAAGCTTTAAGCTTCCTTCTCTATTTGGTTCAAATTTTTCTTCCTGTCTTTGTTTACAATTAAGCTGTTCCCATATGTAATCGGCGAAATTGTTTCGAATAACCTTGCATATTCTTTGGATTTTTAATAATAGTGCAGTTTTGTTAGAAGGATTTAATCTATTTGTTCTATATTCTCTGTGCTATAGTTTTTTTTGACTTTTTCAAACTCAGTTTGTTCTTCAAATTACCCAATTATCAAAACTAAAATATTTATAGGTAAAGAATTAAAAAGCTTAAAAAATAATAAACGGAAATATATATAACGGAAATATATTCATATTCTGAAATTAATTAACTTAACAATGAATGAAATTCTAAATCACAAATTTTGTTGTTCCATCAGTTGTTGAATTATAAATAAATAGACGTCATAAAATTAGATAAAATAAACATCCGAAATATTACCTAATTTCCTAATTTTTACTCATATCCCTTCTTTTTTCTACGTCTTCTATGGCGAAAGGAAGAGCTTAAAGCTTTCATTCACATTATGTATAAAGTATCTTAAGATGGTAAGTGTATCATCTGCTATACTTCATAACGGATGCAGGAATAAAATTCTAGTTATAATTATTGAAACAATGCATTATTAAAATGATGAATGTTGTTACCGATACTATATTTATTAAAACACATGGCTGTTAAACTAAACTGTCAAACATATGACTGTTATGACTAAAAGATTACCACTGGAAAGTAGCAAATAAAGAATGTGATTAAACACATTCTTTATTCAAAGAACTTCCGCAATATTTTATGGGAAATAGTAATGGACGTAGGAATTCTAATAAAGAATCAATCTTTAGTATTCTAATAAAGCATGAATATAGGGTCATCAGTAAGATCTGCAATTTTTATAGTGCACGAATATGTTTTACATAATAATTTGATTAATTTTAGGTAAAACGAAGTGTGCGTATTTTTAATTGTACTATTTTGACACTGTAAAATCTGTGTTATGATTCTGAAGAGCAAGAGAGTTTATTGAATAAAAACCATGGTCATGTATTAAAAGCATAATACAGTTTTATATTGAAAATTATTTACGATAAGACATGCCTCTAGAATATTATGAAGGATAATTTAATTTACACTTATGAAACTTCCATAAAATGCATACACAGATAGTGCAAAGATGAAAAAAGAACGAAAAGAACAAATAAATGATTTTTCAGTTAAAAGTGATTGATTATAATATACATTCGGTTAATTGATCAAATAATTTAATGTCAGTTTGTAATAGAGAAACTAATTTGATAACTCTGCAAACTGACTGAATAAGAAAACTGAAATGATAGCTTGCTTGAACTAGAAGAAAAACAATGTTAGTTAAATAAACTTCATCGTTAAAAGCTTTCGTATAGGTGCCATTACATAAAAGTTTATCTACGTATTTTTTTAAATTATTATTTTGACGGAAAAAGAAAGCTCATTTTTTATTCATTAACTAATGCAGTTGAGTAGACAGTGATGAAAATACAAAAAGAAATAAAAAAATTGTAAAAATTTTTTCTGAATTCGTTAAAAATAAAAGAAATATTTTGAAATCTTCGTCACAGATCTGCATATTTTCAAATAACTTCAGCATCTTGAACAATAACTAGAGATGATATTTCATTTCATGATAGGCATATATATTACCAAGTTTCATAAAAGAACACCATGAAAAAATTAAGATCAACACATTGACAGTTTATTTTTCTTTGCTAAATTTTTCATTCCAATCGACTACATTTTAAATCTAAAATAATAGGCTATACTGAATAACATTTTTTTTCACACAAATAATTAAGTGTGCTCAACTTTTATAAGCAAAGGAGAGCCTTATATTTGGGAAACCTTTCATATTTGCCAGTTTCTTAACTAAAAGTCTAGAAGTTTTTCTCTCTTAGCATCTTCATTTTTATTTCCATTCATAATCTTCATTTGAATTAGCGGATGCCATGAATTATCCCTAGAGCTTATTCTTACGCTGCATTTTGAGTTAAATACTTTCTTCGATAAAATCTCTGTAATCTGTGTTATGAGCTTATTTATCAATAAATTATTGTCAAGAATGGTTGATAGAAGCAAAAGCGGGAGTTATTAATATATCCATCTCAATAATTCCTATCTTCTGTGTGCTATATTTTTCTCCTGATCTTGGTAACTGGCGAATCCATTCACTAGTTTATATTTTGATGTTTAGACTGAGCATCATTACCAGTTTGAGTAACAATACTGTCGTCATAATCAGAAGTTTCACTTTCCTCCACTTGTATGGTTTTCTTGTTCAGAAACGTCTTCCACTTTGCGGTGTTAACTTAAGGTGAGCTATTTCAGTGTTACTCAAATATCTACGAATCTCTATTATTTATTTTTTCACGACATTATAGTGTCAATAGTTATTGATATTTCTGTATGTATATTATGTTCTCACAAAACTCACAAAAGGCGAAATTACTCTATACTGCACCCTTACTAGAGATATTGTATAACGTGACCTAGCTTTCGCTTTCTCTGACCTTGACTGAACTTGACTGCTTATGCAAAAAAATGTTAGATTACTTTTCAGGAACTTATTTATGTCGTTTCCTGCCGAATAATAATATATTATGCAAGTTTTTACGTACAATTAAGGGAAAACAGAATCGGATTTTATTGACCCAAACGTTACATTAATACCATTTCAAAACAGGATATATATATATATATATATATATATATATATATATATATATATATATATATATACAGAGAAATAACATATCACCCTCACTAACAAAGTCAGGAAATATCTGCAAAATGTCTCTAAACTGTCTTTTCTTATAAGAAGTTGAAAAACGTTTCGGGTTAAATAAATCCGAACAGAACAGCAGGGTTAAACAAATTTTTTCACTGATGCTGACATTTCTTGTGGTATCATTCTATTAGTGCTACAGTATACTAGACAATTTGAGATACTTTTCATTCAGTTTAAATTTGTATACTAAAATCAAAAGGTGAATATCTATATTCCTGTCGTAAAACATGTTTCTCAGAAGTGTAGTTTTAACTTAAATTTCTTAAGCAAAGTAAAAAGCGCTTGATTTGTATGTTTACATATATAAAACCTGACAATGCCAAATTTCTGAATCGTGTCAACTCCTTGATGAAGATATTTAGTTCAAAGAATGCTTTGTCAAAAATCATCTACAAGTCAAAAGTAGTCACATGTAGCGTTTAATAACTTTAAGACTAATATATTCAGAAATTATCGTATCTAACAAGATTAGAGAATGTATTGGAATATTCTAATTTTACTTACACACAGCCTGAAGTAGAAAAAAATCATTTAAAAAAGAAAGTTTATTGATATTTATTATTTATCCTAACTGGAGGTCTAATTCTTATTATATATGCGTTTATATTGCGTTTATTCTAGAATATCATTTGCAATCACGTGTACAGTTCCAGAGACTTACCTTAATTCTTCAATTGCTCTCTGGTCTGGACATGGCCATATTTAAATGACTCATCAATGCATATAATAAATTAATTAAGGGCAAAAAAGCAATTTCAATATCAGCTATGTTGAGAGTAGTTAGCCGAAAAAATACTGATTAGGGAGGAACTCTTAATTAATTTACTATCTCTATTCCCAGGGTTTTAGACCTAATCTCTACTCAGTAACGATGCTTACCTCTAGTCAACTATCTGAAATAGTTTGAAGATCTTACATTCCTTATAAAAATCATATATCGTGTAATTAAAGATAATCCTTGGATCGTCTCTTCAAAATAGGTGGTTTTTTGTTATCACTCATTAAAATCGGCTTATATTGAATCATGGCAAACGGAACACATCTGAGGAAATAAGTATATTTTCTGAAGTAATTGCTAACAAGCTTTATGATATCTTACCACGTACACTGATGGAAAAACCATTTAAAATAAAAGATAGTTTTCATTCGTAATTCATGTTTCTTTCATCTGGATCCTAAACAGTCGTATTCATTTGTGAATACAATGAGTAACTATTGCATCCAAGACTGTTTTAGAATGCATACTGATAAAAAATATTGCATCAAAAGATATTCAATAAAGTATTTTAACATGCAATAATAAATTATAATGTTGCCGACACAAGTCGTCAGTTAAGGTATGTGGCTACTACTTTCGGAGCACTTTTTTCTAAATACTTAAAATTTTGATAGATACATATATTTGATTAACACGATTTATGGAACTAAAAATTCTAGTGCTCTTTCATTGAAAATTTCATTGACATTCAAAATATAAGCGATTTTTAGAAAAATTCAATTGAAAATTTGCAGTTACGCCAAACCTCCTATAACAAATTCTATTGAATATATTTCATCAATTTTTGCCAGTACATAGCTAACATGATTATCTGTGTTATGAACTAAAAGACTTCTAGTGACTTTAAAGGTTTTGGAAATATTCCAAACTTCGTGAACAAACTTGAATTTTAAAAAAATCATCAAATGTTTTCACTAAAAGAGAGGCAGAGAGGCTGTATTTTAGTTCAAAACATAGCTAAAAACAAATAAAACATTTTGGCAAAATTTCTTATGAATATCTCCAAGAAATTTTCCGAAATGATGTTTTCAGCAAAGAAGAATTTCAGAAAACACTGTTTCTCAGTAAACGCATTTTAAGAGTTTAATGCAGTGCAAAAAATTATGTACTCACTTTAGAATCTTAAAACTCGCCATATTTGTAAGAAAATTCTTCTTTTGTTTGATTTTAAGCTAATTTTGCGTTCTTTTAGATTTTTCATTGTTTTTTGAATGATTTTGTGTAGTAGGTAGTGACTGATGCCATTTGTCAATTCCCATGTAGCTTTTAAGCATCAGTGGACAAATTTGTATTTCAAAATACTTGAAAACAGTTAACAGTTAGAAATAGATGGAATTAAATTATAACACTGCAATATGAGCGCCTAAATATACGTAATTTAAATGCATTTTTTAAAAAAAAGAACCAACAAGAAGAAATAAAAAAATAAGTAAAGGAAGCTTAAATCGATATTTTTAGACAATATATTGTTTGAGAATTAGGAAATAGTTGTTCGAACTAATTATTTGTAAGTTTAGTCTTTAAATGGCCACTCCTGGTATCAGAAGTGTCACTTCCGGTTTATTATTTATGATATATCTTTACTTGCATTTATCGTAGAAACAAAAATAATGCATTTTTGGATACCTAAATGTATGGCCTGTAAATTGAACAAATAAAATAATTTTCGAAACTTTTCACCAAAACGAGGAATTTAGGGCAGTCGCATACCTTAATTCTTTATTATGCCTCGACAAAAAATATTTATTTGATTTAAGGCTAATAATAGATGCATGAAATGAGGTGACGTCCAGATTTTATCAATGAGAAGTGAAAACATATTACAACAGTTTTATAGTAATCGTATAAACAGACATAATTTCACCTTGCATTTTAGAGCATAATTATGAATTAGTTATTCTTCTTGTCAATACTAAGATTGGAAGCAAAAAAAGGAGGTCTTAAGAATTGTAATGGAGAAAACCGTGTTATAAGATTTAAATCAATTTCGAGAAATTTTGTGTTAAACACTGTTTTCTGCATTATAATCACGCTAAAATTGTTCAAAGACTTATTTTTAATCTAATGGTAGAGAGAAAAATTTTAGATGATGTACCATTACCAAATTCTACTCTGCTGTCTAACGTCATGGCACATAAAAAAATTTGTCTCTCTCTCATATCACTTAGCAACGCTTTTTTAATGTCATTTTTTCCAATATTGCAGCTTTCACTTTGTCTTTCCCAAATCCTTCTAGTTGATAAATTTGATTAATTAGGGAATTGCAAAATTCTACAAACTGCAAAATGTTTAAAATCAGTTCTAAATAGGAGTTAGATCTGATAACACATCCGTCCTATTAGAGAAAAGTCTTCATGGATTTTCAACAATCTATTTCCTTTACTATTATAAATAAAATTTATTAAATAATTATCTATATACAGATGAAAAGGCAATTGTTTCATATATTATAAATGAAAATTTAAAATTATTTGTCAATATAGAAAAACATTTCGAAAAATAATCTGAAGGTTAAAATAACAATAATTGGAAATTTGACTTGTTCTCACGGTCAAACCAAATTTCAGTCATTAGCAGTTCCGAAGAAAGCCATAATCAGTGGCGTAGCGACCGGGGGGCATGGGGGTATCGATGCCCAGGAAGCCAGATTTAATGGAATGTACCATGGAATCAAAACATTACTGAGTTTGTATTATTTTTGAAACAAAATATGACCAGAGGGCTTGAAAATAAACCAAGCCCAGCTTACGCTTGCTCGGCCACTAATGGTGACTGGGGTAAAAAAAATCATATTATGATTCTAGCGCAACCTCGCTGCTCCACTGGTGACGTAGACAAAACGCCAATGCGTTTATGTCACTTTTTTAAGTCAAATACGATGAGGGTCGAAATATACCCTTCCCCGGCCGCCGTTTACACAAGCTAAGTCTCTGATGATGACGGAGGGGGGCGAAAAAAATTCTATTATGACCCGGGTGCCACTTACCCTCACTACGCCACTGGCCATCAGAGTTGATATTTGAGCTACAACTCTAATTTAAGTTAAAGCAAAACAAACTACAGTAGGTGTAGGAACAATGAGACGATGAGCGACCGGAATCAGACAGCAGATAAATGCTATTACCAACGCCCATAAAAATTATAAAAAACATTGACTCTAATTTGTACAATTTGCATGCTTGCCAAAATGATAATTTAATTTTCAACCACACAACTGATAAAACAAAATTATTACGAATTTGCTTCCAAGTAAATTTAATCAGAGGTTTTTTTCGGCCCTCAAGCTTCTGTGCATTTGTGAGAAAGTGTACTTACGGTATGCCGTAAGAAACGTAAAAGCACAATTTCTCTCTACTCGCCTATTCAGATCATAAAAAAGTTAGGGTTCTATTACCCTACTTACCTTGAATCAGCTTAATGGACTTTTATGAAAAAATTAGATTACTACTTTCAGCTGTATTGAAGCTGTTCAGCTGTATTTTCAAAACAAAACTGCTCCTGGTTAGTTTTGTTCTAGAAAATTATTGAGCACGTTCTTTATCATCATCTGTTCAGAGAAAGGACAATTATCCGAATTATCCGAAACGAGCTATTTATCTGCGTAGAATGTTCGTTACAAAAGGATAAAAGAACTTCACTTCAAGAAGAGAACTTAAGAAATTACTATTTTATTACTTCCAAATACAATGTTTACTAAAAAAGCTTTGTTTTCAGGAAATTGATTTTAAACTGCTTAAACGTGTAAGTTTGAACATAATAAATTATTAGTTTTAAATAGATTGCCGATAGTTTTTAATTTGCAATCGGATGAGAAATTGGTTTCACTTAATCTTTTTAACTGTATACTGTGCAAAAATTTTGTAAATATTTTCTAATAAAGAACGGAAAGAAATAATACTTCTCTGTTGGCAACTAGACGAATCTTCTTTATAGCCGCGCAAGTGTCAGTAAATTTAATTCACTGTCAGTCTTCGAACGCATTTGCAGATCAAACTTTTATTTGATACGAATCTTTGATATTCTTAATAGGAATTCAGTGTTCGTTACCTGATCAGCGAATCACAATGTGGAACTAAGTCCATTTTAAATGTTTTTTTTAATAAATTGCACGTATTATCTTTTATATGTTTATGTTACGTACGATTCTACAATGTATTTGTAGGAAATTACATATTTGGAAATTTCATTTTTATTTTCGTGTTGGTTTTTTAAATTTATTGGAGTCATTTTCTCACTTAAAAATATTTTGTGAAGATGGCTATCTTTTTAAATAAGAATGCGTAATTCTGAAATTTTTTAAAAAGAAATTAAGAAATGAGAATCTAAAATCGTATCAGAAGGAGGATTCCGGTAAAGAATATGAATGAGCTAAAAATGAACTTGAAAAAATCTAAGCATTTCGGAAAACTCCTTAGTTAATAAAGGGTATTTTGCTGATATAGTCTGTACTAATTTCCAGGACTGAAATGGTGAGAATAAGCATAAACTTTCTTATCAAACGGTTGAATTCGGTTATTCATAAACGTAGAGAAAAAACACAAAAGTTCTAACAACTTTACACGGAATATTTCATGATCTCCAAGCAGGAAAATTATTTTATAACTAAACTGTATTTCAAAATACGATATGACATCATTTGTATATATATGCATCCCATACATTTCATCGTATTCTGAATTAGATGATAATACATTGATATCGAGAGTTCTACTAGAGAAAGGAATTATATTGTAAACATTGATTAAATTCAAAATATATAAAAATATTTTTTTAGAAATCAGTAATTTGTGATGAAAAAAGCAAAAAGTTTTATATTTTCAAATTCGGCAAAATCAGGAATATTTGTCAACCGAAACGAGTTGGATGAACATGTATTCATAAAAGAGATAGCTTTAATTCGAATACCAATAATTATGAAACAGAAAGCTAGGTATAAAGCACTATAGATGTCTAGTTATATGAAAGAGATAATTCCCTATTTAATAGGGACATAGGAATAATTACACCTGATAACAATATGACTTTCTATCTTCTAGCTATTCGAACTGTTCCAAACAGTTTGGTAACTATCTAAATTAGAACGGGACTCGCTCATAGATAAAGTTTAAAATAGGTTCAATATAGGATTACAATTGTCTTCATTACTAGAAAATGTAATCCTATGGCAATTAAATGGAAAATGCAATTAAGGTGTGAAATTAATATAAAATTTCTGAGTTTAATATTAATTTATGCGAAAAGGGTTTTTAAAGTTAACTTATCCTTATTCTCAGAAAGAAACAGGGATTTGATGACTATTTTCTTTATTGATTACAACAGTGACAGTTTTGATAATTTTTGCTTTATATATATGTTACGGTAAATGTGATTAATCGATTATTATTAATAATAACCGGTCATTATTAATAATAACTGCTTAAAATCCGGTTATTATTAATAATAACCGATTAATCACATTTACCGTAACATATATTTTCCTGCGTTTTATCATTATGATACAGCAGGTTTTAGGATGATTTTTTTCAGTTTGTCTTGGTTTTTAAAAAATTCATCCGAAATAAGTCTTCATTTATCATTTTATGACAAGAAAACATCTAAACTTTTAGGTGTTTGATGTAAGGAATTTTGCACAGTATGTATATCTTTCCTTCTTCTAAATTAAAGAGTTGACCATGAAACACTGACGGTAATAAAAAATGTGACACATAAAAACGTACCCTATTTACCCTTTCAATGATAATTGAAATTTATTTATCATTGATTGGCCTTTCAATGATAATTGCAAGTTTGAATAATAATCAGTTTTTTAATAAATATTTGCATTACACAAAACAGTATTTGGAAAACAATAAAATTAACTGAATATAATTATATAATAATAAATAATAAAATCTTTACTGTATCCAGAAATGATCAAGTCTTGAAAATAATCATTTACAAACCTATGATTATTCAATTTATGAAAACCATTGGGATTTTCCCAGATGAACTATAATTACCTATAATGAATTAAACAATGATTAACTTAAAAGTCTTATGATTTGCAAAAATAATGTAATGAAAATTTTTGGTCTGTCTGAGAAGATCAGTTTGTAAGGTTTTTTCATATTTTGCAAAAAAAAGCACAAGTTTGTGTTTTGTAAACGAATGATTTCATGCATCCATTTTGAAGAAACTTTGTTACCAGTCGAAATAGCTCGAAATGAAAGAAGTCCATGTTATCGAATTTGTGATATGTGCCGGAAGGATAATAGAGGGGAGGGAATTTCAAACGAATCTGTGAGGTCATATCCTACACAGTTGAAACACGTCATTTGTTGATTATAAAATTCTGCTCATGAGACATAGCACAGCTTGTGTATAGTTAAATTGAAAGCACGGAGGCGCTTACAACGTGATTATTACGTCAAATGAGTGAAACCTATTTCAAAGGAAAACTATTTTCCAGTGTTATGAACTATTTGTTATTATCAGAGTCTTGGTATGGAAGATAAATCAGAAAACCTATTTAAACTATTCTGCCAATCTTAATCTACGGTCCACATCAGTCCATGAAATAGAATACAGAAACCAATAGGAAATAAAATCAACAGCAAGATTTGAATTTCCCCTCCACCCATTGGTAATTATCATTCATGTTTAATTCAAAAACTGCCAATAGTTCAAACAGCATTCGCAGTTCAAAGGTGAGTACCATTGTATGTTATACGTAAGAGCGAGATTATTAAATTCCTTTTAATAATGCACCATTAGTTAATTCTTTAAAGAAAATTACGCATTGAAAACTCAATGTTTTCTTTCATTTAGTTGCTAGAATGCCACTGAGACATATGGGTTCCATACCCCCATAATTTTCAAGAAAAGTTGCTCTAAGTGAGACAGGAGTAAAAGTACAAATTTTGCAAGCTCGTTACATACCTGTTTCTATAGCAACATCGACACCACCAGTAATCGAGTATATCGCGATGCGCAACTTTGTCTCTTTTATATGCAGAAACGTTCAATTTTGTGAAAATTATTGGAGCAGTGGACCTTTGTGCACTTAAGTTTCCCATCGATTTGGTATTTTGTTCATCTTTGAAGTGTCCCTTTTAGAATGATTTAACCAGTCTCCTTTGAAAAGAGAAATACAACCTAATATCAACTTCATATGATTCCTTTTTTTGGAATATTATATCAAACTATCGATAAACGTTGTTAGACAAAGAAATATTGTATCAAGATTTATTTTTTGAGAGGTACCCAAGTATATAAAAAAAAAAAATCTGGAAAATTACTTAACTCCAAGTTATGACCAAGTTTGCCTCATGAGTGTATATTTTGCAACTACCTTTTCGTTATAATAAAGAAGAAAAGCCAGTTTTATATTCTAGTCATTGAAATATAAAGAAAAGTCATTTCAGCATTTCCACAAGGAAAATAGAACTTTTTCTGTGTAATGAAATGCATCAAACACAACAAGTTTAACCTGTAAATTGACTCGGAAAGCTTTTCCAATTTTAGGCTTTAAAAAGTAGAATTATTACTTTAGGAAACACATATTTTTATTCAAAATTTTCTTAAAATTCAAACTTGAATTTAATAAATAAGCATTGTACTGAATTCGTGACAATAATTTAAAATATTAAATAGAATAATTTCAGAACATTTTTAAATTTTACTTCATCCTTTGGCCTATAATGTTGTTTTATCATTGTATACTGATTTAGAACCTATTAAATTCTCTGTTATAATAAGATTTATTAATTTTAGCTGGACTTAAAAGTAAATCATGTTATTCTGAGTAAACTTACACCAAAATATTGCATTGTCAACATCCTATGTGACAGTTGAATCTTGTAACAGAATGATCTATCGATCCACCCATTAGCCGTAACTTGCATACGGCAGTAAAAGCTTAGAATAAATGGCATGCCATTGCACGAAATATGTTTCAACGCAATTTCATATGCAATATAATTTATATGTGTTCAATAGCATCAACTGCACATCTGTGAAATTTCTAAGATTCCAATGAATTAAAAGCTGCCCTATCACTATAAATTACATGCAGAAAATTAGCACATAACAAATTTAATTCAAAGAGAGATATAGTATAGCTTAATGTATACCGTAGGATGTGATGGCTATGGCAGAAAATTTTCTAAACTATAGTTCAGTGTACTTGTCTTAAGCTTTACATTGCACCTTGATGTTCGAAATCCAATGTTTTTACACTCTTCGTCGTGTTTATTCTTAGAAAGTAAGCGAGAAAACAAATACCAAGCATGCTAATGAGTTACGTTATTACTTACGAAATGATATCAAATGCAAGTTCACATATAGTAAACCAAATGAAAATAAAACTGTATCAAGTATTGAAATGGTATTAAAATAAATCTCAGTGACCAACATTTATGTCATTTTGTGGTCGGTGAAACTGAGCATTTGCAAAATGACTTAACGCATCCTGTAGATACAAATCACATTTTTGGTGTACAATTTCAAAAACTTACGTAAAGGTACCTTTATTTTATTTTATTTTATTTATTTATTTATTTTTTAATTCCCTCACAGTAACATGCAACGTTCTGTTTTTTACAGGATAATTATGTCTTTATTTCTAAGTTGATACCGTTAACTTGAACCAATTTTCTATAAGATTAACTAATTTTTCTATCTGTTCCGAAAGTTCATAAACTGTCTGCCTGAGAGAAAAGGGCCGGATGCATGCTATCAATAAAGTTTCTTTTAACTATGAATGCCAAATTTTAAGCTTAACAGGTTTAAAATTCCCATATTTCACACTTTAAGAGGTTTTATGCTCCTTGATACTTTAGCAAGTGGAATCTAAAAGTTAAGAAAGGGTTTAATGTGAAAGGATTTCGCAAAATAAATATTTCATTTCTCTCTTCAATTATTAAATATTCATTCAATTTGCACAATTATGAAATATTTTAATGAAATTCATATAATTCTTTAATTGGAAAGCATGTTTTGTGAATATTACACATTTACTTAGTCAATCATATTTGGCTAAACGAATACTAGCATTATTGTATTAATCAAACGATGATTTCACGTTTCATTAAGACCGTCATAAAAATTTGAAGAATGCGTCAATTAATGAATATTTACAACTTTATATGAATTTTTAAAAAATACTAAAGCGAGTAAATTAAAGCAACTTTTCCTTAAAATAATTAGTATGTCACTAAGGCCAGAATACACACAATTTGCGAATAAAAAAAAGTTGTATTACATTTATAATGACATTTTAAATATTTTTACAAAATTTTTGCCCATAGAGAGTCAGGCGTCAGTGAACCCTGGAAGGCTTAATTGTATTTAAAACGATTACCATAACCTATAAAATAAAATTATATTATATATTATATTATGACTTTAAAATCTTTTCCTCTGTTCAAAAAAATTAAAACGAAGTATTTATATTTCTTTCAAATACAATCTACATATTTGCTGATATGAATGAAATTGGTATGTTTAAGGATCTTTGACCTACTTGAATTCTAAATGCCATATTCGCATAGTTTTTCTTAAGTAGAAGTACAAGGTACTAAAACAAAATCCACACGGAAAGAAGAGTTAGTACACAATAAACCAAGCAAGTTTCTTAATAATTTGCTAGGTGTGTATAGTGTTGAATGTGATGGGGTAATAAAAAAGCATATAATTAATAAATTCACACATTTCTTAGGCCTTATTATTTATTACAAGAAGTTCTCAACAGCCCGACAGAAAAAGCTCAATTCCCACCTCTTATCGTCGATGGAGGATTTGACGAATTCTCCCTATTCTGTTGCACGGCAGCACCAAAGACGTCACTCCTCTGCAGATTCAATTGGAGTTTCATACACGAAATGCTTGAAGTTTCCCTTCAAAAATCAAATAGAATGGGGGACAAATATGGGACTAGGCCTTCCCACTCTAGATAGTCTCCAAACACTCATAGAAAATGGGCAAGTGCGCCGTCCTTCTAGAACTACATGCGGCGCAATATGCACATAAGAATTTTCTTCTGCAAATTTGTTAACACATCCGGCAAATACATTAGTCAGTCAAGTCGCTGCGTCATAAGATACTGCCCTATTAAACGGTCTTCTATGAAACAAATCAAACATTGACAAAAAATCGACGCTGATGCGAATGCGGTTATTTTGCACGTGAAGTTATCCTCACCTGCACATGTTTGTATATTTTAAATGTGCCGCCATGTTTGAGGGTGATATTTAAAGCACAGTCGCCGTAAAGTCAGGCTGTGCCGAATTCTGTCCCAGGGACCAACGAGCAAACTTTTCAAGACTTGGATACTGGGCTGCAGTCAGTGCGTGGATTCACTTCAAATGATATGGGATTGATTATTTGAAACTCAGCCCGAAACGGACTGGTGGGGAACATTATTTATTAAACTAACTACTACTCCCTACCCACAACAGGGACGGATTTTTAATTACGAAAATAAGTTGAACACTTGTTCACACAGATGCCGGAAAGCAAAACTAGAAATATAAAACAATGAAAATGCTCAATAACATAATAAATGCAAAAAATAAAAGATCTGGCAAGATGGGGAGAAAAGCCTTAAACTCATAACATAGCACCAATCTCAAAATCTTATATCACAGTATAAAACCCCTGTGTGAGGGTGACAGACATAACTCTTTCATCTTTTAAAGTCACAATTATTAAAAGGTAACATTCAATAAACTAAAGAACAAATCACACACATGGTGGCCCGAGTGAAAAATGATAGGGATAAAATCATTACCCTTGTAGAGTCTACTATACTGTGAATTGCGGAAAGTTATGAGCATGGGGCACTCTTAAGCTTGGCCGAGAAGTTACTGAGTTCAGAATGACCTCTTCCATAAATGGCGTTCGTCGACTCATGTTACGCCCAGCATCGGACCAGGTAGCACAGAATATTCTTAATTCACCGAGCTGACGATCCAGCCGTTCGAACGTTTTACGATTTGATAACCACCCATCGGAAAAAATTCTTCTCTGTTCATTCGTTGAACATGCTTGTCATTCCCATAGGCAGCTCCGAACACATTCCCTATCTGTGCGACATTCCAGCTGCAAAGAATAGCTCCCAGACGAAATCAACTTACGTTTATCGCTAAGAAATTTTTTTTATGTTTGTTTTAAAAGTAGCATAATTTACATGCAAAACATAACATATTCCATTCATGTTTATCTTAAATAAATTCCTTTTTCCCAAAGTTATTCATGCGAGAAGCATTTTTCATTTTCTTTACATTTCATAGAAGACAGCAATATTTCCCGTTCAGTTTTCTAACACTTTCTCACAAAAGGATAATGGAACTGTTTTCCAAGAAATACATTTTGTAGAATTTTTATCCACTTATTAAAGTGCCAAAAACGACTTTTCAAATGTTTTTAACAGGTTTTTATTTCCAGAAAATACATTCCGTTGTCTCAACAATTTATATCCCAAATCGCTGGTTACGCTTTTCATTTTTCATAGAATTGAGAATTTTGCTGAAATAAAGTCACTCGCTTCATTTATTCTCCGACCAAAACATTGTTTTTCATAACAATATTCAATCACTTCTTTCTCTAAAAGCTTCAGATCAGCGCATTCTCTGTGAAAACATTTTAAAAATCAACGATAATTGCGTGGAAATGTAGCTTGCATTTCGAGCATATTTCCATCTCGCACGTATTTATTCCCAACTCATTTAATCAGTATGTATGCAGTGAACTTGAAAAAATGCGTAAGACTCTCTATAAGGAGAATTTGAAATGAAATAAAAGCATAATAAAAGCAACTTTTAAAATATATCTTTATTAATGTACTAAAGATTCGAATTTATTTTTACTTTAAGTGTTTTCTACTTTTTGGCCTTTAATTTGTAATTCATTACCATTCACATGATAGCACCACTCCTATAGAATCAAAATTCAATTAAATAATCTATAACTGATAATTAAGTTCTGAAAATACTAAAATCATGAGTTGTCATCGAGAACACACAAACACAGAAAATGTTATAACTCTAGCACATGAGGAAGTGGGTGGAAAATCGATTCCGAAATTCCATCTTTACAAATAGGATGCAGTGTAAAAACGTTTGCTTACAGGAGAACATTGCAAATCTTCATCGGATGTTGCATTTTTAATAACTTAGACAATTTATGGCTTTCGTTAAAAGTGTGCGCAATGAAAGCTGTTTCTATGATTTCGGTGTTAAATTTAAAAATTTCTTTTTTAATTTGTTTTTGTTTCATGTTGCTGTAAATCACGATCGCTTATATCGCTTGAAGAGTTTGTAAATCAACCAGTAATGTTGTTTTTCATCATATATAACTGAAATAAATAGAAATGAAATCTTACAAATTTTTGGAGCAATGGTGCTTCAACTATTTAACTCAATTTTCAAAATAAAACTTCATTAATTCTTCGGAAAAAACTCATTAAAAATTGAAATGATCATAAAAACCCTGATAAATTTTGCAGTACTAATATTTTTACGTTTTTCCTTGTTAAATAAAATATTTTCTCTTTTATGTTATGACTCTCTTTTAGCCAAATAATATTATGACATTTTATTTTTTATTTCTTATTTTATTGACTTAAAAGATGGTTAGTTTTATTAAAGACTAATTGATTTTCTTTCAAAATACTCTGTCGGTTAGCATCAATATTAATTATATTAATAATATAAATTTTCGTACTGAATTTTATTAAAACATTATAAACTTTTTTATAATAAGAAACTAATATAAATAAAAAAAAATTTTATCTGTTAAGATGGTCAGTTGACTATAAACATTATTAATTGTGAAAAAATAGCACTTGCCTTTTCTTTATTATCTATGGATTATAGTAAATGTTTAGAAATTATTGTAAAATGTTTGGAATTTATATTTCTTGGAATAAAAAATCACAAGAAAAATGTAGAATAAAATCATTTAATGAAAACTTTGCACCTAATAATGATTTGATTGGAAATTCTTATACTACGATGGTTAAAATAAAGTGTGGACATATGAAAGATGAATTTATCATAAAAATTCTTTTGACAGTTTGTCGAAAATGATTATCGTTTCAGCTGACGTTCATATAAATTAGATTGTGAAAGCATTCGACTTCTTTAAAAAAAATTCCGTTTATAACTTCATTCCCTTCAAAAATAGTAAATGCGTTAACAGATAAGCAACTGAAGATGGTGGTAAAATTTTCCTCTTAACTGAAAACCAAAACTGTTTCAAAGAGTTCAGAGATTTTCAAGGGATTTTTTTTCTTATACATGATTTCCTATTTAAAAAGAATTCTCCTTCCATTATTTTAAAGCAAACACTTTAAAGCTCCGAAAAATGTCAGAGCCATCTTCTGATGCCATGTGAAAGGAATATTATCAATTTTTCCTGGCATATTTCAGTTGATAAAATTTTTGACTTTGCAATAATTTTTTACTTGTTTAAAATGTTTTTAATGACTATCAGTTCATTTCTTCTATTCTAAATTAGGATGCTCCATACTTTTTTGCATTTATAATTGTCTATTTTAAAAGGGTTTTGCAACTTTCTTTGACGTGTTGTATGATATATAGGGGGATGTGGGAACATTTATACACTTTATTTAAAGCTAAAAAATGATTTTACCAAAGGTAATGATTAGAATTAATACGATATATTTATACATTTGTTAATCTAATATAGGATTTCAGTCGAGTTTTGTTCATAAATGACATAATAAAATATTTATCAAACTTTTTCCCCAAAAATGGATCTGTATCAATCTGCACCATATTAGGGATGCATTGATTCACACTTGGGGTACTTTGATTCACACTTGGGGTACATTGATTCACACTTGGGGTACATTGATTCACACTTGGGGTACATTGATTCACACTTGGGGTACATTGATTCTTTTACGGAAATATCGGAAATAATGATTGTTAATATGTGTGGGTTCAAAATAATTTTTTTTTATCAATACGTTATATATTCCAAATCAAGATTTAAAAGTTTAACAAAGTAACAAACTTTTATTTAAATCAAAATTCATCATTTTTAATGAGATTGAAAAAATTAAAAAATAATGCCTCAGAAAATAATTTAACTCTACAAATAATAAAGGAGAATGTGTGTGCGAGTGTAAAAATACTTTAAAGGGAGGGAATGTGTACCTCGAAGCAGTTTTTGAAATTTTACTTCATTAAAAATTAAGGGAAATGTTTACGTTCTTCTTTGATAACTTACGAAAATAATATAGCACAAAAATAATAATTTTCACACCACCTTATCTTTTTGATGTTATTAATTAAGTTGCCGCAGTTTTTCTCCAATTTTAATAAATTCGTAGACAAATATTTTAAACCTAATTGATAACAATATTTTTCATTTTTGCAATGACATTCAAACCGTTTTCATTGTTTAAACAAATACATAATTGAGTGTTTCTCTTAGTTCCATTTCTTTTTTCCATTTCTGAAGACGTTGTTGCAAAGTAGTTGCTTTTAAGGCACATTGATACACCAGACTCGAATCAATGTGCCCCGGAGTCTATTGTATTAATCTGTAGCACGAGCCCATTTTACTTAAAACAAGTGGTCACACAAAAACAACGCTAAACAACCGTAAAATAATGATAAGATAGCTCATAAAAATAAATGTTTTTCCTTGCCTTTGGAGTAGATTTCCTGGCAGGAAAACGTAACTAGTTAAAGAAATCAGACAACACATACTTAGAGTAAAAATCATTTAGACGAAAAGTTAGTGGTCTGATTCATTTGTAAATTGACTTTTTTACTAAATATGGCCGAAAAATATACTCTGTGGTAAGGATTACAGTGCTATATACAGCGTTCTTCAAAATTATTAGAACGCTAATGAAAATTTTATTATAGAAATAAAATGTTCTTTTATTTTATTTTTTTTCTTTTATTTTATTTTCTTGACACTTTTTATTATAGAAAAAATATTTATTTATATTTCAAATATATTATTTTTTTTACTAATTCAATATTATTCATTAGAAAAAGCTTCAAATAACTAAAACTTTATAACAGAATATGCCAAAATAGGAACATTTTCATGTAACTCTAAATTATGTGTTCAAAAATATTCGAGCGGTCAAAAACTTACAACGAAAAAATATTTTAATTTAATTTTAATCAATTTTTAAAAATTAAATATCAGTGTTTAATGATTAGCTATATATTTTTTGGCCTCAATCGCTGCTTTGAGTCTTTGATTCATGTTATCAACCAGTTTCTGAGTTGTCTCTTAGGTGATATTGTGCCATTCATCTTTGATCGTCTCAAAAAATAAATTTTATATTTTTCTCTCTTCAAAATGCCACTTCTGATTCCAAACTGACCATAAATTTGAAATGGGATTAGGTCTGAGCTTTGTTGTGGCCTCTCCAGTATCTTATTCTTGTTTCCTGAGAAATAGTCTTTGGTAATCTTTGACGTGTGTTTTGGTTCATTATCTCGTTGAAAGATTTACCGTCGACCCACACTCAAATTTTTGATGGATTTCTTCAGATTTAGGGACAGGATATCAACGTCATTTTATCGTTGATCATCACAATTTTACTAACACCATTATAGGAAAACATTCCCATACCATCACATTTCCTTTTGCATGTTTTACTCTCTATAGGATATTCATCTGCTTAAGCGCATCATTTGATCGTCGTCACACATTAATACGCTTTTTTGATCCAAAAAGTTCATATTTGCATTCGTCTGACTATAAAACATTTTCCCGGAATTGTGAATCCTTCGAAATATGCTCTTTTGCAAAGACTAAGTGCTGAGTTGGAGAGGGGTAAGTTTTGTTTTGAGATGTATGATACGTTTCTTTGGATATAAATGATCAACCCTGAGCTCTTGAATCTAAGTCGAACCGTAAGAGCTGACATATTGAATTTCAAGTCTTCTGGGATATCTCTTGACGATATATGTTTCTTTTCCTGTGTCAAATTTAAAAGCATAGAGTCTTCTCTTGCACTTGTTCTCAGTTTTCTGCCTCGTCCTCTCTTACTTTCGATGAATCTTGTCCTCTCATACTTTTTGCACAAATATTAGCTCTACGATTTCGACGATTTATTCCTTTTTGCTAGATTTTCATACGATACCCCATCCTTGCGATCTTCATTCATGCGGTAGCGATGATCAACAGAAATCTCTAAACTCTTGGGATTACTGTTGATTAGATCCAAAAAAATTAAAAACCAAATAAATTAATTATTAAAATATTTAAAATTTACCAAGGTAAAAACAAATCCAATCCGTACTCACTTAAATATAGCCTTCGTCATCAATTTTGAACAGCTAATATATACGGTTTAAAACAATAATATTTTCTAAGTAGTGATATTCCATAAAATATCTAATATATATATGCATTTATGGAGGATGAAACAAGATACTAGAAAATGAAAACAAAATAGCAAATCATCAAGTTTTTAAAACTTTAAGAACAAAAGATGAAAATAATAATTATGAACAGCACTTATATGAGGGTATGTGAACCTCTTGAGCCATTCAAATCATCAAAATGTATGGTATCAATGTTCCCGCGTATGACCCCAACTCCCCCTATGTTGTATAGGATAAATCAAATCTAGCCTTTTTCTGAACTGTCATCTATTAATGACACCTGTTTACGAATGCACAAAGAAAATATTTATATTTCTCAGACAGAACATTTGAATACTCTTTTACGATAACGCTATTTTTCCTTTCCCAATCATATTATTTCTTCTGTGAAGTACTTTTTTTCTAGTTTGTGTCTCCATGTTTTAGAATTCACACTTCAGAATCACATTCATTAATTTTTGTAGTCATTCTAAACGAGTAGATCATAAATCTTTGTTAAAATATGTCTTACTAACTTTAAATGCATGTGTGAAAGCGTTTCCAAAAATAATTAAGCAAATTTTGGAATTATCTAAAAAAATTATCAAATGTCTTTTATTTAGCTGATAACACTTTAATTTAAAACTTGAACTTCGGAATATATCCAGTTTAGTGCAGAAAGATCTGAAAAGCTGAAGAAACTGCCAAAACAATTTTTTAAGAATACATTTTTCAAATATTAAAAGGTTTCGCAATCTGTTTCTTAAATGCTTTTAAAAATGTTTATTACTTACAGTAATGGCATTTTTTTTCTTTTTTGCTGGCATATTTTCGCTTTCAGAGAAATTCTTATTTGCAATATTTTTTTTTATTTCCCCCAAAAGACCTCCTTACAGCAAACTAACTTTTTCTAACACAGATAAGTATAGTGAAAACATGAAAATAATTTCAGATGTGGATTTTACAGCGTTTTCAAATATGTCTGGCATATATTTGCAATCTTCAAATTCTCTAACTTAAATTTCGAAAAATTTCGGTTTCAAATCAGAATCTTTTGGCTCTCTCCTACATCGTTTTTTATATTATGAAATGTCATTTCAATATTTATCGAGGAATCTGATATGGAGATACCTTTTCTAAAGGTTTCATATCTGCTCATATCTTTTCATATTCGGATATCAACTCAAATTTATCTCCAGTATTTTTGATTCGACGCACACACACACACACACACACACAATTTCTTTTAAACAAGATTAATAAATATTCTTAATATTAAATTTTAAAAACACATCTTGTGAAGTCTGGAGTTTTTATTGGAAATTTGTCCTGGATTGAAAGATACTAACTAAAACCACATACGGCCCTGGAATTTGACATGCTTCGTATAGTTAGGAAGAAAATTCTTTTGAAGTTGTATCAAAAATCAGATTGCACTATATGGATAATATATAAGAAACGACGTTGCTTTCTAAGTAAAATGAATGATAAAATTTAATTTTTTTGATTGTTGAACTAGGTAGTCTGCACATATTCAAAAGCTAAGTTATAAATATATACGAGCAACTTTTTAACTATAAAATGACTTCTTCTTGAATGGCGTTTAAAATTCATAAAGTCATGCCATGCCTAGTTTAAAACGGATTTCGAAATAAAATATGCACTTTCAAGTAAGATCATTTTTTATATTTACTAATATGATATAATTCCATAAAATGCTGAAATAATTTGAAGGCTCTGAATATATAAAACTGATTTGATTGAATTTTCTCTAAGAAGACGGAACACTCACATCATTTCCTTTTCTGCCGAAATACATTTACAAATTAGTTTAGGAGATGAAAAGGGGCGAAGCTGTCTGGAAATTGATATACTTGATGAAAAACTCTTAATATTCTTAAAAATGTCATAATGATAAATATTTTGTATTAAAATATGTTTCTTCTAAAACATGCAAACATTCAATAATTTCTTTGATAAATATTCATATGATAGAAAATATAAACTCTTCTGCTATTTTGAAAACACGTACGGATTTAAAAAAGAACGTTTCAAGCAGACAAGAATAAAATAACTAATCTTAATTGATGAATTCTGTTGCAAAATATAATAAATTCGCAATATTCACTTGAAAAGCACAATTTAATTTCTTATGTGTAAGGTTTTTATTTATTTTTAAAATTTATTTTGTGTATTTTATAGTGGCAACGCAACATTAAGATGATGCTCTCACAGTTGAAGACATGATTCGCATATATTGCAATTCTGTAACACGTTGTTCGCACTTCGCTGAAATAAATATTTATTTATTTTTGTAATCTATGGTCATCTGTTAGTTCTGAATATATATTTCAATTCCTTTAACATTTAAAGCCCTTCTTTTAAACCTTATATAGTCATGATAAATAAAAAGTATTAGGAAAGACAGTATAAAACACCAATCACTATTGAATTTAAAAATGTATATTTTATTACATATATTCAGAATCGGTATATACTATATCAGTATTACCGATAATTTCCACTCTTATTAATCTTCCATCACGAATTCGAATACAAATTTATTTAATCTATATTAATAGTAAACTTCCCGGAATGTAAACCATGCTAAAGCTTATGAAATTGCACATGGTAATTATATAAAAAATTAGTAACAGCTTGCCTTAACATATTTTTGTCTAGTAAATATAATACAATAACATTACTGACTTTTCGAATGCATTGATTCACTTTCACTATTTATAAACTAAATTCGCAGAATTTGTTTTATTTTCAATTGGATTCATTGGCTTATACAAATTAACTTCTTAGTTGGAAGCTACAATGTGAGATGCCAAACTCAAAAGTGAGAATCATGGTCAAATGAATAGAACAAAACTAAAATACATTATCAAAATTTCCTAAACTTCAAAAATTTACAAATAGAAATTATTTCTCCTACGTCCATATTTAACTTTTACTAAGCCCACATAAAAGAGAGATCTTGATTGAAATCGAAAATTTCACCAACAGATCACGGGAATATTTTCCCATTCCAAAATATCAAATTCGGTATGAATTTACTACTACTGGAAAACTTTCAAATATTTTATTAGAATTAAATACTTCAATATCTCATTTTATTTTCAATAAAGCAAATTTTAGCGACTTAGAAATTACAATTTTTTTTCCTCTATGTGATGGCCTTATACTTATTATCTCTTAAGTATCCCTACTAGCACAAGATGACCTAGAAATATTCATGCGATAACTTTACGACGTTGTACGATATTCAGAATATCGTAGCAACATCGTGGAGATATCGTAAAATATATCGTGCTAATAGGAATAAACTACCGATTACAAATTTCGATACCTCAAATTTTCGACAGAATGAACACAGAAATAACTCTATTTTAATATTTATATTGAATGTTCTTTCTTCCACCTTAATACTTACACTTTACACTTACCTCAGAACATTATATTTCAATGTTTATAGAATATGTTAAACAATATTTATGATATAAGATAAAATCAGGAAATGATAGTTTTTTATGGAAATGAATCTTTAACTTTTGAGGATATTACCATAAAACGGGGTTACTTTGCACTCGTGGAGATAACTTTGCACCAGCGCAAAATTTGTATGAGAAGTGAAATAGAGATCAACTGATTAGGGGTACGGGTTTGAGACTTTTTCTAGCTTCTTGGGAACACTGACTATTGTATTTCATTCCTTAAACGTATATAGCAATCATTCAGGAGGTTGCAGAAGGAAAAGACCATGAGCCAATTTTTCAGCGAAAATTTTAGTGCTGAAAAATCTGTCTCTGGTGAGGAAAGCATGATATTTCTAAAGGCAAGTGCTTTTAAATGTGAAAGATAATAAGCCTAGCTTTCATTTTGTTGCTTTCTGTGAATAACAATTGTTAGCTAAGTTATAATTCATTTTTTTCTGACCTGGGGTAACTTTGCATCTAAAAGGAGGAATTCTTTGCACCACGGAAATGTATGATAAACAGGACCACAGTTGATTTTGAAATTTATTTTCGTATTAAATAATAATAAGAACAATGTTTGCTTAAGTTTCAGATATGTCCAGGGTGTATAAAAGGGAGTTAGGGACTTGTAAGTATATGGAGTTCTCTCCAGAGATCTTAGAAGCTTGATTTAACGTGAGTTCACAAGTTTAGGATATTTTGAAAGAGGAGAAACTTTTTTCGTAGTGAACTTTTCGTAGAAACTTCTTTCCCCAAGTGAATAATTTGTTACGAAAGAAAGCTAATTCATTTAACTAAACATGTAAATCCCCTGATTTTCTGCATTCAGAAGAAAAATGCCATTGCAACGTATAGTCCAATTCAGTGATTTCGGTTTTCCTGAAAATAATAGAGTAGAGATCCTAAAATGATAATAAACGTTCATCTTACTTAAAAGGTGCGGTAATAGATTGATATATTAATAAAAGACCCGGAAATAATTGCATAAAAGGATTTTTAAAACGTCATCCTGATTTGACCGAATGCAAGGACATAAAATTATTCATTTTAATCAGGCATTTATGAAATTTATTTTTCTTGTATATTTCAACCCAGGCATTCAATAAATATACCTAGAAGTGCATCCAGAGAATTTGTTATTGTTATATACTGTAAAGATATTACAACTGCAAAGTATCCTCACCTATGAGGTAACTTTGCACCAAAATTTGGAAATATCATAATTAATTATTAAATCAATATATGATCCAAATTTTGTTACAAAACGTTTCTCTAGTAATCCCTCAAAGAGGAAAGAATTTGAAAAGCCTTTCTTTTAGAGAAATACATGTAAGTAACTCGAAATTCTGTCGGAAGTCATGAAAGTCTCTGGAAAGTAACCCCATTTTACTGTACGTCAACAACAGATGACAACATGTAAAAATGTCAAACCCATTTTAAAGTCAGAAACAATCATATTTATTCATAAGTATCACTCTTAAATGATTTCTTCTAACTTCTGTTTAAGAAAGATTGAGACAGATTTGAAATGAAATAATTATATTCTTTTTAATCAAAAAATAATCCAGTCACTGAAATGTTAGTAGAAAGAGGTGTAAATTAGATGTTCAAATAACTTAAAAATCAAATCCAAATTTAACCTTATTTCATCTTTTAATAGATAATTACTGATGGGCAAAGACTGGCTATGTCCATTCATAAAAACAAGCTTCGCATAGCGTCTATGCACACATTCCGTGACTGCAAGCTTAAATTCTCGAAGCTCTTACGTAGTCAGAACGCTTGTGGGATCTTATCAGATAAGGATTATTTGACATGCACTCAGTTACGTATCTCATTCGATATCCAATGCATTCGAAGGTACAGAAGAGGAAAAGAAGAGTGTGTGTGCGAAAACTACTCTAACGTGATGTAAAAGTGAGAAGGCGTTTCTAAAGATTGTGTGTTGCATCTTAAGACCCAGGCTGATAAATTATTAGCATTTTCAAAAAACATAATAATGTGGATATACCACGATTCGTAACAACTATTATTATGTAATTGTAGCATACCCACAAATAACTAAAATATGGTATAGAAAAAATTAATAATTTCGTCCAATATAAGCTTGAAGCGACCCCATTTCATGTAAAAAAATTAATTCAAATCATGTTTCCTATTAATGATACTGATTGGTGTTTCATGATTTGATTTGTAATTTAAAATCTAAACTAATGAGTTATTTCAATGTTCAAGAAAACATTAATATCTATGCATGTAAAATTCTAGCACAAACCAAAATACCTCTATGAAAATTTTCCATATCATAATAATATGGAGAATAATTCTAAATACAAATTTCTAAGTATCTTAAAGAAATTTCCGTGCTTACTATTAGTGAAAATTGGGCTATTTATTCCAAGTTTTTATTCCAAAAGTTTCCAAGTTTTTATTCCAAAAGTTTCCAAGTTTTTATTCCGAATATATTTTTTTTAAATTTTTATCGGGAGAATGAATCCACTTTAAGGGATTTTTTGGTAAAAACACAGCTTTATTGTGAAGAAATGGTTACAAATTGAACATTCAAAATATTGTCCATCGATAGACATTACTTTCACTCATTTTTCTGGTAATACGAGGATTCCACATCGAAAGAATGACACATCTTTAGAGGCTATCCACGAATCGACTCTTCTTTTGGTATCCCCATTGGAATGGAGGCGCTGCTCAGACAAGCTGTGAATCATCTATCTGTTGGCTTCTCGATTGCCATTAATAAGACTTCTTTTAAAACAAAACAACATTTATTAATCACAACCATTTCACTTCGTAACTGCATACAACGTAACTCCGTTCAATCGTACCGTACTCGTCTCGTCTCGTCTCTAGACTCTTTATAAAAATCAAATTCAAAGTAGCACACATCCTACTGTTGCCACTTTTCTGATATCATACACTGATATACAATAATTATGTTGCAGTCATGCTTTTGTCAGGCATAATATGAAATACGCTTACATTCGACCATCCTGACTTTTCAATTGACCTCAATTGAACCACATTTTGTTTACATTCAATAATATCATTACAAAAACAAAACAAATATACATTCACAAAAGATAAAATAAGGTGAAATATAACATTTAAAAAAAAGTTCTATCTGTTCGGCATAAAATCTCCATAACGCAGTGGTTTTCGTACAGTTCGTTTGAATCTTTGCATCTCAGGTTCATTATGAGAATTCGTACTAGAATCATCATCATCTTCATTCCAGCTTCTCCAGGCTTTTAACTGACTGACATGAACTATTGTAGCATAAGGACGGCCATTTCTAGGTTCTAGCTGTGAGATTCTATATTTGTCACTAGGGCGTACTTGTGTGACAACCATAGGTCCTTGGTATCGTGGTTGCGGTTTTGTTGATTCACTTGTCCTGTTAGGTTTTCTTCTAACTGCCACGATATCTCCTTTACGAAGCAATACTTTACCTGACTTTTTTCTGTCGTAATATGAATTCGTTTTCACTAAAGAATCGTTGTTGCTTTTCAAGTTGTCAACATTCTTATCCTTTTCCTGGATTTGAGGAAGCAACGATTGTCGCTCTTCCTTAAAGTTCTTCATATCTCCTTGTAGAAGTCGCAGTTCATTCTTTACCATTTTAAGATCATTCGCTAAATTGCCCATCATCTTTTGCTGGGAAGTGTCTTTAATCTGCAAACTCTCACTCTTTAACTGAGCTGTTTCAAGACGTTTAAGACATTATAATATATAATTATTGGTAATATAAGTACCTATTGTTATAATACATAATATAACGATGTATGATATAAGGTATAATAACTATAATTATTATACCTTACTATATAATACAATTATATGATAAATAATTGTAATATGTAATTTATATAATACAATTATATAAATATTACATATATTCTATATAGTATTATTTATCATACATGATGATGTATGTATATAAATGTACTAATTATAATACATATATAACTATATATATGTATAATATATTATAATAACTATATTTATTATTTGTTATATAATATACAATCTATTATATATTATGTTATACTAATATTATATATATATTAATATCATATAAATAATATTAATATGTAATATGTTATATGTCATATATTAATATACTTATAACTAATATTTATAACACTGTATATTACAGTAATTATATGTAATAATACATTAATGTTATACTATATAATATATTAATATGTAAGGATTATTATAAATAAGCGATACATAATTCGTATCGCTCTTCCTTAAAGTTCTTCATATCTCCTTGTAGAAGTCGCAGTTCATTCTTTACCATTTTAAGATCATTCGCTAAATTGCCCATCATCTTTTTCTGGGAAGCGTCTTTAATCTGCAAACTCTCACTCTTTAACTGAGCTGTTTCAAGACGCTTAAGACAGACTGGATTTATTTTTTCATCAATCGGAAAGTTTCTAAATAGTTCATCCTCACGATATCCAATGTGGACACTTTCTCCTAATTTTGTATAAGCAATATAAGGAAGATCAAGCCATGTCCGTCCGATGATAAGATCAACTGACTGCGCATCGTCAGGAACAACATATATGCTTATGTTTTCGGCCTTTACACTATCAACTTCAATATCGGCTTTAATTCCTCCAATAGGAGTTAATGCAGGCATCCTTTGATTTCCAAAACCGTATATTTTTTTGACAGCACGTTCAAATTTCAGTTTAAGTTTCTGAGCAACTGAAATCTTTAAGAGACAACACGAACTTCCAGTATCAATTAAAGCTTCGTTTCCTTGGCGACACAGTTTATAATTTTAAGGCCTGTTTCATTACCTTCTCTGCATGTTAAAACTGATTTTGGTATCAAACAGTTCCTTGCAATGTGTCCTAAATTAGAACAGTGGAAGCATTTTGGTTCACCCCTCTCGATATGTGTAATACCATACAGTTTTCTCTTTTCGTTGGTTGTAAAAACTGAATCATCTTTAAAGGAGTTCTGCTTGTCGTACTGGCATTCCTTTCGCGGTTGTTTACTCCTGAAAGTTGACCTCAAAGTATCATAATCGTCCAGTTTTTCAACTAAATCATCTGGCGAATTCAGCTTAGACCATTCATCTATAAAATGATCTTTTATTTCTTGAGATACTTTACGTTTAATCTGATCCGTTATGATAAGATCGCTCAACTTTTCAAAAGTTTTCAAAGTTTTTCCAGGTGCTTCCTAAATTCTTATTATGCATAAAAAACTTTTGGCGAAATTTTTCTGTCGTTAACTTATACCGTTTCAACAATATCTTTTTAACTTCGCCATAATCGTTTGCAATCTCATCTGGTTCTCTGGCGATTAACTGCGCAACGTCATATGGCAGTAAGCCAAGCAAATTAGTTACCCAAGTGTTTTCTAATATTTCAGCTTGTTTGGCCAGACGTTCAAACATAATTAAATATAAACTTATATCCTTTTCATCGGAATTAAATTTTTGCATCAAATGATGAATTTCTAACTTTGGCTTAATTTGCATACTGTTTACATTTTGATTGGCGATGGAATTTGAATTTAAAGACCTACCTTCTACTCCAAGGCGTATTTTTTGCAGCTCGAACTCCATTTCATCCTTTCTCTTTCGTTCTTCGTATTCTAGTTTTCTTAGTTCAATTTCTTCTTGCCTCTTTTGTTCAGCAATTTGGATTTCGTCTTGGCGTCTTCGTTCAGCAACTTCGTCCTGCCTTTTCTGTTCAGCAATTTGGATTTCGTCTTGGAGCCTTCGTTCAGCAATTTCGTCTTGGCGTCTTCGTTCAGCAATTTCTTATTCCTCCTTCAGCTTCCGTTCAGCCATTTGGATTTCTTCATTTCTTCGTTCATTTTCTTCTCTTTCTTTTCTCTCATTGATTATCGTATTCAACCATTCCTTGGAGCTTTCTTCATCGTACTATTTGCTCGCCAAAATCATCTTTTTCAAATCTTTCTGTCATTAACCATCATGGCTGTCATTAACCATTTCTCCAAGCTCTTCAGCCAATATCTTCAAATCGCACTTCCTTGCTCCAGCGAAGATAGACATTTTCACACTTTACTACACTTTTATTTACAAATAACGACAAAAAATTTCGTAACGTACTTTAATTTTCAAACTCCTTCCTTCTTACTTAACTGTCGATGAGAATTTCAGTCACAGGTTTCTAATTCATCGCACTTCTGATTTGTGTTGGCTTCTCGATTGACATTCATAAGACTTCTTTTAAAACAAAACAACATTTATTAATCACAACCATTTCACTTCGTAACTGCATACAACGTAATTCCGTTCAATCGTACCGTACTCGTCTCGTCTCGTCTCTAGACTCTTTCTAAAAATCAAATTCAAAGTAGCACACATCCTACTGTTGCCACTTACCTGATATCATACACTGATATACAATAATTATGTTGCAGTCATGCTTTTGTCAGGCATAATATGAAATACGCTTACATATCGAAATAGATGGTAATCCAAAGGAGCAATATCTACAGAATACAGAATACAGCGGACATCCGAGTTTATCTCTAAACTTTTTTGAGCGGTTTCCCGACATGAGGTCGAGCGATGTCGTGCTGGAAAATTATGGGTTGCTTTTCGTGTCTTGTCGCTTAATCTAGCCGATTTTGTTTCAATGCTCGGTTCAGCTGCATCAATTGTTGATGGTAGGGTTCCACACTGGTGGTTTCGTTGGGTTGGAGTATATAATTAGATTATAAACTATTACTATGAAAAAGACAACCCAGATTTGGAATTCCAAGAATCAAATGCCAATCGATTTTAGAAATCGATTATGTCGCATTAAATTCGAATTTTAGAGGCACCAACCTTCTGCGAAGGCCAATTGTTGGAAAAAAGCAAAAAGTGTAGGAGTAAATCTCCAAAATATTTCAAGAAAAGAACGAGAAAATAACTAAATGCTTACCAATTACCATATATATATATATATATATATATTTAAATCATTTATTTAAATCAAAATTATAAGCATTCATTATTGATTCTAAGCATCAATTGTATTTTTGTCAGTTCAAGATTTTTTACGTTCTCATATATTGTATTGAAATCATTGTAAAAGATTCTGCACTTTTTCCTTGAACGTTCAGACTCATGTTTTCATGTCATAAATAACTAAAATAGAAAATTATCGCAATTATATAATTATTTTGTGAGGAAAATATGAATGTAAAAATAAAGGATTCGATGTAATTTTTATGAATACAGAACCATAGAAAAATTCAAGCTCCACAAATATTCAAGCATATGTTTCCTAGATAAAAGATTTGTGTTGAAATTACAACAGACAAAATACGCTAAAATTCTCCTTAAAATAAATTCAAAATGTACTTAATATTTTTGTCAATTTTTTAATTTTTTTATTGTATTTAAAATGTAAAATATAGATACAGTTTTCTGTTGATATTTTCAATGTTTCAGAAGCAGTTTGATAAAGGAAAGCAAATTTTATGTAATGAATTCAAGAACTCCCTTTTGATGTTTATATACCTTTAGAGTATCATTCAAATTCCACACTCGTTTTGTTCTGACAAACTTATTTGCTCTTTTCACTGATACATCCATTTCATTTTTTGGCTTTTGCAAATTAAGTATAAACCTAGAAGATTTTTCACTTCTAGACTTTTTTACGTCCCTCAAGTACGATTTGATATACATAAACACGAAATCATCCTAAACACTATTTGGAAAATATTTGAAGAATAAATAAACTTATGAAAAGAACGTGACAGTTGTAAAATTGTATATATAAAGCCTGTTTTGTTTCAGCACATTTGTCTGAAAATTAGAAAATTATGAACGCATCAATTTTCGTAAACAGTATTTTTAAACAGAATGCTCCATGGATCTTGCATCTAAAAAGATATTATTTTCACTGACAATAATTATTTTCCGTATTACATGCATTTATCTCGCAATAAAAATATTGTTTAACGGATTTTCTTAAATGTTGGTTGCATAAAATACAGGTAAAAGTTTCGTATTTTGTATAAAAGAACAGTTATTCAAACAGAATAAAATCAAAATTTACATCCATGCCATTTGAGCAACGACTGTTCATAAATAAGCATACATTGTATACAAGTTCAAGTACAATTTCGAACTTTACAAGAAGACGGAAAAGCGTGTAATTTCAAAAAACAGTAGTAATTATAAGATCTTATAAATGCAATTGCAATAATTCGAAAAAACAATATATTAAAGATATTGCAAAATATACTTCTGAGTAACACGCGTCTTTAATATTTCAGTTGAAAAAAAATATCCATTTCATTCTTCTAAAATGAAAGTACTTTTATAAAATTTAGCGGAAAAATCAGCAACATCCAGTTATTGATTCAGAACAAGCTGAAGAACGGGTTCGCTTTTTCTGTATCTTTTGATGAGTATTTTTTCGTAACTTTTCAGTTTAAAATGTAGACTTATTAAGAAGGTACGACAGTGACCGCCTTTCTGATTTGTGAATTTCGTCTTTACAAAAATGTTTCTTCCAAGAAAAAAATACAAGTCTAATATATTACTGTTATAAAGAGTTATTTGCATCTTTAACATCATGGGTTGAGATGGAGAGCTTCCAGATATTGCTCGAAAGTTAGAAATCTCCTGAATGGAGTGAATTCCTTAGGAATACAGGTACCATCACCGGAATGTTGGCCAAGGTCACCTGAGATCCACGATTCCTGCAGAAATTGATACATGGCATTAAATGCATCATGCAGTAGGTAAATAACAGCTTGTCATCTATCTAAGAAACTCGTTGCTGTGTCGTAAGCAACTATTTCAAGACAATCTGTATACAGAAACCTTGTGGCTTAGGAACTTTACACCGATAGATTAGCGGTTTGCGTCCCCTTAACACACTAAAGAAGAGAACTACAAAAATTAGAAGGAAATGAATTGTCATGTGCTAGATTCAAATGGCTAGAAATTCAGTTTGCAGGACGACGACTCTTATTCATGTCTTCTCCCTGAATAAGTAGTTTTCCAATCCACGGTTTTATTTTTACTAATTACTATAACCAGAGTGAATGAGAATTTTTCGTATTTTTGATGGAATTCGTCCCGTTTTACCTCAATCATATAACTTGGTATTCCCAGGTTTCGTTTTCCTGTCTCCCACTACAAATCTACAAAGCTATATTACTACTATTATTAATATCGTCATCCCTTTGTTTACTCATATTCAGTATAATAGAAAACTTTGCTAAACAGTACTTTTTACAACTGGTGAATAGAATTTTATATTTCAAACTCAGATAACTCATTTGTCTGTAAAATAAATGTTTTCTATTTAGAATAACTGTTCCACTCTAGCCTGCATTATGCTGGCTGTTCTCTTTATGAATGCGTTTGAATAAAAAATTTGCCTTTAGGACTTCTTTATTCAAATTTTTATAGTTATAATATGATTAAATATAAATGATGATAATATAGAAAATTTGGAGTCGCAATATTTCCTACCTTTACATCTTAGACTTGCACAAAGGACAATTGCAAATTATAGACAAAATGTGTTGTAATTCATTCTATACATATCTGATTGTAAAATTTTAAATAAATGAATCTATCATTATAATAATCCTATTTCATCTCGAAAATTTAATTTAAATAACTGGCAATTTTATAACTTGAATTCAACGGTATTTTACATCAATTTTCTATAATAAATTCAAATTTAATCAAAGGTTAATAAAAAATTATATTTAAAACTATAACGCTTAAAATAATATATTGATTCAAAATAATTTTACAAAAAAAAAGTGCACTTTGTTTTTAAATATAAATTCTTAGTAACAAAGTATCAAAAACTCCATGAAACCATTAAAAGAAATAATCATGCTTCAGGAAAATAGATGGTAAAAACAATGTTACTTTTCCATTAAATTTATAAGCATATATTTTAACGTTAAAAAAATTAACAAAATGAAATGCATTTACAAAACCCATTGGTGCGATTATATAATTCAAATAAGTATTTCAGATGTAAATAATCATTGCGTTTAAGTCATCAGAGAATAATATTTTGTTTAAATTTCTGCCGTATCATTCTACAGGTTTGTATGTTTTACGTGGAGACTTTTCAACACTTTAATTAAAAGCATAGACTACTATTTCATAATATTCTTCGAACTAAGAGTTATCGCACGAAACAACATACTACATTTTCTCACATTATTGCATTTTATTGAACGCCCTTTTGAAATACATTTCCATGAATCAAATTTATTCCGGTTCAAATTTTCTATTTTATTTATTATTTCTCAAAATCTGCGAATTGAATTGCCTTAAGCCAATATAAAGTTTAGTTCTATAATTAAACCTCAAAAATCCTAAAATACTACAAAATTAAAAAAAAAAGAATTAGATACTCATAGAAGGATTCTTGAAGTACATGAAATAGCGCAGTGACTCAACTTTCTTGAATTTCGTAATTAATTTTTACGATATCATGAAATAAATAAATATTCAAATACAAAATAGGAAGAAGCATAAATCATTTATTTTAAGGAGAAAATATGCATTTCCATCAAATGCCTTCTGATATAATCATATTTTCTATTAATAAAATTATTAAAGATAGGTGGCATAAGTTATTATAACATTCTCTCACACAAATTTTCAGACAATTCCCAGACACTAGATTTACTATTTGCTGATAAGGCATTATGTAAAAGCAGACATTGGAACAACAATATGGAATACATGTGAAATAATGTTTATTATATTACGAGTCATCAATACATGCTCTATTGAAAAACATTGACAGTCTCCGCAAGGCCCTTGAATACTTTGGATTTTTATCCTCTATTATGTGTAAATTATCTTCATAGAAAAACGTTACTTATAATTGAAGCTTCATGCATTCATATCATATTATTAGCATAAATTCGATTCATGTAAATTGTTTATAAAACAGAAACAATACAATATACAAAAAAGAAGTAATATACAAATATATTAACAAACTTCAAAATAAGATGTTTACAAACACACATAGATATAATTATCAGGCAATCAACTGAAATCTGCTCTTATTCAGAAGAGTATTTTCTTGAAAAGGAATTCTATTGTCGTTAGCTAAACACCTAGTCATTTAAAATAAATTTTGATGTATAGGTTGTGCTCTCTAATCGTGATCCAATAGCTAATTTATAAACCACTAGATATAGGAATATACTTATAATTGGAAAAAGGTTTCAAATAAAGTAAAGAAATATATTTTATGTTGTTTAAGAAAATAAATGTACGGCTGAAAATATTACGAAGCCTACATTTTTATGGAACTCCCCCCGGTCCTATTAGTCATATTTAGTAAATGATTATTGACAAAATGGCATTTCAAACAAATAAAGTTCAAATCTTCTGCGGCTAAAACTGAATTAGTTATTAAGCTTCCAATTTCATTATTTTTAGCCAATCAACAGCGACTTTAAGCAAGTGCAGGGCGATGATAGGTGGATCTTTTTCTAGGTGATCATTGAAATGGCCTAAAATCGTCTAAAGTATACCTGTAACAATATAATCGTCTAAAAGGACCTGGAGACTGTAAAAAAAAATTAGAATTTATAATTTTTTCAGCAGTACATTTATTGATCCAAACAATATAAAATATAACTTTTGCGTCATTTAATGCATTTTTCCATTTGGAAGTATATGCCTATTTCTAAAGGTTTTGAAATCAGCTATTGGACACCCTGTATATTATTTTCATTACTTTTTATTGCTTGCAAAATGAAATTTTAAAGAAACCAAATGAATATATAAGCCGCTGTTACTAAAGAAGAATGAAATTCCTGCAAATTGAAGAGAGAACTGGGGCTCAAAAAGTTAGTTAGCAGAGGAGAAAAGATGAGGCTAAGTGGGCATTGTTTCGGGTCGAATATTTTGGGGAATTCTAGTATTGCATGCTATAAAATAGAAATAGAGTTTTTAGTTAAGGCGCAAATGGAAACTGTAAGTACTTTGATGTTCGTCTAACATAAATAAATTCATCGTGCAGAGTAATATTCGATAACAATTGCTCAGAAAAATAGCCTTAAAAGCAGCTTAAAATATTAAGAAAACTGATTCTCATCAGGTTATCTAAGATTCATTCTTTTCCAGGTTTATTGTTTCTCATAACATCTCTATATAACGTGACAAGAAGTAGCAATAACAAGGTTTCTTATCAACATCAAAAATAATTTTTTCAAGTTAAGACGCGTATTGTTTACTGAACTGTAAAATCTCTCTGGAATTCATGCATATTTTGTAACACGTTCACTAATTAAAATGATCTAAGTAGATATCACCATTATAAAGGAAAACAATTATGTAACGTATTGACATTTATTTAAAGTATTTGTTAATTTAAAAAATATTAAAAGCACGTCTCATTTCCTGCAAAATATTCCAGTGCTGCCTTGGTTGCAATGGAACAAAAAGCATATATATTTAGAAAGAATCTTCTTAGCGGAAAACGTATTTCGTCTGTTATTTCCGTAAGCTATTTTCATGATAAAATTAAAATCTCTATTTTTTTCAAATAGTATAATAAGGAAATAATCTAATTCCGAAATTTGCTGAAGGGCATTTTCTTCAAGAATTGCATTCAGTTCTCGTTCATATATAAATATAGAATTCAATGACAATGAAAAGTAAATTTATAGAGAACACGACAGATAGTTTTTAATCGAAGAAAACATAATTTAATTTTGAAAATCTTTTAATTCTGCACATTTATAATATGCATCGCAAATGTGCAAGAATATTTATTGTCTACTAACATGAATGAGATGTGGGAAACAAAAATACTTGCAAATGTGCAAGAATATTTATTGTCTACTAACATGAATGAGATGTGGGAAACAAAAATACTTCTCCTAATGGAATTGTATTTGACAAACTTAATTTTAAACTCCCAAATCAAATATTTTCCGCAGTTATTTAGTCTGATAAACACATTAATTAAAGGCATTATTTATAAATATCAAACAATAAATATTTCTCTTTTGGGTAGAAAAGAAATAAATACTAGCTGCCTGTCCCGGCGTTGCACGTGATATCTCGAATAATGCGTCATTCTCTGGCGGAGAGAAGAAGTGAGATCACGTGACACATGCCCAACATTTTCTCCTAAATAAATAAGGAGAAAAGAGTGGTTCAAACATTCCGTCCGCGAAAACGCTTCGAAATCGACTTATTTTTAAAAAGAAATACAAATAATCGTTATAAATTATTGTTATTAAATTATTGTAAAAAAATATAAAAAACTATGCCGTGTCCTGGCGAAATGAATGGACTATCCGATTCCGGAATTATTTTTTGTCTGACTTTCGTACGGAGGCACAGTGGTCCAGTTTCGTTTTCTAGCGAGACAAAAATCATAGCGACGAAACTAAAAACAGCAGAGACTTGAAATTTGCACAGCTTAAAGGAAATGGACTTCAGTTGTATCACATGAAATTTCATAACAATCGGTTGGATATTTCTTGATTTGTATTAATTTATTTAATTCGTCCCCATTGTTCTCTATGGAGAGAACTGTTGTAATCTGCGGAAAAGTTAATAATTAGTTGTATAAAACATAAAAAAATCTGATAAATTTTACCAAATGAAGGAAATAGCTTTAAAATAAGATTTGCGAAATTTTAGTAAAGTCTGGTAGGTATTTTTTTTTTTTTTTACATTCCAAATATTTGCAATGTTAAGATACATCTAATGAATAATTGTGCGACAAGTTCAAATGTCTTTCAAAACGATTAAAAAGTGAAAGAATTTCGTTAATATAATATAAATGTTATATAAATACCATTAAATCTTTTAAAAAATTACTTTTAAGAGTAAAATTGCCCTCAGTTTTCACAAAAATAATATGAGAATTCATGAAATATTCCAAATCATTTTAATAACTAACTTTTAGGCATAATAGATGAAGGTAACGCTTTTCATCGTGTGAATTATGTTTTATATTATTTGTTATTTATGAAAAACTATATTTGGTTAAGTTTTCCTAATTTTATTGTCCTTTTAGCTGTAGCTGAAGACAGCGCTTGAGAGGTTGTTACTGAAGCAAATTAACTGTCTTGAAAATTTCAAATCACGTTCTGAACTATTCCAAAATTTTCGCGTTTTCGATGTTTTTATGCCAACTAATAAATCAGAAATAAATATTGAAATCGATTTAAAGTACTTTTGAAACCATCCAGCGTTTATTTCTTAAAAAGTTAAAATGTATTTTAGATTGAGTATCCGCCCCCTTAAATTCGAAAATTTTTCAATAAAATTTTCGAATTAATGTCGATTGAATTTTTAGCAATTAGCATCTAGGCTAGAACTAGGCTAACTTAGTTTTTAAACAGGTTTTTTTTTACCCAGATATTTATTTTTGCGTCATTGAAGGAAAAAGTGAAAATTCTTCACTGAGATAGATGACATTAAAAAATAAAATAAATGAAAAAGTCGGGGTTTATCGGGGCTAATTTTTAGACATTTTATAGAAGATATAGTGCAGAAATGATTTAAGGTAGTCTCAAGGTGTGCAAAGTTGTGCAAAATTTTTAAATTCACTTTAAACTTGAAAATTTAGTGAAAAAAAGGGCTTTTTAAAATATAGTATAAAAATATGGAAAATAATAAAATGATGTGTTAAAAACGGTTTCATTTACTTGTCCTGGAATCCAACATCATGAAAAATCTAAAATTAGACAGATAAAGAGCAATGTAGAACTTTACAGAACGAAATCCGAGGGCTCACTGAAACTCGACTCAAGTGTTCGAAAGACATTCTTCAACTTTAACCTCCGTAAAACCTCCTAAGACTACATGTTTATACAAAAAAAATTATGACTTCAGGGTTCCAAACGGTTCTCTACCTACCCCCATAGAAAATAAACCCATTTGCGGACCTCGAAATTTCGATTTTTGTCGCGCTACAAACCGAAACTGGACCACTGTGGGAGGGAAGGAAATAATCCGGCGTTGCTCGCGATCCATATTTTTTCATATGCCCTCCTATAGTTTATTTTTCTACAAATACATTGTCTTTTTTCTGGAAATATCACCTTTGTATCCTATATAATTGAATTAAAACTTTCAAATCAAGCCTCTTTATTACATTAAAACAATATGGTTTACATGAAAACACGAGAGGTTTGTAAAAAGAAATTTTATTTTAAGCTTTTAAACAATAAACCTTACAATAATTAATATAACTTTAAAATGAAAAAATTATACTTCCAATGCTTATAAATTAAAACATGGTATTAAAACCGACCCTGACTCCTCCAGAAAGGCCGACTCCTCGACTCTCCATCCATGATGTAATTAATCAAACGTATCTTCCATTTATTCGAACTGAAGTATATACGTATGAAGCAAGATGCAATGCATGCATGAAATCTCAAAGTAAAACCTCACGGAAAACAACATGTTTAGTAAAAACCCTATTTGAGCAATTTAATTTTCCCTGTTTCTTTGCATCAATTACCAAAACCCGCACACAACACCATCCATATATCATTGTTGAGGAATTACATTGCTGCAGCTTTCAACATTGAAAGAGAAGCACGCGATTAAATATTTGTTTAAACAATGAGAACGGTTTGAATTGCGCTGCAACAATGAAAAGTATTGTCGTAAATTAATTTTTAATCAATATAATTTTTACTAACTGCAATTTCGGAATTTAAATGGTCAACATGGATTCCTTGGATTATTCAACATCTTTTGGTACTTTCGGCGCGCTTCTACGTTCAGCGGTTCGTGAGAAGATAGCCTCACATACAAAAAAACATAAATACAGTCGAATTTTAATAGTGTAGATCTTCAATATTCCCTTAATAAATTTCATGTCTCTTTCTTTAATTAAATAAGTATGTTTGTTTTCAGTAGGCAAACTTTTGCAGCATTTTGTGAATTTAGATTATATTATTTATAGCTACAAGATATTATAGCTATAAGATTATTTTCAGGCAAAAAGAATAAGTGTTCATAATTCAAAACACAACTTTTCAACCGATAAACACTTTTTTGGATACAGAAAATATATATTTCAGAATTCATGTTTGTTCTGTTAAAGTAATAAAAAATTAATTGGCATTTTGCATACCTCCAGTGATATTCATATTAAATCTATGGACAATGGGATATGAAAGGAAAGCTTTAAAGGTATTTATGAGAATGTAGATGTTAAAAAATTCTGCATTTTAATTTTTTAAAACAACTAGAACATAATATGATATGTAGGTGCTGCAAAATTTAATTGGAACCAAAAGAGATACGATCTCTGCAATTTGATATATGCTGAAAGATAAATTTTATGTTTATTTGTAAAGTTAGTCAGTACGTCTAACATCGCCAATTGCATCTCCACCAATGCGTGTCAAGCAAGGAACGAAAATCAGTAATAGTGGTTAAATACAAAAACCAAGGTACTATAAATAGTTTTTTTCCGGAAGAACTGAATGAATGTGTTTCGACCAGTAAGTAAAACAGCCGAATGATTCACGGTCTCTTTAATCCTATCATTTACAAATCGCTGAAAAAACCAAGTTTGTTTACGAAACATTTGTTCCTCATCATAAAACTTCAATTGAAACGTCTTAAATATGATAGCATCGCAAATATAAGTTACAAAACGATGAAGAAAGTAATAGATTGAATTTACGGTTGAACTTGTCTTTTATACTGTTATTTAACTCCAAATAACGGCTGGTTTCGGTAATCGAAGATATACGAAATACCCCACTGCTAACACTTTCTTATTTTATTTATTGATTTTTTTACTTTATTTATTCTGTAATCAAAACTATCCGTCAAAAGAAGATATTTTTGTAACACAGGAAATCTACAAAAGTTACAACTGCTTCAGCCATTTCAAAAGCTTACTGTTTAAGACTGTCATTTCGGTATCGTGTTGTGTCACTTCTAATTACCACATAAAACTATTGTATTTATAAGAAGCGCATCATTTAACTTGCATTTGAAATTTTTAAATTAAAAACCATTAAATAATTCCCATATTATATATAATACAAAAATATTCATTCAATTTTTATTTGCTTCATTTGCAATTTTGAATTACTAGCCCTTTTGATTAAAATAACCCAAAAATCCTGGTAATGTTCTTGATTTGCTACATGATTTTAGTTTTTGATTGGTGATTTTTGATGCCCAGAAACATTATTTTTTAATAATACTGTCCGGGAAATGAGGATAAGTAATTTAATAGTTACATTTATATTGCCGATGTGCACTTATAATATATCTTTAGTTATTACTCGTTAAACAACTCTTTTAAATAAAATAAACTCCTCCTGCTCTTTTATCATTGAAATAGTATTTTAAAGTTCTTCTTAAACAGCATGTATAATACACAAGTTAATCATTTGCTATAGAAGTTTATCTTTACTATAGCAGAAATGCTATCTTTCACAAAAGAATTAAGATTTAGATTCTTTCCATAACTTTATTTAAACTTTATTCGCCATCGTAAACTTTGAAGACAGCAGTTAAATAAACAGCAGATAAATTTTTATTTCAATTAATAGGAAGTTAATTTTCCATGACAATGTGTATCCCTTATTATAATGAGAAAGGCAGCTGGCCATTGATGAAACCATGAGGTTTCTGTCAATACACTTTGATCTTCCTCAGCCCAAAGCTAGCTTTTAACATACAATTAATCAATGAACCACTTTAAATAACAAAGCCAATTTAATGGAAGTTTAAGACGAAATCTGTTGTTTCCCTCTGTTGAAAGATCCCCGAAGCCAAAGAATGTAATGTCAATTCTTTCATTAACAAAGTACACAGAAGAGGCGGGCTAGAAAATTGGAGTCGCAGAAATAAGTCGGTTCGGGAGAGAAGGTTTAATTGAAGACTACTGCATTTCAAATTTATATGTTTGTAGACGAATTTATTCGAGGCTGAAATGCGAGATTTTATCGCAGGTCAAGGCTCATAAATTCAAAGGCTTCATTTCCGAAAAGATTATTTATCATGTTGGAGAGAATGGTGTTTAAATATCTCATGCCTGCCAAGTGAAATCCTGATCTGGTAGCTAAATTTGATTTTATAAGACTTTTAAATTCTATGAGTGAAGTCTTGCATTATTAATCTTGCTTTTTAAGAAACCATACCCTTTATCGCAGAGTAAAATTTAAACGGAATTGGATAAATTTGAAACCTTAAATTCTCGGGATTGATATAATAAAATAATAATAATCGAGACAAAACTTTTTAGAGATAAAGAAAGTAATTTAAGGGAAGGGAAAATATATAAATTGCATTTTATGATAAAAATATTGTTATATTGCATTGAATATTATCAAAAGTGGTGTAGAGAAAAATCAAGGGAAAATATGAAAATTAGCAATGAACTTCTCGATTTTATAATTTTCAACTGCTATAAATCTAATTGCTTAGTTTGTTAATAAAATAAATTAATTAAAGACATCTAACCTTTTAATTAAAATTTTTTTAATAAAAATATTTCTATTTTAAGTCAAATATATAATAGGCAAATTAAAATTTTATTTTTGTAAAAAATGCAATACTTAAATAAATATTAATTACTTAGTTATTCATGGTTCCTTTTAAACTTCCAAAAATATAAGTAATGAGAATATCTATCGCTGCGCAATGTAAGGTTAAATTTCAAATCCATTTAATTTCTGCCGTTTATATACAGAAGACATTATTGATATAGATACTCTCAATAAATTTGCTATCACTCCATTAAATCAGTTCTGCAATGTTTTACTGTTCTTGCATAGGTATTATCTACAGTACCATTTTCAAGAATAATATTAGTTTTCCACAGTTAACAGTTAAAGCCATTTCAAACAGTGTCAAGCAAACCACATTTGAGAGCAGTTAAATTTAATTCAGTTTAAAGAAAATAAAAGTTGAAATTTAATATTCTTTCTTTGAGGTCCAATAAGTAATCAGCATTGTTAATGCTTTATCTCGGCTAGCTTGCAAATCAAACATATTTTGCGAAAAAATATTTTTAATAGAAATAAGAAAAATTTGCTTCCATGAAACTATGTTAAGGGAACTGAATATTCATATTAAATATACAATTGTACAACTAATTTTGATTTGAGATTTTATATACAATCTACTTAACAAATTCATCTGTAAATTTCCGCAAGCTTATAACAAATTGCTTCTCCTAAATAATCAAACTAAGTTACGTTCTCTTCAAAATTCCTATCAAATCAAAATAAACAGTTCGGATGAATTTATAAAATAAATGAATGCAAGATCATTTAACATAGTTTAAAGATTTATAATTTGAAGAATTCATATGGAAGCAGTTTCGTATAATTTATTTTGGTTATACCTAGCGTTTGTACTAGCAATAATTCACGAAATATGCTATCATCTCATTCTTTTCAATTATATTACATCACTTAATCATCGTTAGGTGAACCTTTCCCACTCATCATTACTCTTTACATAGCATTTCTCATTATCATTACAATCGTTTCGTCGGAGATTCAGAAATAATATTTATCTTCTTATTTCTGAACAATATGACTGCTTTTATCATTGCTATAATTTTAAGAATCTCTAATTATAAATATTTATAATTTATGAATTCATTTCGAGCTATTAAATATGATCTAGTTTTGTCACTTTACTTCATAAATTCTATTCATATTTCAGCTCTATCAAGATTATTTAAGAAAGTTTATGTTCTTAGATGTGACATGAAATATTAGCTGAATGTTGTAAACAAGTTCATCGACATTTTCCCTCGGTATTAATACAAAATTATTTTCAGAAGTAGATAAGTATTCAATGAATGCAAAGAATTCAGTGAATGCATTTAAACAAAAATATTTACAAATGTTTCATGACGCATTTAAATATGATTAATCGACATTTTGAGTGAAAGCGACTATTCGCATGTGATTATATCACCAATACATGCCTATTTGAGTTCGTTAATATGAATGCAAGTATTTATATATTAAAATATCTTTGAGAGTGAAATGATTACGGTTGCATTCAAATAAATTTTGGCGTCTTTCAATTCCAATAAAAAATATAACATATTGTATATATAGCATATAGCAGTAGTAGAAGTCTAAAAATATTTTTGGGAGCTTTTCCATATTCAGTAACTGATTATACATATTCATGATGTTTGTAATACAGATGTGAATTCTATTTTTCTGTATCAACACAGATTTCTTCAAAGTTCCAGATATGTTATGTATATGTAATGAATAAAATACTTTTGATATGCCTTAATTTAAAAATTCCCAGTGAACATGAACATTATTATCAACAACAATGAAATGGAATTTGGTTTATTTTATTTTCATGCAACAGAGTAACGAACCTGAGAATCATAAAAACGATAAAACAAACTTTAACTTAAATATTTCAATGCAATTATACTATAACTCTCGCATAAGTTTCCTTTTCCTATCATTAAGTTTAGCTTTTGTAATTTCAGGAGGACCCAAGAAACTGTTCTTTAAACTATTCTTAAAACTTCTTTCTTGTATTCCCATTCTTTCTTGTATTTCCATTGGTTCTTTCTATTTTGACTGATCCATTCACAAATGTAACAGAGATACATGTTGTAACCTCCTTGTGTTCTAACAGCGTGCAGAAGACCTTCATGGTTCTGTAAATGTCCATTGTAATTTGGAATTTTAATTACCTTCCCAATATTTCATATGTTTCTTAAAGACGGGCAGAAGTAATAACTGATATATATGCTAGAATGTTACTATTATGAAGCAAAAAATCCTTTAAACTTTTGTTGTTTGAATGAATGAAGATTCTAATTTGATATCTTTTAAACTATACTTCTATGTAGACTGGGTTTGAGCCTCATCAATGGAATCCAAAATCTAGATTCCTGTTTATGTACAACTGACCAATCTCTTAACTCTGCAAGTCAAATAATTCACGCCCAGTGAGTGTTCCATGCCTCATTCTGATCTTCAGTCTTCATTCCGAAATAAGATCTAAAAATACTTACTTTTAACAAATGAAGTTATGCCTGGTCTTCGTATTTCAATCCTAAAGAGTCAACAAATGTGTTACAACATACGAAGGTTGGAAATTTAAAAATGGTAACCATAATAATAACAGCAGAGTTTATGCTAACTTGCAACATTCATAGCCCTTAGATGTAGTCACCAGCTTTGTGTACAACTTATCACCAGCGATGTGGAAGTCATAGAATACTTAAAAAGTGTACCTGTTCAGTTGAGGGTTTGGAAAGAGTAGTCAATCGCATAAAGAATCTCCGGAATAGTTTGTTAGCAACCCATGGCTAAATATTTTGGTTGCTCGGACTGAGAGATACTCTATCCGAATTTAAGACCCTGTGATTATGATTTGATTCCAAAGAAGAATGAACCGTTTCTCGGCATTCTTAACCAGTCAGCTGAACTAATTCCTTTTGAAATTGTGTACTTAAATGTGTTGCAAAAATGAAGCAATGATAAATCTACTCGTTACTCATTAAAATATTGAATTAAAATACAATCTTGTTTTGTAAAACAAAAAATGTCATTATTAATATACATTCGTTTACTTAGAATAAACATGCATGTTTTGCATAAGAAAAGAAAATATAAGCATCAAAACGGATACCAGACGCCAATAATAATAAAACCACGAACGGATAGAGCAAGCTATAAGATTTAACGAGATGTTTGCATAATGAGAGTTAGGCAGGATCATATTCTTTATTGCCTGGCGAATAAATTATTAGCATAGACCAAGCAAAACATAAATCGCAGGTGATTTCACTTAGAAAGACAAAAAAAATTACTCACGGAGCAAAATCTTTTCATAATAAATATTTATATATTTTATTTCTTCGTTTTATTTTTATTGGCTAAAAATTCGAAATATTTTAAACATTTTGAAATTTACCAATACAGTTTAGTTTTCACTACAATTGCAATTTAAATAGCCAATGATCACTGCTTTTCACGCTTGACGAGTATTCTCGTCATAACACAAACTATTACCATTTCTCTACGACGAGTATATTCGTCATAACACAAATTATTGCCATATCTCCATTATGAGTATACTCTTCAAACTCAGTTTACTGGTTAAAGTGATAGTGGCGCCATCCGAACCATCAATAGAACTGGTACTTATTTTAGGAATTCTACGACTTGCTGGAAACATGCTTTATACATTGTAGATGACTACATTAAAACGTTTAATAAACGTTTCAAGCTAGTACCAATGTAGTATCGGCTGTAATTATATGGTTGCCACTATTGGGAAAATATACAGAATACACTTGGAGTGGAAAATGTTCCTCTTACACTCATCTATGTATAAACTAAGTTTCACTATTCTATCTGTAAAACTTACAGAGACATATTCATTTTTAAGTTTAAAGGGACTGCTCACAAATTTATGTGGATATTTTTATTGCAGTAAATTTATTTACCATGGAAAAACTGCGAAATGCAAATATTTATTAGTACATCATCCAATCATGGATTGAAAAAAATCAGCCAATGATACATACTGTTACTCAATTTCATTGGCAGAGAGTTGCAACAATCGACTTGATAAAGAATGGAAGGACAACTTGATAAAATAAAGTTTAAAAAAATACAGGAAAATATCTTAATATCGGACAAGAATATTAAATTATTTGCTCTCAGCGTTGTGCGTATTATTAAGTATTTTCTAAGGGCAGTGACGACTCGTCCTTTAGGGTTACAGAGTACAAGAGGTCACTAAAATTATTTTGAAAATTCGAATTTTCGTTTTTATTCTTATTTGCTTACTTCTCCACACTGAGAGTTCAATTATCAACGAAAAATATAAAAACGGAAAAAGAGGACCGAAAATGATTGAAAAATTAAGACACACATAGGATGGGGCTGCATACCAAATAGTTTTGGAAACTACCAAAACTCACTCATTGCATACAACTAAGTTACTTTATGGGCGAAGGCAAATAGTTATCCTTACTGTCTTTAAACTTAGCCAGAACTGGATTTTCGAATGCTCCTGTTTGGTGCTAGGCCAACTAATGTTCTTCTTTTTTTCCCTTCAATCTCACCCAAGTTTCGCCTTCTCGCTCTAGATTTGTTTCCTTCGATTTCTCATTCATTGGCTTTTTTAGGTTTCGGATTCACTTTCATTTGGCCTCAACAGGAATTTAGCTGGTTACTGCATATTCGTTTTCTGTTGTAAAATGTCACTTACCAAAAAAATAGGATTGAAATTTTCTAACATAAATTCAGATAATTATAATTACAAGTTTGGGCTATTTGAAGGTAAAGCTATTTTTCAAAAATTGTATTTCAATTGTATTCTAGTAATATATTTATAACACTGCTTGTTTCTGAGCATATGAGCCGTCACTGCTGATTAATCACCGTGGAATTTTTGTAAGGTTCACAGGACGAAATATTTTTGTAAATACTTCAATAAATGTATTATTTGACTATTTATTAGATTTAACGAGAGTTAACAACTACATTGCTATTTCCTGTTTCCGCCCTTTTAATAAGTTATTGAAATATGTATAACATACCTAAAATGTACATCGAAAGACTTTACCTAAAATGTACATTGTAAATGGATCAAACAGCAATGAGAGGTATGGAAAAGTGGTCTAAATCAATAAATTTGTCTTCTTATATCTAAGAATAGATAGAAGCTTGTAACCTTGTATGAAATTGGATGAATGTAAGAAAAACATTATACTAATTGAATTTTTTGCACCAAGAGGGAAGTTTAAAAAAATTCTTTTTCGTTACTTTTTATTATTAATTCTTTAATACCGAGGCCACTTTCTTCATCTAGCTCCTTTAAAACCGGGCTATTTTCGGAGGCTAAGACATAAATTGGACTCTCCCTACATGGGTGGTCATTTACCCCGCCACCCCACCCCTACTGTAACCTTCCCTTAAGGCGCAAGGAAATGGGCTGTGGTGAGCAAGGATAATTGGAGCCCTACAACGCTTATTTCCTAAGCGATCTCAGAAACTCACTTCGCCTCAAAAGAAGCCAACAGCATCAGACCGACCATCATCGTCGTTAAGGGAAAATTTCTAGACCGCCTCGCTCGGTATAAGAGGGTTAAACCCCTTAGAAGTCGAATTATTTTCATACAAATTCTTACCTTATTTGATAAAACTTTGTAGTTGAAAGTATATATCTAGGTCAATATATAAGAATCTAAACACTTGTTGTAGTTTTTGGGACACCCTGTATATGCAAAATACATGAGATATAGATATATGTTCATAGAATGAAGCGAAATAGACTGTTTTCCTATCATAAAAATAATAATTTATGTATTGAAGAATAAAAGGAGAGTGTCTCATCAGGACGACAAAACATTACCATTTACTCTTGTAGAAAAGCTCTTAAAAAACTGTTCCGTATTCACCTTTTACATTCATTCTTGCATGTAAGTTTCGAGCTCCTTCTATTTAAACATTCAAAGTGCAAGTAAATAACGTAAGTGCAAGTGCAAGTAATTAATTCTGTCAGAAGGAGAGGCGATAATGAAAGGCGAGTCCACAGGTCGGAGACAAGATTTTGTAAAAATTCCGTCTTTAAAAAAATGTGTCGTTACATGCCTACATGTATTTTCAAGTAACAGTCAAAAATTTGTAATATTGTGCATTCACTTTATATTTGTTTTAGAATTTTGTGTGAATAAATTTTCACCTCTGCTGTCCCTAAATTCACCTGTTTCACTGTCGCATCTTGTATATACATTAAATTGCTAAATTCAAACATATATATATGAATAATCAACTATATTTATTTGATATTTTTCAGTGTATGTATACGATATTTTTCAATAAATGTATTTGATATTTTTCAAGAAATGCACTTGATATTTTTAAGAAATATTTATATTTTCAAAAAGTATGAATTAGAATGATTAATAACTTAAAGTTTCATCTGTACTCATTCAGCGAAACGATATTTATTTTAGTTTGTAAAGTACAATTCTCATATTTTGTATTTGGATTGTTTTCGATAGGAAATAAAAATAAACTTTATGCAACAGCAGAACGCTTTCGTTCCTACAATAGGAAAATAATTTTCTATGAATTCACAGTGAATGTTTTTGTTTCAATGACATTCGGAATTCCCTCATCGTAAAACTTTTTTCACTTTATTCGTTTGAAATAAGCAAATTAACCTATACTATGCAAATTACTTCATCCTCAATTTCTAACTCACTAGGGATCATTTCAGGCTATTATGTGTGGTAGCAGGTGGCGAAATCTACGAATATTTAATTAATGACGCTAAGGATTCTCATTGAATTCGTTCTGTGATAGTAAATTGAAGTGGAAAAATATTTTGAGATAATACAATAAATAAAAGAATAATAAATAAATCCATTTATAATCAAAGTTTGCACATTTTCTTTTAAAATTAAAAGCAGACGTACTATTTACTCTATGGCTAAATTTTCGCATTAGAGCAATAAATTGCAAAAGCGAAATGTTATTTTTCTAGCTTTGGCTATTTATATGCCTTATTTATCACTCAATAATGAAAAATAATCATGAATGAGTTGGCAGAAATATGAGAAATTTTATCTGCAGATTTCTTTCGATTGCATTTGCCATTGTTTTTAATTATCAAAGAACTGGAATATAGTTACTGTATAAGATGAGGAATAAAAGTCAATGTGGCAAGTTTGTAGTGAGCTTTTCAGTGGTAAAAAAACTAAATATACACTGTCCATTAAAAGCGGAATGTTAATTATTATTCCTTAAGGTGTGACTTATTTATGATTCTTTAATGTCTTATTTAAATGCTTGTTCTTCTTTAATAAATATTTACATTACAAGGAAAGTCAAATATGCATTTTATTAAAAATGTTATGCATGTATAAAATGAACTGTAGAAATATTCGCATTAACAAACTTCAAAATAACTTTAGAAGAAATCATATCTGGATAATTAACAAAGCTGAATTATCAAGACTATGTTCATTAAAAAAGATATTCGTCTAAATAAATAACAGCAGAAGTTCTCCAGAAATCGATAAATTGCTGACTAAAAAATATATCTTCTGAAATAAAGCTTCTAGGTAATATTCAAAATTAATAAAGGAGTGAAACAGCTGTGTTCAAAGCACTTATTCAATTTTAGGTAAGTCGAATTATCAATTTTGTATTTTGACTCCATGACCCAAAAGTAGTGCGTAGAGAACTTCTAAAAGCAGAGTTTATAGGAAATACAAAAAAAAAAATAAGTATACTTCCATACTATTTGTATTGCGAAATATATGTAATGTCCGATATTTTGTTAATTTGTTCAAATAAACAAATAAGAGATCAAACATCATTTAGCTACATGAATATGCTTGTATCTTATATCATTATATTTATTATTCTTAAGTTACAATTTTTAACATTTTGTAGCTATTTCTAAGATTTGAATACTTTATATATTTATATTCTTCCCAATGCTAGATATTCTCCACAATACTTATGTAACACAATACAAATTTGCATACAGCTTTAAAGGAATATCTATGATAATCTACTCACTTACAGAAGAGACAGCGTAAGAAGTTTTTTGAAAGCAAATTTCCTTTCCTTCCTTACTAAACAGTTGGATAAATTCCATAAAATTCTTGACACTTTCTTGAAGGTTATCATTCACGCCTTGCCTTCTATGACAAGCCATTCGAAAAATACCCATTTGTCGCCACTCTTCAAAATTATCCTTCAATTTCTAAATGGACGTGGAACGTTGATGCGAGCTTTTTCAGAAGTTATGACCTTAAACCCTTCGACAAAGGCATGCTTTTTTTCCAAATTTTACTACTGGACTGTAGGCACGAATTGGATGCTCTTTTATGCTGATTCTAAGAATAGAAAAGCTTTGAATTAATCAATGATATCATGTTGAAAAATCGAATCTTTGAAAGAACGAATGAGCTCCAATACGAAATCTACTGGAAAATAAATAAATTTTGATATTTTTCATTAAAATTGTGTTTTTTAACCTTCCAGGACTTTTGAAGTTTTCACTTGGAAATGCTTTACGTCCTGAGAAACTACTAGACACAATAGAAATTATTTTTGTAGTTGAAATTTATGATTGATTTAAAATAAGTTTCATGTTTAATAAATAAACTTATTTTATAGCAATCTCCTTGGTGATCCCTCACTAATAAATAAGTTTTCAAGAAATGTAGATTGTTGGAATCAATTCTTCTGTTAATTGCATCTTTATTGAATTAACCAGATGCCTGTCAGGACAAATCTTGCTGATCTCAAGTATTTTTTCCCATAATGATAATACGCATGAAATCATGTAACCTTGTTCATTGCGCCTATCTTAGCTTTGACTACCTGGAGAATGCATGTAATCTTGCTTCTCTGACGATCAAAAAAGATAGTTTTTTTATAGATGTTCTGCTTAATTATATCGTTACATACTATGTATTTTCTATACGGTTTTAATATCAGTAGTCTGTTAACTTAAATTGACTAAATAATTTACCACAATTCATCTCTGATTTTTAACTAATTCTTTGTCGTATCAAGAAACTTCTGATATTGAAATAAAATCTATTGTAAATATTCCAAGTATAAATAGGAATACCATAAATTTCGTTCCATATTGTTAATTACGATTTTCTGACAGTGTTACGAAAATTCTTGCTTTTCTAATCTTCGGTTGAAGCGCGAGTCTGTAAAGAGCTTATTTCTGCCATTTATTATTCAATTTTATTTAAAATAACAGAATAAAACGTTACAACCCTGAAGTTTTACAATAAAAATTTAATAATTAAAATTTGGCGGTATCGTTGGCGCGTTAGTTCTGGTGTCACCCTGACGGAAAATTAACGAGATACCTATATTCGTTGCCACACAGATGAGATAAATTTCATCATCTATTGATAGATTTTTAAATTTCCATAATTTTCATTTTGAATTCACCATTTTGAAATTATTTAGCTGCCAAAATTGACAAATTATGTTCAGTAATGTTTTTGTACAAATTATGTTTAATCGTTTTTCAATAAAAACAATTAAACATTTTTTCCTGTTAATATCCTTCAATTCCGTGAGCAGTGTAGTTGTAGGAATAAAGACATTCGTAGTTTCACTGAAGCACATTGTAAAATTGATGCGTTTGTCTGAAATGCACAATCAACTAGTATTATATCACAAACGCTTGTTTTTGCTATAATTTGCTTGATATTATTTGCTTTTAAGATGTCAGTTTTAATTCTTTTATATATATGGTTTTATGCACTGTCCTGTCTTATTTTTTGTCCCAATTTTTTCCATTTTCACTTCCTGTTTTTTGTTGTTTATGACAGTGTATACTAATCGCAAGCTATAGTAGGTAGGTACTATCTATTTTTGCAAGTGCCAGACGTCTCTTACACATAAGCTTTCCTAAGTACGTAATTAAGTGTTCTTAATTATAGCGAATACTTTGGAAAGAAATGGACTTCATCTTGAAATAGAAACATCTGTCAGTTGATATATGCGACTAGTGGGACCCATTCGTTTGTTTATGTTTAGGTGCCGAGTCCGATGCTCACTTTTCCTTAATGTGTCGGTCGATCCATTCCCATTTATGTTCATTATTATTTCTTTTCATTTAAAATATAAATGTTCTTAAAGATAATGTATTACGGAATTGGTAATGATCGAAAAGGTTGTATCCTACCGAACAGATCATGTATCTACCTGAAAGTACGAAAATGCATTTAAGTAGTGCTTCACGTCTATCGCGGAATACTAAAAAGATCACTGAAATTTTGCCAAAAAATTTAATGTGAGAATGGCAGCGATTTAATATGCTTTTTCTTTGTCCCCTAGTTAGACCTGAATCATTCAATGATGAGCTTCTTTCTACTTTAAAAAATGCTTTTCTACGTCCCCTACAACACTGTCATTTTTTACATCTAATCTAAATCCAATATGTAAAACGAACTCCATCAATTCTACTTGCTCATGTAAATTTAATGAATCCCAAATAATGTATGATCACCACTATTTAGATTATTTCATGACTTTTAGGAGGATGGAACGTTTTCAATCTGTCACTGAATCCAAACATAAATAAATTAATAGCATTAGTAGTTTCTTAAACGATAGTAAATATTTAGTATGGCGTTGAGATACCGAATAGAGAATTCTCGTTCACCAAAGAAAGATTTCTTTGTTTTATACTGAGAATGCATTGATATTTCACGTTAGTAGCATATTTTGCATTATATGCTTTGCTTTATATAAGCTTACTTGTTCTTAATAAATTGAAGATTTGTATGAAAAATGTAAAATACTTGCTAAGCATTTTGGTGAACTTAAGTACACAAGTGTGTTCTAATAATAATCAAAGTGATAGACAAAGGCAGTTGAAGATATTCTAAGAAGTTCACTTCGACTCACTGCTGAGAAGTTACCACTCGGATAAATTTGTTCACTATATTTTTCTTCTTTTATAAGATTTGGTTTTTGGTCAGAGCTGTGAGATGCGTCAAGAGGAATGATGTTTTAAATTCGAGAGTCTGTTTAGTTATATTAACGTCCCATTTTTAAGCAACACGAGGGCTATTTTGGGACGGGCCTCGTAATTTTGAACCACTGTCAGATGACGAGGACGACACCTGAACTGGCACCCTCCTCTCCAAACTTCCGTACAACACCAAAACTGTTCGCCACTTCATTTGCTGTTATTAGTATTGTCCCCTTGGCCGAGTGAGCCCTTGCAATAAGAAACCTATATATGTTCATATGCATTTAATATCCACCCATGTTACGGGCTGTAATGTATAAATACAATATGAAGAAAACATTTTAATAAATCTACATGGGGTTTGCGTCCGTCTGCTGGTCGGTTCTTTCCTCTCCGGCTCTTTAATGGTTTAAACCCAGTAGGGTTATGTAGCACCACTCCAACGGGAGAGCGTTTGGCCACTATGTATGGTTTAGCGTGCAACAGGTCCCATACAAGAATCTTCAATGGAATCGGGTTACTAACCTGGAACCTTCCTGCATCGAAGTCGAGACCTTACCACTAGGCCACCGCGGCCTCATTTAGCTTCGAGAGAGTAGGCAAAGGGCTATACAAGGAATCATAGAACCTCTAAAAATGAGTCTAATTAACCGAAAGGCGTAAAATATAAGGTGTGTGTGTTTACAAACATTGCGTCCACCTATATGGGAAGCTTTTTAAGAGTAATTTGTTGTTGTTAACTCGGCAGAACATGTGTGAACCGGAGGCTCATGAGTCGGCGCACGGCACACCCCGATATACTATCCACCGATTAACAAAATAAAACTTAAAGGAAGTGCAGGTTTTAATTTATAATTAGTTAATAAAATAAAAAAAATTAGGCCAATTTAGCAGTTATTTAACTGTATCTTTATCAGTGACTGTGTCATGATCCTTACATCAGAAACTCTTTCACAATCTACAATCTTAATTTGATAAACCTTCGGCTAGCCTACACTCTAATCTTGCAAATTCATCTCAATAAGAACGAGAGAATTAGCACGAACTTATAAAGCGAGACCTTTTAAAGCGAATCTCATGGCGTGAACGAGAAACACACTGTGATATCTTCATGAAAGTAGAACCAATATGAGTGTTTTTACTACTTTTTTATATTCTTGACGACACAACACGAAGACGCAGATAAAGACACTACATACAAGCACAAATAATTATACGAATATATAATTACATAATAATCTGAGAGAAACAATTATAAGGAAATATCACGTTATGGCAGCACGCCATCCATCATCTCACGTCAATCACACTGAGAGTAAGCTCTCCCGACTGCACAGTCTCTCAGGTTTCTAGAACTTTTGGTCGCCTGTTGGAACAGTTGTTATAACGCACTGGTGCGTTTGGTGTAAAACACCCGGAACGTTAACAACTGACAGAAAAATGAAAGATTTTGATAGTTACGCGTGAAGGGAAGAACATGACTTTGAAAGAGATTGCAAAAGGTCCAGTCCATTTGATGATAAATGCAGCCATAGTATGCGTAGTCTCTTATGGGGCCGGATCGGATTACCACTAGGGCACCGAGACCTCGAGATAAATTACCTCACTTTTAGGGTAAATTAATTTTCTGCTTTCATTTGATTTTTAAAGGTATTGTCTCAAAACTTATTCGAATTGAAATCAAATATCGTTTGAATTTCAGAACATTTTTGTATTTTTTTTTTCAAGTTTTCGAATTCGCTTTCAGATTTGTGTCGTCCAAATTTTATTTTATTTATTTTCAGTTGTCTGACTGACTCATAAGTCAACAGCCCTAGCAGACTAACTGTTAAAGTCGTTTGATTATGTTCAAAAAAGATTTTTTTTATAACTTTGTTAAAAATTACTTTCATCTTTTCATATACACGAAACACTGAATCCAAATTGCTTGAAGGTTGATCCGCAAATATTTGTTTTGTTACACCACATTATCGTAATATTTGTTACTTAAAAAGTGCTAATGTAGAGATTAAATTAAATTCAATAAAACTTTTCTGGTTCTCGGAACTAAACAAATTCAGATTTAATTTCCAAAATGCGCAGTTCTTAATTAAAATTGGCCTTCTATATCAGTTCTATATAACTCATAACTCAATAATAGGAGTTGGCCGCAAGTAAAATTTAAAGAATATGAACACTTAATTTCAAAATATATGTTCGTTTAATATGATGCTTTCCATGACACGCTGCAGAGAAAAATTACATTAGCAATGATTATAACTTACTGAGTAACTTTTGTAAAAAAATTGTCTCCTTCTTTGTATAACATAAGCAATAATTTTCCGGGAAATACTTGAATAATATTTGATGCAAGACATTCGTTGGTGTTATAGGTATCTAGTCATATTTTGAAAATGAAGAAGGTCGGAGAAGATTTTGCACCTTTCAGCCATTTGAAAAAGAATAAAAATTTTAATAATTTTTCATAAATAATAATTTTTCTTGTAATAATGTAGTATGATTTCGACGAAGAACGATTTCTGCACCACATGCGTCTACAAAATGCATCCGAAGATGGAAAATAAGAGGGAATTTACTGAATAAAAGTCATTAGCTGTCTTAAGAATTAAGATAAAAATAGAGTAGGTATTTAAATTTAGACAAATATCGCATGCATTATAAATGAGTTTGTATTTTGCATATATTAACCAAACAATCATATTTGCTAATGGTTGCCAGGTTTAGAAAAAAAATTAAAAAACATCTCAAACTGTAGTTTTTAGAAGTTTACTTATTTTGCATTAGAATTTTTATTTTCTTGGAAAACGAGTATTTAAACACGGTCGAAACAAAATGCATCTTCAGAAAAAGAACAAAGCTTCTCTTAAAAGCGTACGAAACACACTATTTTTTTAATTTTTAATCAACTAATTACTTAAATAGAAATTTCGAAACAAAAAGTTTAGAAACAGCTATTAAAAAGGAGGGAAAACCTCTTTTTAAAGTCGATTGCTGTTTATTTTAGCTAAATTCCTTTCATTTCCATTTCAAATGCATGATTTGATTCAAGCTTGTGTTTTTGTTAAATATTGTTTTCATAAAGAGAAATTAGTAAACTTACGAGTAATTTCAACGCTGTGGAATTTTTTTGAATGACCATTTGTTATTGGGGAGGTATTTTTCGTTTAAATCGCGTGCCACTCTTTATTCCTAAGCTCATCATTAAAAAACACTCAATTATCTTGCATGTAACTCGATTACTTAAAAGGGAATTAGTCGAAAAACAAACAAATAAAGTAAAATTTAAATGAAAGGAAATGACTATTTTAGATAATGGATAGTTTCAGAAAAATGTGAAGGACAGAAAATGAGATATTTTCTTTTAGCATTTGTTTCATCTTTTTCAAAACATTTGATTTTCTTAGTCTAGTCATCCAATAAAAACCTAAAATTCCATTAGGTTTCGTGAAAATAGCGCTAATATTATAATGACATGTGATTTTCAAAATCTTATTAAACAATAATACATTTATAAGCTGTTTCAAGATTATAATGCTACTCGATCTAAGTAAAAAAGTCGAGGTGGCCTAGTATTAAGATGTACCGACAAAGTACTTCGATAGATGGCGCTGTCCAGGCGTTACTCGTGACTTCGAGGTGGCGAGTTAGTTTTCGAGGAGAGGGACGGAAAACTTTATGGCTTGTTGAGCATGACGGCAAAAGTGTGATTTTTTGTAACGGACTGAATTTCACTGATCTTGACTCGATTTGGGGTTAATTTAATTATGATAAACTCGTGAAATATTTTATTATTATAAATTTGATTTTTTATGTTAAACGTTAATTTGTATCGTCTTGTGTCTCTATATGAATGTTTTGTGAAATTTTAAAACCTCAGTTTGTATTTCCAAGACATTGCAAAGGCTTCCTAGGCAGAGGGTTCCAGGTTCGAAACACGATTCCACTGAAGATCCGCCGTATTGGGCCTGTTGCACGCTAAATCATATGTAGGGTTAAACGTCCTTCCGCTGTTATGCAGTTTGGAGAGGGAGATACCAGATCAGGTGTCGTCCTCGTCATCTGATCGAGATTCAAAATTACGATGTCACTTCCAAAACAGCCCTTGTGTTGCTTTAAACACGGGAACTAGGTAGTATATTCACTTTACAACCTTGTATAACGCATAGATCGCAAGGTCCCAGGTTCGATACCCAATTCTGTAGAAACATGTGCGCCTAGTGCAAGTTAAATATGACGCTGAGGGACAAACATCCTCTCGTTAGTGGTTTGTGGATGCTTGCACTTGTGTGCTGCCTCAGGTGCCGTCCTCGTCATCTGACCGCGGTTCAGAATTTCGCCCGTCTCAAAATAGGCCTCATGTTGCTTTTAAAACGAGACGTATAAATATAACTAAACTAAGAATGCATATTGACAGTAAATACTTTATATTCTTCAAAGAGATTTTTATTAATATTTCAGTTCTTTTATGGATTTAAACTGCGATCTGGGAGGCGAAACCCATCGTAGCGTATTACCTGATGCTTTGTGAATATTGTTTTACTTAATCTTCTATGAAGTGCACACAGTGAAAGTACTGTAATCATCAAAAAATTCGGGATATTGATGAATCTCCACGTTTCAAACCTCCTCGAATAACAAAAACACATTTTTGGAATTATGTCTATCTGCAAACAAGATAACTCAAAAACGCTCAATATAGACTGAAGAAGTTTCGAAAGTGGGCTTTACTCCAAATTTGTAGATTTCTATCAAATTTGGGACGAAATCCATCCATGAAAAATCCGTTTCTTCGTGTGCATGGAATCGCGATAACTCAAAAATGTAAATAGCTAGATGAGTAAAATTTTATACATAATTTCACCATCAAAATTGAAATATGTAACAAATTTTGGACCAAATCCGTAAAAGGTTTGATTGTAGATATCTGTCAAATTTTGGACGAAGTCCATGAACGGGAAGTCTGGGTGTCTCTCCGTCCGTGTGCAGTGCATGATAACTCGAAAAGTCAACGATTTAAATGGATGGACTTTAGCATATGGTTTGATGATCAGAATTTTCGATTTGTATGAAATTTTGCACGAAGTTCCTCAATGAATTGACCTTTTGTTTGTCTATATATTTCCGCGCGTGTGAGCTCGGTGACTACAACACGCAATGATTTAGAGACAGGAAATTTGGTGTGTAGCCTTTGCATCATAATTGCAAATTTGTGTCAAATTTTGAAACCAACCAATCGAAAGGAAGGCGTGTAAGATACATATTCGTTTTTTCCCCATTATAACAAAGTTCGCCATATTCGCAGGTTAAATTTCCTAGAAATGAGAAATGATTTGAGTATGCCTGGGAGGCAGTTGTGCTGAGAAAGCGAGTCCCATGTTTCGTGAAAGGAAAAACTTTTACCATGTATATAGGTAGAAAATATTATAATCTTCAAAAATTTAACTTCGATATATTGATGAATTTTCTTATCTTGAACCTCCCACATTAAGAAAAATGCATTTTTTAATGCACGCCTTGTGTTTGTCCTTCTGTGTGGATATGAACACAATAATTTAAAAATTTAATAAAAAGCTTCTTTAGAAACATACTTTTATTCCAGTATAAAAAAGGAGAATTCTTTTATTTTAACAACATTCTATGTTTCATTCTTTAATTTATAATCCATTATTATAAATATCATCGATTTTTGAAATCAATTTTTTTTCTTGAATTCAATACCAGGGTGGTACCAAAAGTACGAAATCAAAATTTAATTAATTTAATTGTTTGACTGATTATTACGTTATAAAAATTATTTAACATTGTATTGTCACCCAGAACACAAAAGTATGGAAAATTTAAAAACCTTCGATATCAGGAAGTGAGCGAAACATTTATTGCAATATTCTATCTTTAGTAGCATGGAATAAGTCAAAAAGAAAAAAAAAGCAGAACAACCTGGATACCAAAACTAGAGATCTGCATCTAATTTTGAACTTAATCATTCAAAGGGAAGAGGTCTACTCGATTCTCTTCAATATACTATGAAATTAAACAAACAAAAATATTCGTTATAATATGTAAGTAGAGAAGTAAGACAAAAAGAGAACACTTCCACTTTTCCTGAAGATATGCAGTACTTCTCTGGTCTAATGGAAAATTCTAGCATTGGGTATTGAAAGCCGATTCTACAGAAGAACTGCAGCGCATGTGGGTCTGGTGAAAATATTCGTTCCAGAAAAATTAAAACTTGTGTTCGCTTTACAAAATGTTCTCCTCTAGCTGCCGTGTAACTTGCATCAAACCGTACAGTATCAACAGTGCCGAATTCTGTCAGACGGCCTAAGATCAATTACTTCCCACCTCAGCAAAACAAGACTTTACTTTTTTCTTAAAGAATGGAAAAGAATAGAAGATAAAAATAGAGGCTCGATGCAATTGTGGTTCACTTTTGCGAGTAACAAAGACGCGGATGCATTGGGGCCATTCATTGTGAGTACAAAATTCTCGCTGTTCAATTTCCCAATTATCAAATTACTCCTGTAAAATCATAAGTAATTATTAAAATTAAATTTGATGATAGTTACTTGCTATAGCAAAATACATTTGGGATACGAAAGTAACAGTGTAGGATGGCTGTAATACATGAAATAACACAGTGACAAAAATAACTAAAATAAGAATAAACTCTATTTTTAATTAAGAAATAAAAAAACCTTTTCAATAAAGTTAATTTACTTCCGTTGTTAAATTAAAATAAGTTGTTAAATTAAAATAATTATCTATTTGATTGCATTTAGATTAACATACTACACTGCAAAATGAAAACATAAATAGAGCAAATTCTCCGTATCTGGTGTTTTTGAGCTCCAGTATTATATTAATATATTATTAACTTAAAAGGGATATAAAATTTTAGAATTAGATTATTTTAAACAGTAACGCATAGTTCTGATATGTTTTCTTAAACACTTAAAACATTTTAACAAGCTTAAATATCACTTCAGGGCTTAATAACGGGTAAATTTTTTATGTATTAGTCATAGATGATTATTATAGGAAAGATTTTTCTCTGAAATAGTTCCAAATACATTATTTTAAAAGGTTCATATTTTTAGGAAATTTCGTTGCATTGATTGAAAACTTTATCAGCTCCATAAATTGAGGGGTTTTGTGCTATCAATATGAACACTCTATGATAATTTTCTTTGGACAGTCAAAGCTCTTTCTACCATTTTTTAAATTTTCAATAATTTCTTACTCTTTTTTTACCATTATTCAAAGAGAGGTTATATAATAAGAGTTAAGTGATATCAGTGACGTTGTTTTCTTAACCATTCACTATATGGTAAGTTACTATAAATTAGATAAAAAAAATAAAATAAAGGTTAAATTTAAAAACATTTTTCCTACATAAATTTTTAATTTTTATTGGTTTTAGATTTGAAAATAATAGCTATATGATATCGGAGATAACATAATTAATTAAGTAGATAAATTGAATGGTTCAAAATTAGTATGTTTGTTGAAACATTAAGGTATTTAGAAAGTGTGCTTTGAAGTGATTGCAAAACGGATTACAAATCTTATTATGAAGTGGAATATAAATTTTGAACAATCAGCTGCCTAGAAAAACATATGTGCTTTATTTCTTTGTGAAATTTTAAATCTGAAAACAGATATCATAGAAGAATTCTTGGGAATACTTACAAATTTTTGTTCTCATGTAATATAAAATTCTCATTTTTTCAAAATTATAGGACATATTACTCTGAATGCTTAGCGTGAACAACCATTTACAAAATTGCTTTTATTTTTAAACGAGTAAAAGTATATATATATTTTTTATTCTATAAAAAATCACTAAGTTGCTAACAACTCTCCTTGATACGCAGAAAGATTTTAATAGAATGTCATATTTATCCCCTTTTTTCAGTTGTAAACACTTAAATACTCATGCTATTGGATTTTATCATACTATAAAATGAAAACAGAAATTTCTTCAAACTCATTTTTACTCTCTTGTTGTTACAAAATGGTTCTATCTTTTTAAATGAATTTAATTTGTTAAATAGTGGCTTTTCAATTATCGAATTTCCTTTAAAAGTAGGGCATTTACGAGACCAATAATATATTCAGGAGTTTCTGTCTGTTGCACTCGGGAAAGTGTTCTCTTTTCAGTTATTTTTCCTTCATAAATAAATTAATACTATGATTTTTTTCAAATGGGAAATATATGGGATGACTAAGACTTTTTCCAGAGAACTAAAGGAACATATGCATACAAGTTATTTCCAGCAAATCATTATGGTATATTTACATTTAATGAAATATACCACACCACCATTTTCTACAAAGAAAAATTATTATAAAAATTATTATTAATAAATATTGTATTAAATAATATATTCCTTTTAATCTGACTCCTTCGGCAGAGAATGGGCATCTGAATAACCAGTCCAAGACAAAAGTATATCCCATGATATATAAATATTGAGAATTGCCTGGTAATGGAAAATGGAATACACATAATGGAAAACTGATCCAAATAATTGAAGCTGTTATACAAATGAAAAGTCGTAAGTACTGCTACTAGTGTTAAAGTATTTTATAAACTATATAGCTAATGTGATAACCGATTCATATCCTTATTCATTGAACGTTACTTCAACTGTAAGCAAATATGTATTCCCTTTTCGATGAATCCTTCGGAAAAGAATGGGTATCTAAATAACCAGTACTAGATAAAATTCCATCTCTTGATACAGACAATTATTGAGCAATGTCTGGTCGCTTATACAGAAGCTCATTTTCACTCAATACGATTAAAGAGGCAAACATTTAATGCTTTGTGTTGGAATGTTTAGTGAGTTACGCAATACGATATGTCATATTAATATACTCACAGATTGCATCGAATTACGAAGCTAGTTACCACATTTATACCTTCTGGTCCTTTCATTAAATCTCCAAATAGATTCATTCTGTTCACGACCAAATGCACTGTTTAAAAAAATTAATCGATTTCTGTTCGAATGTTCTCAAAGGAAATCCTGTAATTATAGCTGCATTCATAAATCCGCAATATTCCAGAAGATATCGTTGAATGTGTATTTGAAATAACGAAATGATAAAAGAAAATAGTCAGGCTTAGGATTATTAATGGAGATTTTAGAATCATTGACAATAATATAAAAGTTTCAATTCATTTTACTTTAAAGAAAATTTCTTGAAGGGTATTATATTTGAAATAAAATTGAAATATGAGACAAAAGCTGAATATTCAGAAATTAGTAATTCCTTTTAACTAAATTCAACTTGCCGAGTCATTTTGAAGAAAAGAACAACCAATTTCAAAGCGAACTATGTTTATCTCTGAATAATCGTGATCTTTTGATTCTTTCTAAAATTTTATGTTATGTCTGTTCTAATATTTTTCTTTCTGCTGAAACGATTACAAGATGATAATGTCTAATGTGTTGTAAAAGTTTTCTTTTCTTTCATCTTATAATAATTTATTTTGTCTTTATGATTTAATTACTTTGCTTTAAATATTTTCTTTAGATGTATTAGATATGTTAAATCTTTAAATATATTAAAACTTTAAACATACAATGTACTTTATATATGTTAAGTAGTTTCAGTGTAGTTATTTTAATTGTTATTTTTTGATAACATTGGTTTATAATATTCTTCCTTGAAATTTTTAGATTGAAAAAATTAATCAAAGTGTTGTTTCATATTTCAACCTCAATATTAATTTACATTATTCTTTTTTAACTTTACCTGTACTTCTATTTTTTTTAAAGAAAGCATTCCTATGTTGTTTTAAGTATATTTTATGAAACATTCTCTGCAAATAATTGCGGTATAAAATATTTTTGTACGTACATAAAATCGAAGAGTGAGACAAAGCACTGTCATTAATTTTTTCTTTCAAATGTGCTGCAATAAATTTGTGGAACGAAACAGAATGGGTTTGAGATCGATTTTTGTCGGAGAACCGTCCTGCATGCGGACGCAGCATGGACTTGAATAGCCATTGGTGTCAAATTTCCTCATAATTGTATAGCTATAAAATAAAGAAACATTAGCTTCGACTCACTCTTCATTTAACCACGGTTCAAATTTACGAGGTCCGTACAAAAATCTCTGAAGAATACCTTAAATCCTGGATGTTAATCAAGCAGCCAAACTGGTTAACTCGAAACGAAATTGAAGTTATTTGTCTTTGTTGGGGGGTTTGTTGACCTTGTTTCTATTTTAGTGTGTGACGTTAATTAAATTAATAATAAGTTTTTAAGAGCGCAACGTGTTTTATTTCTTCTATGACGCAACATTTCACTTGCTAAACTGCTTTTTCTGCTAATTGCATCAATCGCTGTATTGATCTTAAAATCTGCTTTATCTGTTACAAATAGACTTTAACTTAAAGTTACTATGCCATCCTCGTCGTATTTCCACGGTTGAAGATTATGAAGTCCAGGCTCAAATAGCCCTAGTGTAGCTTTAAACAGAAATGCTAATCTAATCAATGAAACGCTCTTATGTTCTATCTGATAACTATTAAAAACATATCACTAACTGTTTTTAATAATACTGGTTGGACCTTTGAAATATTAACTCGGAAGTTTGAAATATTTTTCTTTCCTTTTGAATTTTCGAACTTGTTAGGAACGCTAAACTATAACACATATTCATATAATCAATTATTTGAGTCGATGAGCAAATTGTATTCAGCTTTAAAACTTGAAACGGGTACACAGGCATTCCAAATAGGATTTCAAAAGCAAAATAAGAAATGTTTATTATTTTTTGAACAGGCATGAGCTTAGTCATACCGGAATAAAACTAACATTCTTATTCGCCAGATGTGAAACATTTTCCATGACAGTTTCTAAGCAAGAATTAAATTACTAGCGCTTTAACCAAGCTATTTTTATTCCAAAACACGAGCAATAACTTTCAGTGAAATAATTTTGAAACATATGACACGAGGCACTCGTAAGTCGAGTCGCTATTTTGTCATTTTTTAAATCTCAAAAAGCATGTTAAACATTTTGTATCTCTTAACTTCTGAAAAGATTCAGAATACTTTCGTTTATTGGAATAATGGAATTGAATTATGAAGCAGGAAGAAAATTTCCATATCTCTCTTTACAAAATGCATCAAGCGAGGGAATAGAAAAAGATTTGAGGTGAATAAAGAGGATGGGCAGTTTGAGAGAAATTGAATTTTAAGTAGATAATTGAGCTTCAAATATGTCCATTTTTATAAAGAAAGTTACTATTTAAGTTTTTAAAAAAAAGTCGTTCCGTATTATAAACGACTTTAAGTATTTTACTTAAATTACCCACGCAATTTGATTTGCTGATTGTCGAAAGGCTTAGCAAAGAAAAAAGCCAATAAAGTAGAAAAGTTAAAATTAATGTGTTTCCGAGACTCAAAGTGCAGTTTATAAAAGTGTTTCTGATATTTGCTAATTTTACATTAGAATTTTTCTTTTCTTAGAGGATGCTCATTTAAACATGGCCAAAATTTCAGATATCGTCAGGTAAAGAACACAGTGTCTTTAAAAGCATAGAAAGCAGAATATTTTTAAAATTTTAATTAGCTAATTACTTCATTAGATTATGAAAAAATTGCTAAAACAACTATTAAAATGGAGGAAAAGTCCTCCATAGAAACCATCTCTTAGTTTAACTAAATTGTGCACTAAATTAAAAGGAAAAGCCTTCCATTGTGTTTTATTTCATTAATTTGATTCATATTTGTATTTGTATTTTCTTTTTTCAAAAAATATTGTTTCCATGGAAGGAAATTACTTTACTTATAAGTAATATCCATGATGCACACTTTTTTTAAATGTCCATTTAATATTACGAAACTATTTTTTATTTACTACAAACTGCTGTGCTATTCTTTATGGGTAATTTTAGACGTTAAAATGTTACTTCATTTAACTCTCCGTTAGTCGAGTGGGGTACAAGTGTCCCCCGTTAGTTTTTAAAATGCTACACTTTAAATTATATTGAATCCTTATATGTCAAACTTTCAACACCTGTGCTTGAAATACTGAGGAATATAACACAGTCATTCAAGTAAAAAATGCAAGTGCATGAGAGATGAGGGTAAAGATACATGGGGGGGGGGGGCCAGGGGTAACCGAGTGGCAGGAATTGGAAATTGGTAATTCGTTGTTTCTGTAAACGTGTTTTCTATTTAAACGGCTTATTATGCTTCTTGTGTGAAATTCTGGCATTTTGCTTCGTTTAATTTTTAATTTTTTTAAATATTTCGAATAATTTCAGAGAATTTCAATCTAAAATCTTGTAGACTAATTTAACAGAGAATAACTGTTTTTCTAGTTTCTAATTTCCTAAAAAGCTTTTAATAAAGGTATAAACTAATTTATGCCGATACAATTCATTTAAATCAACGGGAATTACTCAAAAGTTTTTTTTACCAAATAAGAAGTAAAGTCATGAATACTTTGCTTCCAATCTCACGCTACGCTTGTGTCATAATTATTTACAATGCACTTTTCAGTTTCAGGCAGGTGATAACAAAAAACCGGAAATTGTTACATTTTATAACATGTCAAAAGAAGTTGGTTTTCTAGATCAACTAGGCCGGAAAAATGGTGTCTCAACACATACTTGTCATTGGATTATAGTTCTTTTTTACAATCCTTAAAACATATCTACTTTTAACGCTTTTGTAATTTTCAAACATAATAATATCGATAAGGATATCAAACGACTTGGTGCTATCCAAAATTTCAGTTGGATACTTATTATACTTCAAATTCTAAGCAGAGCTGCCCAATGCCCTCCTTCCAGTGGAATTAAAAAGAAGAGTAAATCTCATGTTAGGAATCAACGGTATAGGACCAAAAAACAACGAAGTCAATGAGTAATAAAAGTAGATGCAAATATTGAGGACGAAATGAGGACAAAACTAGCCATGAATATAGAAAAAATGTTATAATTGAGCCCGTGGTGAGTATATAAAGGAAGTTTAATCTAAAATGTTGTAATTTTTCATAGTACATTTGTAATCTCTGTAAAAATATTGAAAATAGTCATCTAAAATTATTTTTGCTCTTTTTTGTATTTCTTAGGTGTTCTTTCTTTTATATGTAACTGATATATATTTCTCTGAATAATTTTTTGTAGAAAAAGAGAAAGAGAAATTTGAGGGGGGCATAGGTATTCTACGCTTCTAACCTGTAACAAAATTTCAAACAACTGACGGAGGGTTAATGTTAATTATCCTGCATTTAAATCAATCAATTAAAAAATAATTAATCCGTAAACAAAGTAATTAAAAGTAAAAAAGAAAGAAAATAATCTGTTTTCAATAAGCAATGATGAAAAAAACTGCAAAGAAAAGACAATAAGAAATTTTTCTTTTAATTTGCGGCATTATTTTGCGAAACATTCGATTTTCTTATTTTAACTATAGAATAGTGAAATAAAGTTAATTTAATTACATGATGATTGAGATAAATAATTTTTTTAACAAAATTGGATCACAAAAGAAGGAGAATCTTCAAATCCAATTTCCAATTAAAATGAAATGAAAAAGGGTTGACTCACAAAGGTAAGCATCGTAATATGAATTTATATCTTATTTAGTTGAAATAAACGCAAAGAAAACTATGCAGAATGTAAATCATCTATTCTAATACTTTCACCAGTTAAAAACAAGTCAAATTTATCTTTACTGTTTAAAATAATATGTTTCACACGCTTCCATTCATTAACAATCACTTTTCACTCTAAACTTCCTAATAATCGTTAGTTATCTTCATTTGAATTTTTTGTCCTTATCTTAAAAGTGAAGTAAGAACTGGTTTAGTATTTGGGAATTTGATTCAATGCTTTAAAACTACAAATTATCTAGACAATTTAAAGGGGAAACATGTGAACTCTTATAATGAAATCAGCAATTAAATAAGAAAGATAAAATTAACTGATAATATTGCCAAACCAATACAAATGGGAGCTAGTGCACCCTCCAAATCGGCATTGCCTAACTTTCATCGACCTAACTTTCATCGGTGATTTTTGCTTGTTTTTATGCTTCCTACCTCCCTTTACAGTTCGAAATTTGATTTTTGAATCACCCTGTGGAACCCAAACCAAGCGTGGTAAAGCAATCGCCCTTTTCTTACGGGCTTCTGCAATACCGATGAAACAGGAAGAAGGATACTCTATTCTTCAGAAATCAAGCCGAAAACAATTGCAGAGTTTTCCTGGAGCCTGCTATTTTTCGAATAGGCAGACACCAAAGAAGACAGAGAACTTAGAAAAAATAACATTTTCTGCTTTTGAAATCTTCTCAAGTACAGGACACAGAAGCATAAAATTTGTACTTGAATATATGGACACCAGAGTTTGGTAGCAAGAGTGATTCTGTGATAGGGATTTGTGCAAAAATCATTCTTGTCTCATTTAAAGTTTTCTTTTTCCCCCGTAGAAAATTTTTAACATACGTTTCTTAACAAAATATAAATGTCAATTAAACCTATTCTGGTAATTTTCCTAACTGAAATTATCTCTGCAATACTAATGATCATGAAGGTAAATATTGTAGCTTTGATTTTGACAAATTTGATAGTGAAAAAAATTGTTTTGCACACTGTCTCCTGAAATAATAGCATTTCTGAAGCAAATATCTTGGTGATAAATTTCAATATGCTAAGCATTTTCTAATTATTAAATTAAAAGTATCATTAATATAAATATATGTCAAACGACATTACATTCATTTAATATTATTGAAACAGTTAATAAAAATACGGCACTTATATAAATATAACAAAGGTTAGTGGTTAAACATGTGCAGTTAATAAAGCAAAGGTAAGTAAAATAAAGGTACCTTCATATTTTTACGAAATTTTGATTTGAATCACAACTTTAATAACCAAAAAGATCGAGGGGCTTATTTTTACAAATCTGAGCTTTGAGCATTATCTTCTTTGCGTATTGCAAACTTTTAGTGCTAAAAACTGGCTTTTAGTGCCCCAGTTTACAAAATTTCCCGAAGACGTTAGCCTTTTCTCTTTCCCATACTTCATAATAAAAAAATTATTTTTTTGTTAGAATTAGGATGTATATGAGCGGCATCGTATTCTTAATCTATGATTTGCAAAATGATATCGTAAACTGGGGTAATATCAAGAGAAATAAAAAGAGATGTTAAAAAGTTATATGTCTCGGCATCATAATTTTAAAAATATTTATATAATTTAGAAAAAAAACTGATAAAGATTTTAACGATATTTCTGCATGATCAATGAAATAGTTAAACCGAATGCTTCTAAGATCGTAAACTTTTGTTAAATATTTAAGATATTGGGAACAGATATGGATTGAAATACTTAGATTATACACAGATCACTAGAATAATTGCTTGAATTTCTTGTGAAATTTAAAATCACAAAATTGAGTGGCAAAATAAATTTTATGCCATTAATTTCAGGTTTCACTTTCATGTAATATTTTTTGAAACTTATCATTGTACTATTAAATTAAATTTTTAAGTGTGTGAGCAATATATTTTTTCAGTTCATATGAACATTTTCACATTTTATATTAAGTTGTTTCAAATTATTCTTAAAATTGAGAGGGATGTTTATATAGAATAATATATTTCATTCCTTACTTTTCTTACAAAAAAATATAAAAGTCACTATCGTTTCTTATTGTAACAAAATTAAAATAGAATCTTCCTCTAACACACATTCAGTAACTTTTAAATAGATATCTTTAAAGACATCAGATATCTTGAAAGTTTGAAATTGAAACGGAAGATCATAATTATTTTTCAACCGTTTCTGAATATATTGTTAAGAAATTTTCTAATCACAAATTTTTTTTTCTTGTATTTCCTTCAATAATCAATTAGGTGATTTTATAAAAATATCAAATAACAAGTGAACGAGAAAAATAAATGTTCCAAAAAATGAGAAACATCTTTATAGATACAGTTTTAACAAATCTTTAGAAAGCGAAAGCCTACAAAAAAGAAAAATTATGGTTAAACAAATTTTTTTTAGATTTTTAGCAGATTTCTAACTTTTCAACTTAAATTCACAACATCCCAAATTTATCACAAATTTGAATGCTGCGTCTATTCGCCTTTATTATTATTTACAGCTTAAGTGTTTATATCGCATAAGGCAACAGAAAAAATCTTAGAAATTGTTTAGACGTGCTTGGATTCTAGAATATCACCCTATTGTGAATGTAGACTGGAGTTATAAGAGACGAGATATGAAATATTGTATTGCAATCAGATGTCAAGACAGATACCAAGCCTACGTCCCACGTTCAAATTTTGCACAGCGTACCATCATGGGGACATGTAACGCGCATGAAGCATAAATACTCTGCGTATATACGGCTGAATATTTGTTCAATCTCAAATCTCAGTAAACAAAGTCATCGTCTTTTTATGATTCTACATATCATTTAATAATTCGTCTATTTTGCACTTTTCAACTATAAATGAATGGGTGACTATAAGAATAGATATATTATCTTTTACATAAATGGGAAAGAATATTATTAAATAAAAAAAAAATCGATTTTGAAGTTGTTTCTGGTTTAGCTGTTTAGTTTATTTAGCTAAGAAAAAAAATTTCAATGTGTGATTACTGAACTAACTATGAAACCTTCTCAGGATAAAATAGACTGAGCTAAATATTTATTAGACACTTAAACTGACATAACTCACTTGCCATTTTTGTAATTCGGCATTAATTCAATGCAAATCTAAACTCACTGAGAAATATTTCAACCTATTTATTTATCATATCTCCTCAATACGTGGCAATCAATAGTAGCTTATCTTACTTACAACTTAAACAGTATTACATCAAATTAAACTCGCTTGTTCCGTCAGCAGATCTTTTAAAATTTTCGCATTCAATTTTATTTAAATGTTTAACAAAAAATATGAAGGCTCTCCTATAGAAAACAAGAAAAATATCACTCGAAGGATGTATGACAAAATAGTGTATTTCCTTTGATTATGAAAAAAATATTTCAATAATTGTCCATAATTTCATTTTAATGAAAAGCCATAAATACTTCAACTAATGTAAAACTATCTTACATTGTATATTTCAAATGCGATGAACAATTCAAATTTTCTGAATGCAATGAGTGTTAATTCAACTGTAAGCAAACATGCATTCCCTTTTACCAACTACTAATCTTTTAATGTAGAATAGGTTTTGAACCTACCAATTCAAGGCAGCTGTGCATCTCTTGATAAAGTGGATTGTAAAGCAATGCCTGGCCGTTTGTACAGCAGATTATTTTCTACTAATGCGGTTCAAGAGAGGAAAATTTAATAGTTGTCTTTGCAGTGTTTATCAAGGTTGGTTTGTGTACATGAGTAGGCGCTTCTGCTCGGTCTCAATTGTTGCTTAAACAAAAGTGTAAAAAACACTAAGATTGGATATGAAATAAATAAGAAAAAATGATAACCTACCTTATAGAATAAAATTATTGTGAGTGACATGGATTCCGCCAAAATTTTAAAAATGACAGAAGGGGGCCCGTATGACATTGTAGAACAGATTTATTATGGGGATTAGAGCTACAGTGTTTAGCGAACTACACACTTCAATACATATATATTACATCCCAGAATTTACACTGGTAGATTTTAAAGGCAGTTACTACATTTATGTCATTCGAATCCTCCCATAACATTTTATATATCATGAATTAAGCAGTTTAATGAAATTAATTAAAGTATATTCGAACGTTCTCGAAAGAAATCTTGTATTTATAACCGCATGTTTAATTGGGACTTTTCAATTTGAAAGAAGGAACTTATAAAAGAAAACATTAAGGGTCCCTTTATTAATTAGAGTTTCAAACTCATTTCGGGTAATGGAAGAGTGGTACTTTGATTTACGTAACTAAAATTTTAAACAGACTTTGATGTATAACAGAATAACAAATAAAACTGCATATTCAACCTTTAGCTAAATTGAACATTTACCTTTTAGAACATTTATTGAACATTTATTAAACTTGCGAATTCTTTTCAGAACAAAAACCTTTATCTCTGAATGGTCCATATTTTTTCTTTCCTTTCTCCAAAAAATTGAAAAATTATTATCCATCCAATAACTTTTTACCGATTTGACAACAAGTTACTTATTTGCTTTTTCCACTTTCCTATTTTCAAAATGAACTATTTTTTTTTTAAAAAATCTAATTTATTGGCCAATAAATTTAATCTCTCGTTTGTTATTTTTTAATTCACTTGGCTTATTTTATTCAACTTTTAAAGTTGAAATTTAGGTATATTTTATAATCGCCTGTATCAAATAAAGGTTATATGAAAAATTGATATATGAAAGGTTAGGATATGATAGGTTATATGAAACTAAAAAACCGGTTGAATTCTGTTTCTCTACAATTCCCTTCAAGAGTGTTCTTCAGTGATGAGATTAGTGCCTAGGAGAATTCCTAGGCAATAAACAGAGATAAAAGTGTTACTTATGGAATAGAAAGACCGAAAACTTATATTTGGCTTACACATTCATGCATAAGATGTTAATAAAAAGACGCTAGTGATACATTCCTCAAACCGATGGTGTACATGCATGATAGATAAATGAACGAATTTTCTAGTGTTGGCTTGCTTGCTTAACTATACTGGTTTTACTACATAATCCCTTCATGTGAAAAGCAAGAGACTGCAATTAGTTGAATAATTAACAGCTTTCGATTTTCTTGTAGTTTGTATCTTGTTTTCGGTAGTGAATCTTTTCGATGAATTTTCTGTGTGTAGAAGCATAATAGCGCACGTATGGAATCAAATGATTTCTGATTTCGCATATAATGCTGCTGCTGTATAAATATACGAGTTGAGATCGAGTAGAATTATGCCTTAAGTTTTAAGTCTTTACAAAAGTCAACCCTTTGCTTATGGATAAAATTATTACTATTATTTTCATGCAAAAATTATAAATCGGAGTCAACTATTTAATCTATAATATTTGGCTGAAATTTATATAATACATATTTTACTCTTCTTCCAATATATTGCAAACATTTTGTAAAATGAAAAAATAATAATAAGCATAAAATTTCGCAAAGTTAGGTTTACTGTTTTTATTTAGTCTTAAGAAAGCTGGAGGCAAATATTTTTTTAAACTGCTTTATAAGAATATTTATTTTCCATTTATCTCAATATTGTGGAAAGACGCCATTCTTTCGCGATTATAAAATTGTTTTGTACTTTATCAATCTGACAATAACTCATTTTATTAATAATATTTGTTGATTTTCAAGTCTAAAATCCATTAGTTAAAAACCTAACATTTTTTTTCTCACAACAGCAAACCAAAATTTCTCTGTTACTTAAGTTACTGTTAATAACTATTTAATCCCGAGGCGATTTTTTTTCTTCTAGCTCTTTTAAGACCGGGAGTTTTTGGGAGGAAACGACGTGAATTGGAATCTCCCAACCTGGGTGGTCATTTTCCCCACGACCCCACCCTTGCTATAACCTCCCCTTAATATGCACGGAAATGGGTTGTGGTTGGCAAGGATAATTGGACCCCCTTATCTTCTAAGCTATCTCAGAACCTCACCTCCCCTCAAAAGAAGCCAACAGCCTCAGACCGGCCTTCATCTCTGTTAAAAGGAAATTTTTAGACCGCCTCGCTCAGTATGAGAGAGTTAAGGCTAATATTCACTCAAACAATGAAAAGTCCATAGGTGGGAGTGGGCTAAAACCGGGTACCTTCTGGCGCTATTTAGTTCTCCTTTCTAGCGTATAGATTCTGAATTAATACTCCACTAGTCATAAAGAAGAAACGGTCATAGTGCCCATGTTGTTGCTGTTGAATTCACTGCTTCTGTGAGGGTGTATTAGGTTTTAGAACGTCAATTCTCTAATGTTCTTTTGTTTTTAAACTTTTCATATTTAATAATTATTGCAGTTATAAAAACTATATTTAGTCCATACTTATTATAAGTTTACTAAGGATTTATATTCTATCAAACAATAAGATTTTAGTCCATTAGATGCGCGGTTCTATTTCGTTTTTCATTACTTCTGTAAAACGGGATACGCCAAGTGGCGCAAGACTGGGCCAGATAGTATTGATGATTCTTTCAATGAAGACGTTAAGAACACATCATACGATGATTGTTTGATTGTTTATATTTTAACTATGTATTTTCTAATTTAAATAAAAGAGAAGGAAGGATTCAATGTAGAAACTGTCTTAGTTGGGTCCACTTAAACTGCAGTGGCGCGGAGGAAGAAGACAACTGCTTTGTATGTGAATTATGTAACTAATACTCTTAAATTGTCACATAAAATAAGGAGGTCTGCAACATTTCACAAAAAATAGTTTTCCTAATTTCTCATGAAGTTAACATGCGTGCCCGGTTTTACCCCACTAGTGGTGTAAACCCGGGTGATTTGAATTTTTATAAAAATATCATTGATGAAAAAAGTAGTGAAACTATGACTTTTCTGGAAAGATATATTGTACTCCTATAAACAATGAATATTTTAATAAAATCTGACAGGACTTTATGTAGACTAGTTTAGCTTCAATATGCCTTCGAGTATTATCTACCCGGTTTCAAGCTACATTCCCGTACCTGATATTTGCCTACGATATCTTATGTTGTGAATTTGTCTGGAATGAATATTATAGTATATTAAAGCTAGTTTGACTAATATCCAATATTTCCTATAATTCAAGCATATACGGGATTTTTTCCCAATTCTTACGTTTGTTAATTTGAAGTACAATAGGAAATATAAAATCACTGTAAAGAAGTATATAGTCCTCTTCTTTTATTCTGAGAAAGCTCGAAAATCTTAACAAAAATAGAGATAGAAGTATTTGATAACCAAGCAAAATACAAAAGCCTATTCCAACTCATATCGATTGGAAATATCAAAATAAAACGTATAGGGGAGACCAGGGCAAGTTGACGATGTTAACAGTATACCATTTTTAATAAATTCTGTTCATGAGGTAATTAATTTTCTTTGCATATATTATTAGATTGACCTCTTATTGCGTTGTACCTAACTGCAGAAATTTTTATTTTCAGATAATAAAAGTTATTTTGCCATTTAATAAAACAAAAGAGTCAATTTGAACGATTCCGGGGCAAAATGACTTTTCTCACGGGCAAGATGACGATAAAAGTTGAATGAATTTTTATTTTTAGAAAATATAAGGCGGAACACTAATTAATTAATCATTGTCAAGTATTTTCTTCCTTGATTAGTATGTAATGAAAGAGTTCCTTTGCTTAAAATTTGAGCTCATAGTAAATTACTATAACTCATAATCAATGTTTTTCTCTTACAAAGATTAGACACAGATTTTCCACTTTCAGAGTCTCAACAGCCCTTGTGCCTCCATGTGTGACATTTGCAACACTCTATCCCATCTTCTGTTAGAATTTCATCATAGATCTCATCACACCGCGGGGTACTGCGTTATATTTTTTTGAAAGTTTGAGCTGACTTCATGAGTGTCAAAAGTTCGGTCTTAGTTCTTTTTACAGGAATCAGACTTCGGTTTACAACTTTTATGCACCAGAGCCTCTTGTTTTTATTGCTTTAAACTTTCTTCCTCCACCTTCTGTGTTTCTTTCTGAGCCAACACCTCTATTATAGATAAGATTGCTAAAATGTTTTCTGTCCGGCGAGTCAACTTGCACCCTAAAACCTTAAGGGCTCTCCTGAGTAATGAATGAAAAAAAAACATTTCTGTTGGCGTCACGCCTTGTATGTTATGGAACAGTTTGTGGATCATGTAGCCCAAGAAAATAATTCAAAATAAATTTAAAAACTAATATATTCATCAAAAAGAAAACAGTAAAAAGCACTTGCGGCAAGATGGGGGTTAAAATTCTTTGACTTTTGTGATGGGATTAACAAGAATAAGATAAAAATAAATAGCATGCGAAAAGTATATTGTCTAAGGTAGCCATCCATAGCAAATAATAACCAAATAGTTGTTAGTCCACGAGATCTTACGTCGAAGGTCTTGAAAATTATAACACGTCAGACAAAATACACGAACACCATATAACAATCAATTATATGGCGGCAGTGAATTCTTTGTGGTATTTTTTACTTTCTACTTGTGAGGAACGCTAGTAACATCCGCATGGCGGTGAAGTAAAAGTAGTATGAACTCAAAATTAGTCATTCTTCATCTTACTCGGATCGTCAACTTGTCCTGGTCTCTACAGCTTCTATCACATTTCAACATATCACATATCAAACATTTCTATCTAAGCTTACGAACAAGAGCAGGTTTCTTACATGTGCCATATTTAAAGGAAATTAGAATATATATCTCGTACGCTTCGTATTATATAAGACTTTTAATAAAGACATTTTATGTCATTTCACAGTCACATGACAAACACAATGAAATCTTTTAATAGAATCAATTTATGTTATGCCACAGTCACATGGCAAACACAAAGAAAACGGGCAATAATGTCAATTTATGTTATTTCACAGTCACATGAAAAACACGGCACAAATAATATCTTACATGCAACTACACTCCTTTGCACTGTATGGCAAACCACGCATGTTCTTTATGCATCACATTTTACGTTATGCTGTGAAGTTGTGTTTAGATTTTGTGTAGTAGTATAGGGTATTATTAGTATTTGGGTTTTCAGATGTTACATTGTAAAAGAGAAAGGCGATTATCGCACGTAAGTTTATTTTCACAATGCGGTTAATGGCATTGTAAAACAGATTTATTATGGAGGTTTGAGAGGAATGGACTATTTTGTAGTTTTCAAGGGAAGCTGTGTGATGTGGTTTTCCACCTATACTCTCAAGTTAGAATGAATAACCAATTTCTGATGTACCACGGCGCATTTTTTTATAAATCGAAGAGCTTCATTTTAAATTACTTGTACCTTTTTGCGGTCAGTCTTAGGTGCCAACACACATATGTGAGATGCGTGCGTGAGAATGGGCCTGATTACTCATATAAAACATTTTATTCTTGAGTGAAATCTTGGAATATTCGTCAGTCAAAGGTAGACTGAAATGAAGTTTTTGAGCAGAGCTTCTCTTTAATATATGTACCCAAAAGGTGAGCTTTCAGCCCAATTTTATACCAACATATTTAATCTCAGTTACTCATTCAATGGGATTTTCGGACAAGACAAGAGAGTTTGGTGTTAATCTATAGTAAACTTTCCTGAATAAAATAGTCTTAGTTTTGTCGGTATCCATAGTAATTCTCTAAAGTTCTAACCATTCTTCCAGGAGTTTTTAGAAACGGTTGTAGCTTCTTTTTTGCCTTCTGTGCTGCCTTGAGCCAGAGCAGCCATATAATCAGCAAAGAGGCAAGCACTAACATGCTGATATTGAGGAAAATCTTAAATTAGAATGGAATAAAGAAAAGGGCGGCAGAACAGTGACCTGAGATGTTCCTGCAGGTATTTGTCGCAAAGCTCTCCACGGAGATAGGCACTGAAGGTTCTTTTGTAAAGATATTGTCTTATAATGAAAATGATGTACCTTGTAAATTTAAGTTTAATGAGTTTGAAGATGAAATCATCGTGCCACGCCCTATCAAAGGCAATTTTTATGTCAATAGCGGTCCCCTTTTCCGTTTCCAACCCCATGTTCTATTCCAAAAATTGTTTGTTTCTATATGTCTAGCCTACCCTTAAAGTTTGTAAACGAGCTTTCTTAACACCCTAACATAAACTCTTATAAGCCATACAATCCTTATTTTATTAGATTTTTTTTCGGAAACAGACATGCTTGTCTCATTTCTTAGGAATATAAATAAAAAAATGCATTAAATATACCGGATAAAATGCGTTTTCAAAAACTAAATTCCGATTTGTGCATTTCCATTGCCTATAATTATTGCCCTAATTTGTCTAAAATATTATTCTAAATATAAATATCTATTCAGTTTTTATTTTTGAAGCAATATAAGGCATCTTTAGCATTTTTATCCCCAAAAGAAATACATTTCTGAGATATGACAAGCATTTATTGCTAAAACTATTATAATGAGAGCTGGTTTGATGTTTTTAGCTAAATATGCTTTTCATTTGGTTGAAAAATTATATTTAATGTAGCCTAATTGTCAAACTTCAGTGCAATAAAATATTTATTATCATGGATCAAATGTTGGTTTGTAGACTATTCAGTCGCCCTAAAAAGAAATTTTTGAATTCAAATTTTGCTTTCATTTAATGTTGGTTAGATTAATTGTTTCATAAATATATGCAATTTGCCGTTATTTTACTATTTTTCTAAAATCTTTCGATGCAGCACAGTTATCACAAACATGACTATTAAATTATTCTAAATAATGTTGCAGCACATATTTTATTCCAGTGATTCAGTTTATTGAAAACATCTTTTAAGAAACAATATTCTGTAATTATATTCTCATGTTCGCTAATTACACTGATCTACAGCTAAAAAGCTGCAAAAAGAAAAGAAGCGGAATATTACTAATTCGAGGGTGCTGAACCAGAATACGAAAATAAAAATTGCAATTTGGCTATAGTTTTCGAAATTTCAAAAATAAATTTTCTCTATCTACATTCAATCCTATATATATATATTTAATAGGCCGCTGTGGCCTAATGATAGGGTCTCGGTCTCGGGGTCGGAGGGTTCCAGGTTCAAAACCCGATTCCACTGAAGATCCGCCGAGTAGTGGACCTGTTGCAAATTAAAAATACGAAGGGTCCAAACATCCTCCCGTTGAAGTGGTGCGGAAGTTTTGAGAAGGGGTTCCAGGTCATATGTCGTCCTCGCCATCTGACCGAGGTTCAAAATTACGAGGTCCGTCCCAAAATAGCCCTCGTGTTGCTTCAAAACGGGACGTTAATATAACTAAACTCCTATATTTTTATATTACTTCATTATTTATATATTTACGATATATATGCCACTTAATTTGCTTTTCTATCAGCTTCTATTCATATGTCATTGTATCAGTCAAAGAATTCTTCTACCAGATTTATTTCGGACAGCAGCCACCAGATTTCAATAGCAGTCAGAAGCTACATCATTCTGTACTAGTCGCGTCAGTATTCTGTGTGATATCCGACGGAATAGGCATGGGAACATTTTACTTGTATTGTTTTCCCCAGTTTATCAGTAAATGGGTGTATTGAAAGCTGTGAATGATGTTGAGAAATTTTGTTACATTAGTGGAGATTTCACGTTTGCTTTTCAAAAGCGAAATATCACTCCACGACTTGTAGAACCGCCTACAAACTGTGCTTTGATTGTAAGCTTTCTGATGAGGACGAAGCATGGGCCTCCCACGTACTTTGTAACCATCGTGAAAAAACTCTTCGTCAGTAACTGAAGGGAGAGAAGTGGCATGTGGTCTTTAAAAATCTATTTTTTACATTCTCTTATTTAATTTTCTACTAGGAACTGTAGTTCTGTAAACCATGAATATTTGTAATGCTTCCAACGGGTCATCTCTGGTATGAAGAGACACTACCAAGAGAAATAGACTCCTCCAATGTTAGCAAACTGCTTCTGGAATATAACGCACAAATTCATAAAAAGGGCAGTAAAGAAGCGTTGTACATACAGCTAATTTTGTGTTTTTCTTAATTAGTAGAATATCTTGACAGTTCCTGCGCTCCAAGTTGCTTGTATTACATTATATCATGTTTGAACTTTTATGTTTATAATATACATGGTAAACCTGAGATAATCCGAGTTTTCATAATCATTTTCAAACTAACCGCAGCAAAATCATTCGGAACTGGCATACTATCTGTAGCAAACATAAATTTTAAATTTTTAGACTAGAGTTATTGCTTAAGGTTTTTAAAGTGCTTCCGGCACCTCCTCATGGTGAGTTCTGGATAGAATTCATCTGATTTAGGAATCCACGTATATACGAAGAACTGCACGTATTGTAGATCAATTCTGACATTGATTAATTCCGAAAGCTGCCAGACAGGGTAAGAATTGCTTAGGTTAGGCGAAGGTATGCATTAACGATCACTATTACCAATGGTAAGTAAATCTATTAACGGCACCAAAATATTCTTGAAAAGTTTCCTCTTCAACAGCACGCAACATCTATTAACACACTTATTATATTTTACATGCGTTTTTATCTATCAGACTCGTTAATCAGATGTTTTTTCATTTCATATACTCTCCCTTGCTTACTTTCTCGAAGATGAAACTTCAAGCCGCTTCAGGCAAATCAGAGCTTTGACCAAAAATAAGAAATCTAGAGAAACATCAGTGAATTACTTTTAAAGAGCAGCAATTTTTTTGGTCAACGGAATTTGAATTTCGAAAAAATGCGTTATTACATCCCACTCTATTTTTCTCCCCCAATCATAGCATTAGGTATAGATAAGTAAACAACCTTATAATGCTGTGATGAATGCTATTGAAAACAGTTCGCTTTTTAATGGATATGATCCCGGAAGCTTGTTTACCAATATAAAGTGAAATATATGAATAGGAAATTTAAAAAAATTCTATGATAGATTATAAGAAAGTACTGCCTTAAGTTTTCCTTTTCAGAAACATACGCAATAAATTAATATGAAATAATTTTGCGATATTTGATACAAGGCAACCGTAAGCCTAATTAGCATGATGTTAATCCGAAACTTCGAAAACTGAGGAAGCATATTGTACCTCTCATTACTTGGAAAAATCAGAATACTTTATTTTCTTGCAAAAAGGAATTGAGCCGAAGATTAAGATATAACCGAAAAAGATTCAAGTTGAATAAACAGAACGTCAGTCTTAAAGAGATTGATTAAAGTAAATATATGATCTTCAACAAATTCGCTTCTTATAGAAAAGATCCTTTTTCTAAATTTCTAATAATTCGTCCTGTATTATAACCGAGTTTATATCTTATAATTAAATTGCAAAATGTATTTGATTTGTTTATTTTAACTTTTCTTAGAAAAGAAACAAATCAATAAAACAGAAAAAAATTAATGTGTTTCTGAATCTCAAATTGAAGTTTTTCAGTTTTCTTCAGATATAGAATTATTATTATAATTTAAATTTGAAATTTTATTTTCATGAGAAGCTGTACATCTAAACGAGCTCAGAAATCCTGAAACTCCCAGAAAAAAAGCATTTTTTCTTTAAAATTATATGAAATGCAACATCTTTATATTTTTAATCAAATATTTCTTCAAAAGAAATATTAAATTACAAAGGAATTGGACAGTTGTTAAAAATACGGACAATTATTTTTATAGCAGTCCGCATCCGCTTATATTTAGTTAAGCTGTATGCAAAGTTAAAAGAAAAGTTTATTTAATTCTGCCTCATTTGTATAATTTCATCCATGCTTGTGTTTCAAATTCTTAAAAAGTATTGTTTACGTGGAGAAGCATTAGAAAACTAATAAATAATATGAACTTTGTGGAGTTTTTAAAATAACATCTGAAATAATCATTAAATGTTTTGCGAGATTACTTTTCATTTACATTGTGTCTCAACAGTTTGTGCTAATTAATCCCTTAAGAAGGCTCTTTTAAAACTATTATCTCACATTTAATTTAACTGCTTAAAAGAAATTAAATGGAGATGGAGATAAACAAGAGAAAATATGAAAAAAAGAGAGAGTTATTTTTAAATAAAAGAACCTCAAACAAACTGGTAAAAGGGAGAAAATGAGACAATTGTTTTTCGAATCTGTTACATTCATTCCAGACACATTATATTTTCTGTTTTAGTCAGTCAATAATAAGCATAATTTAGAAAATGAGATTTTTATAATTTCATTTAATTTTTAATAAATATTAGTCACGAAGATGTTGGTGCTAATCTGAAATTAATTAAATTATATTATAGAATATAATTTAAATTATATTAAATTAAAATTATAGAATTAATTTGGTGGCATTAGATTTTGATGAATCAAGAAGCAGGAAATACGATTTCGCATAAAGCATTTAATAATGCATTGTTTTTATTTACTTTGCATATCTGAACTTCGACCATGAATATGAATTTAACAACACTCCATTGAAGGCTCATAATTAATGAAGAAATCTTCTATTCAATTTACAATCAAAGCAGTAATTGAGACTGAGCGGAAGTGCCTAGCATACTGGTACTCATGTATACAAACCAATCTTGATGATTTACAATCAAATTTTTGTTCTCTAAGTTAATTTCTTCTTGAATGTCGCCCATTAGAATAATAGTTAGCAAACCAAAAATATTTTGCTCATAGAAATTACTGCAATGAAGATTTATTTCTGCTGAAAACAATACTACGAAGACAAGCTCTTAACGAATAACCTATATATTATTGTATTGAAAACATATATTTTTAAATTGAAAAATCATGATAAGAATGCAAAGTGAAAAGTAATAATACACTCAGTTTTTGTTGATGCTAAGTAACTTTTTATTCCCGCCTTTAGATACTCGCCATTTTGGGGCTTGTCGGTGCCTGGTTCCCTCTTAATCGAATGCTTGGCCCTCCCTTCAAAATTCCTGGAAATTCGTGGGGGTGGTTGAATCTTTTGCGTCGTCCGTTAGAAACTTCGAGAACTTTCTTGGGCGACATCATGACCCGTACGATTGTTTTGACCAATGGTTGATCAATTTAAGGCCTAGGTGAAGGGTTTTTTGGAATGGTTAGTGAATCCAGTTAACGACGGAGGAGATCATTTTTAAAAAGTAGGATTTAGTAAAAATGAGGAACTTAACGTTTTGGACCGTGGGGCATTTGGGCTTCCCACGGCCAGAGCCGAGAGGATGGATGCACTCCCTGCAAAATACTTCTCGCGATTTCCTACCAATTTGATTTCGGTGGTAAATAAAATGATCCCAGATACGCGCCTACAATGAAATTTGAGGTGTGAGCCATTTTAGAAATGGCAGGAGTATGAAATTCTCTTCTTTTGTTCCTGATTGACGAGATATATATTATAGATAAATGTTCTAAAAGGGAAACAAACTGCAACCAAAAATTGGTAGATTTCAGGTTGGTTAAATCTTTTCCTTTCATAATTATAATTACCTTTAGAGGGAGTGGATTTCTGCGACCGACTGATTAAAAAAAAGGATAGCGTTATTTGCAGGTATTGTACCTGCGAATAAAACGTTATTTGCTGGTACAGTACCTGCGGATAAAACGTTATTTGCAGGTACACAGCGCCAACGTCCAGTTCCTGTCCGATCACCCTAATTAAGTAGCACCGAGAGTGGTCAGTACTTGGGAGGGTGACCGCCTGAGGAACACTGCATGCTTTTGGCTTCCTTTTTGAGTTCGTGACTCATGGGCTTAGTTATATCAGATCAAGTGGAATTAGTTTCAACGACTAAAATATCTGCACATAAAATGTTATTTACTTTTTTGAATAAATAATGAGTGGTCGTGAATTTTTTCTCTAATTTTAATAATTTAAAAAAGATGTGTAAATATAGTTCTAGACATTATTTATCATTGCTGGACTTGCATTAAAACCTTTTCTTCATTTCTACAAATATTTAATAGTTTTTTAAATCCATTGTTAAAAACTGAAGTAGAGAGATGCTGTTTATTATCGAATTCTACCTATTTTTGGATTATGGGATTAGAAGGTACTGTATCTTTGAATAAAACGTTATTTATTAGGCAGTGTACATTCTGTACAAATTATTTTTCTTCTATAGGAGTAATTGAAGAGACCTCGAAGCAAATATTCATATATTTTGAAATTTAAATCACATGCAAGCATTGAGTAGTGAAAAGGGAGTAAGAATATAGTTATTTAAAATATGCTTAAAAATTAACAAGGTTTAGAAAACAAAGAGTAAAATCAAATAAAAAAGGAATTTATTGACATCTCTTTTAAAAATGAATAAGGAAATTTCAAATTTGTTCACGTTTTCGAAAAAAAAATCATAGCCAGATTCGATCCGATGACTTTTCGGTTTACAAGCAAGTACTTTCCCTACCACGCCACTCAGTCGGAACGTGAGGAGGAAAGGAGTCGTTTAGTTTCCTTCTTTAGCTTTCACCCTTTGTTAAAATTTTTAACGACGGTTAATTCTGCATTTTTTTTCAATGTAAATTTGCCTTTTGTAAATGGCAAATTCAGACTATTGACTTTGGTGTTTCCGTCAACTGCAAAGGGAAGTTTAAAATTTCGTAAGACATCTTTCGGGTCTTTGGAGCTCATTAGGATAGGAAATTTGTTTTTTATTGATAATGTGCCATGTGGTTTAATTTTATGACTGAAAAAATCAGTAAATATATCTTCTCTACCAAATTCAATCAAATTAATTAGAAATCAGCTCTCAAGATCAAATTAAATGTGAAACAAAAACGTCGCATATGTCAGATGTGAAACTGAAAATTCTCACAAAGTAGCATTAATATTTCTTTTAATAATCTCATAAAAAAGAAAGAACGTTTCAAGTACAAAAAGAACATTTTAAAACTTCTTCAGAAGCATATTGAATTTGAAAAAACCTGCAAGTAATCCGTAAGTAGAGTATACCTGCAAATAACGTTTTATCCGTAGGTACAGTGTACCTGCAAATAACGTTTTATTCGCAGGTACAGTACCTGCAAATAATCACTTCCTAAAAAAAAAGGGGCGATTATGAGCGGTTATGCCAAATTATAGTTATGAGGAGAATTGGCCAAATTCCAAAAATTTCCCAAATTTTAACATGTCGAAACAACTTCCAATTTTCTAATGATGATTAATTTAGATTTCTTCTGCATTACGATCATATGGGAGAATCTTCTCTAGAATGTTTATTTTTGTGAAATTTTATATTGCATGACGTGAAATTCTTTTACTATAGATGTTACGTTGTTCCTTTCTTCCATTGACTTGAATCCGAACGCTAATCGAGAGTTGTAATAATTATTTTTTGTTCCATTTAGTGTCATTTTGATTTGGTCAGTTATGATGATGTATTGTTTTGATATCCTATTCCTTTTAATTATGAGTTTTATTTTAATCAAGAAAGTCTCTATAGTATATTACAATTTGTTGTTGCTAAAATTTGTTTTGTGATGTGATCTCTTCAATTTCCAACTGGGTACATTCTTGAAGTGAGTCGGGAATAATATTGTGTCTGTTTACTTTATGAATTTCATTTATAATATTCTAATAATATGATAAAATTTGCAACTTAAACATCTCTTGATTGTGTGTCATGTCAACTTGGTACCCAGGAGGTAAGGCCTTGTTTATTTGGGTTATTCACAACGAGCTAGATTAAATATTTAGAAACTAATTGACTTTAGGATAAGTCTAGAATTCTTAATAGTATGCAAACAATCAACAAGAAAAAATATAGCAAATTTAAAAAGTTTTTTAAAAAAGAAAGCAAAATTTAAAACTGGAACAAGAAAAACTATTTGAAAAGTAAAAGAACAAAAGAATTTTATTGCAAAAAGAAATGAAGTTAGAAAAATTACGACAATGTTTAAGATGCGCGCCATTGCAGCAGCAAAACAAAAAACAGAGAACAATAGACAGATACACAAATAAAGCCAAAATTAAAAAAGGAAGGCGATACAAGCAAACCTAGAGTAATTTGAAGTAAACGAAAAGTAAAGAACAAAACAAGGAATCCATTCTAGTTCACTTTTTCAAGGGCTAAGAACTATTTCGAAATGGATTCTAAAGAATATTTGGGAAATTTTCTGTAAGAAGCAAGCCACTAGGCTAATACAGAGCTTCTCGTAGCCCGAACTCCCAAAACAAAGAAACCCAGTGAGATCTAAATGAGATAATTGAAACTTCTACACAAAGATATAAAGCTACAAAATCTCTCTCTCTCCCTCCCTATGTGTGTTTCTATATTCCTTTTTATAATTCAACAGTTTTTGTTCAATCCTGATTAAATCTCTACATCTGATCTTCGTAATAAGAGAAAAATACTGCAAACTTTCGAAGTGCACAGGTTGATTAAATTTTCAGTTAATTGCAATTAAGTTAAAAATTTATGCTCTTTCACAGTTTTTGGTGAATATATTTCGAAAGATTTATTGCACGAGAAGAATTTCTACACTTTCTAAAAATAGAAAAATCCAAAAGTATTAGTTTAAGTTTCAGTAGAATATTTAATCGAATTTTTATAGGTTTTTGAAAGTATTGTATACTGCTTGCAACAAACCCTAAGATCACAAGATGCTCTACAATATTGCTATTAAGTCTTCGCGATAATGTACGCATTCAAAATATCGAACAGCATTATGGAGATGTATAAAATCTTGTTATCTTGTGCTACTAGGGAAACGATGGATAATGCAGTGACTGCTTCCCTCTCTTACAAGGTCACGAAACGTTGCTCCCTCCTCGAGTGTTACAAGGCAGAGGAGTGGTTTTCTGCTGTCTCTGATCCTCTTCACATGGACAGTTGCATATTGCCAGCTCAATGAACGGTTCATCAAGTCAAGTACACTCCAGGGGATAAAACAATAAAGGTTGTGTATGATCCAGCTCACCTGTTCATCTCATCATTGCTCTTAATTGAGCGTGATGTACTAATTTCTAATATAATATATTTAATTACAAAATACATATTATTCATGTCGAACATAGAGAGGCATTAAATAATTTTCATATGGCAAGCCAGATATTTTCTTTCCGGTTCCTGCGCGCACTTACACTTAAAAATGAACCAACGAAACTGAAGCAAAAATCAGACTGATCCTCATTCTTCTACGGCTTGGCGGGTCACTTATAATGTGGTTGGAGGTTGAACAAAAATATCCCTCGTAGTTTGAATTGATTATTCTGCATTGCATGTGACTTCTTCTGTTATCATTTTTGCATGAATGCCTAAAAAATTCCAGAGCAATATTTTCAAAGAAAAGGATTTGCTAATCGGTATATGCACGACATAAGAAATTTTTAATTATTTTCTTTGACACTCCTAAGGAATTTCTTCTCAAACAGCGAGAAGTAATTTTCTTGTTGATGTTTTAACAATGTTAAATTAATCCAGCTGGCGTGTTCGTAACTCAAAAATTGTTTCTAGAAACATTTTTTCCTGATTCGATGTGTTCTTGAACAGAGATTTTTCTATATCTCCTTTCTAACTGCTTTTTAATTATCTTCTTTCATGTTTGTATTTTGTATTATTTGTATTTTCGCATACTAATGTGCCAGAGTTTTGAAATATTACACACATGTGTTCTCGATGACAATATACTGTCTTAATATTTTCAGAAATTTATATATTATGAGTTAATCGATTAATAAATTTTTTATTCCATGACTGGTGCCATCTGGTAGAGAGTTAAAGAAAAATTGATTTCAAGGTTAAAATGTGAAAAAAAATTTAAATAAAAAGGTATGCTTAGTACAGCAGCAAAAGGGTGTTTTAGAAACTGATTTTAACTGCAATATTTTTTCCCTGACAACATATATCGCTACTGAAAAATCTATTTGGAATTTCAGATAACCCTTGCTTCTATTCAACGTTTCTAATATGTTTATGCTATTTTTGAGTTTTTAGAATTAATATCTTCTAAAGCGATGTTTCCTTTTTCAGATATCTATAGAAAAAACTAATAACATTGTTTATAAGTTTTAAAGGAAATGATCTTAATTTTATTTAGAATGATCACCAGCTAAATGATTTTGCGCTGAAAATATTAAAAATTTCTAAAGGAAATAAAATTTCTTTCAAAGAGCGGAATGCTTCATTCATGATTATTCATGTGTACAGTTTAAATCTACAACCCCCAGAAAATATAATGGTAGTATAGTATGTGTAGGAGCGGCGGGGGGGATTGTCAAACCCATTTGATTAACAGTCGTGTTCCCATCCACCCTTCACATCCGTTCCACTTCACAAGTCTCCTTCTACTCGAAGTCCAGTAAACGAATTGTTAATTTAAAAAAAGGTATTTTGAAATTTGGAACAGTTGTTGGGAAGACTGCCCTAAACGATATACTAAAAGTCCCCGCCGGTGGGGGTTTCTCAGTATTTCTTAAATATCTCGAAAAATATGGGTTTTAGAGAAAAACTCCTAATTACAAAATTATGTTACATTAAATTTATTACAAAAATAGACCTACAGATTTTTCGTAGGATGAATACTTTAGAATATATATTGGTATGAAAAAGTGCATAATTACAATATAAATATGTAAGAAACAATCAAATCAGTAATAAAAGCTACATAAAAACAAAAAACAATCATAAACAACAGAAACGTGAAAAAAAATGTAAAAAACTGATCGAAATAAAATATCGATAGTTTCAATAGGGATAAAAATTATATAAGAATAAACAACAGGGGATAATAATAAAAATAATATGAAACACAAACGCAACGAATTCGCAATAAATGCTACAATTATAGGAGTGTCGTGGAAATATATCAAAAATCAAATTTCAATGGCGTGACAAAAGGATGGAAAGTATTTCAGTGAAAAAGAACGGATGCTTCTTCAGGGAAGGTTAAATCCGTACTAACTATCCATACTAACCATAAAATAATTAGAAAAATCCCAACACTTTCTGCAAGCAGTGTTAGCTATAAGCTAATAGAACACCGTCTTCACCCTGAATGTTAGGATATACAAAAAGCCAAATAAAATTGACCAGGAATTAAAAATGTACATATCGTAAAATGGGGAGTGCAAGCAACATGGAAGAAGGCCCAGAAGTGAATGTTTCGCGTCGTATAAGAGACCGGATGTTTTCAAAGTTTCATATTACGTGAATTCGCTTTTATTATTTTATGGTTAGTATGGATAGTTAGTTCGGATTTCACCTTCCCTGAAGAAGCATCCGTTCATTTTTACTTAAATACCTTCCATCCTTTTGTTTCTCCATTACAATTTGATTTTACATACGTGGTTACAAGATACATGATTATATACATGATACATGATTATATACATGATACATGA
>BGPR01000002.1:509477-531751 GCA_013235015.1 Araneus ventricosus
TATATACATGATACATGATTATATACATGATACATGATTATATACATAACCCATTTTTACTCTTGTTCTTAATCGAATGTCATCATTTTTTTCTACTATTTTATGAAATTCGAAGTCCTCCTCTTCTTCTAGAGGAACACAATTAGTACAGGTACCATAGCAGGTGCTAAAAACAGAACAAATTGCTAAACGAGTGTTGCAATACCGCTCCTTTGGTTGAGTAGAGATCAGATTTGATCTTGGTTGATGATTTCAGAAATGCTGCATATCTATAGTTATTCAAATTAAATCCATTAGCAGGGCTTTGTATACGGCTAGAAACGTCTTCTCACCGGCTTGTGAGATAGCGTCTGGTGTTGATGAAGGGTTATAAAATATGTCAGCAATGTTTTTCATCTGGCTCATTTGATTTTTGAACCATATATTTATAGTGATTTGCTTTTTCTATAAATAGCTGATGTTATGTCGCAGTCACTGAATGCATGGAGAAGGAGGATGGTTTGGGGAAAAGAAAGTTCTTTTTGGAGCTTTCTTGTAGAAAATAATTTAGCTCGACTTTTCTCTTGCCAAACTTCATAAAACAAATGTCACTTTCTCGTGATTCCAAAGCAATCAGCAACACACCTAGGTCTACGTCTTGCCCTTTTATAGCAACAATGGGATTAGAAATTGCTTTTTCTAACCCACATCTCACAATATAAATATCAGAACATCCTGTATCGACTCTCGTTTCAATTCGTCCAGAAGCCATTTTCTGTGTTAGTAAGTGAACATGCCTCGTCTTATTTCTTCAATGGCTAGAAAAAGTTTCTGTCGAACTGTGACAGATTGGTTGCGAGTTTTTAAGTTAAACTCAGGATAGATATGTAGATTTAGATTATACTTTCTAATACACTGATTTGATGCGTTTAAAGTACCAAGAGACTGAGTAAAAAGGATCTTGTGGAGGGGAACGTACCTGAGGGGAGGCAGGGAGCACGATTGTTCATTAAATAGGGTTTTTTCCCCTCCCTAACACCACCACTTCTCTCGACATATACAATACTATCCTTTTATATTTATTATATATGCATGAGGGTTTTCTGAGTGTTGTTGTTTCAGCACTTTTTATTGATTTTACCATTATAATGAGGAATTTCAGAAATATTCACTCTTATAAATCCCCTTCTATCTTCTAAACTATTGGTACTACAAAAAAATTTAGGACTATTTTTGTAGGAAATTTAATGTATCTTAATTTTGTAAGTAAGTGTGTTTCGATAAAACCCATAGTTTTAGAGAAATTTAAGAAAAACGAAAAACGCCCCTTTAAACCCCCTGTACCCCCTCGCACCCCCACCAGCGGGGACTTTTAGTTTGTCGTTTAGGACACTACCCCAACAACTGTGCCAAATTTCAAAACTACACCATTTTCTTTTTCTATTTTTCCCTCGTTGAATGGACTAGATATATACAACAATAATGATAACAATACCAACACACTATTTACACACGCTGTAGCATCTCGTGAAAACCTGGTTTTACAGTCAGGTACACGTGTATAGTCAACAGAAGAGAGGAGCCACGATCTATTCTGCCATCTGTTGGTTTCATTTCCTATGCTCTTTACCTTAAATATGCAAATGCTCCATAGAACCAAAAATATGCTAACAATAGTCCAAAAGAAATTTTATGCAAAGTAGGAAAAAAAAACCATCCATCTGAAAACTGTATTTTGAATTTGCAAAGGAAATTTTTAGAAACTAGAAACGTTTTGGACAGAGAAATAAGCGGCTGGCTAAGTATATCCACAAAAAATGTTTGCAAGAGCTCAATATTTGCTTTTAGCCAGCGACATCAACAATGTATCGAGGTGATTAGATATTCCGCAGACATCAGTGCTCCGAATTCTACGTAAAAGACGGAACTTTCAGGCATACAAAGTGCAATTGCTTACAAGCTTTACATCAAGAAGGCAAAACCACGTCATTTGAACATGACCATTGAGATTCTTGAACGCGCGCGCATCTGGTTTACTTTAATAAGGTATTAAAATAAACCAGAACCAGAAAAACCGGATCACCCCGCGCTGCCGAAGCATCCGGGTAATTGAATGACAGCGGCCGCAACGACAGCTCGAGTACTGAGGCCGGAATCCTAGTAGCCTATCAACGGGCCCCGTCCCGACCCCTCCCGAAGGAGGCAGGTACTATCACTGATAGATGGACCCAGAGCCCCACCATTACTATACCCACGGGGGAAACGAGTTTCTGCTTACTTATCCCGCAACAACTCATATCCGTGTTCTGCCCGTGTCCCCGTGGGAGAGGTATTAAGGTAGAGAAAAAAAATCGAAAAGAATTTAAATCAAATGTTCTTAAAAATACTCATATAGTATTCTAAAAAATGAAAAATATTATTTTAGCAAAAATTGCAGGGTAAAATCAAAAACGTAGAAGCGTATGGCGAGAACCAATTTGGTGAGTAAATTAAGCTGCAGTAAATATGTTATGAAAGTAAATTCCCGAGTATTTATTAATAATTCACATACTTTATAAACGGAATTAAATTTAAAGTTTACTTAGGAAAGTTCTATCAACGCTTCATGTTTTACATTTTTGTATCGACCTCCGCCCCCCCCCCCAAAAAAATTCTGATGAAAAATATTTTTTTTACTTTTTAGTATACTAAAGAAACCGCGTTTTTAAAAAAAATTAGAGTGAAGAGATGCTATAACAGTTGAATTTTTGCCTTCGTTTAAAAGCTGGCAATACTGCTGTGTCTATAGGGGTTAAGTTTTTGACTTTCTATATTGAAGAAGTTTGTCTCTGGTAGAATCATCTGGCTGATTACTTTACTCCCCTGTTTACTCAGTCACCCCGATTGCAATGGGAAAATTAATTTCTAATGAAAGAATACAAGTCGAAGGAGACTGCTGGTCTTATCTTTTAATTACTTGAAAAGAGAGGAGAACATTTTAAAGCTTCTTTGTCAAAATACCAGCATTAAGAGGATATTGAGTTAAAACTAACCCGTAATCTAAAGGATATTCTGAAGTTATGCTAAACACGAAGCTCATATTAATATCTTAACACTAGAAAGACGGCGTTTTCCGTATATCTAGAAATACGGAGAGCGGTCATTTTGACCGCAATCTTTTAATGCTGAAAAAGCATAATTTTCAAGATTTTTTTCAGATCTGGAGCGAACATTAAAAATATTCAAAATATGTAAAAAGAGGAGCCCCAGAGTTTATCCAAATGAGTAAAACACAAATTCAAGCTCAGCATAATACACCAGTAAAAAGAAGGGGGCAATAAAAATTTTTGCAAGGTATCATTAAAAATCTACAAAAGGGGCATTAAAAAGAGACCCCGCGTCTCTCACCAGTTCATAAAGCAATAAAATCCACAAAAGTTCACGACAGTCAAACAACAATAAAAATATAAGAAGAAAATGATCGACTTTCAAACATAAGAAGGATAAAAACGAAGGTTACAATTGGGATTCCCTCAAGGGTGAATGCTCAACAAAACCCTGAATATTTTTGATTAAATTTATCTGTTAACACAAGACATTTTAATAAATCGAAGATTAACCTAAAAACAATATAATCAGCTAAAATTAACTACGTAGCAAAAGTGCTAAAAACTTAGCACCGGGAGCAGGGCAACCCACCTAAATTTTTCCTAATGCGTGGTGTAAAGGTAAAAGAGTTAAGATATCTTAATATTATTTAAAAGCAATTTCACTCTGGGCCCTTTAGTGAATCACAAATGTTGTTACTAATAGTATATGCATTCATTAATTTATTTGTTGCCATTTTATTATGCTTTACATTTTTAAACCATATCTTCTTATTTTGCTCTGCAGGCTTCTTGAGGTGGAATTCTTTGGTGAGAGTGCAATCAAATACTGCACTACTACTGACTACTAGAACAACTTAAAGGAACTCAATAGATGAAATCTATGTAAATAGGCCGGAAAAGGACGATGCCCGCTAAGAAAGTATATTAAATATTTATTAACGATTCAAATTTTTAGTCCACTTTGTCCATGAATGTCCTGACTCTAATAACAGATCTTGAGTCGTGTTGTTAAATAAAATTTTCAAAATTCTTTTATTATGTTCTGTACTGTTCGGAGATTTCTACTTCTCGAACATTTGTGGAGTGATGCCGCTTTATAAGAGGCCAAGTTATAAGAAATAATTGACCTGTTACTGAACCGTGGAAACGAAAACATGTTATAGAAATACTTTGTTACATAAGCGTTATCTGTATTTGTAACGATGAATGAATATTGTATGTAGGAATGAATGGACTTTTAATGTATTTATAATAAAGATATTATAATGAATGTGTGCAGTTCTTACAGGAAAAATTGAAACAGGAAGCAATTATATAAATACTCCCCCCAAAGTATCATACAGCTTATACCTGTCTGTGATATACGTAGTATCTGATTATCTGATTAGTACCTGATTATCATGATTCTTAACAAATTCAGCTTCTTTTCTTAAATAAAAGTACTGAAATCCAACGCGTTTATGCATTCCTTTTACTGCATAACCAGGAATCTAATGCATTGGATCCATTGAGGCTGATCACAAAAATTAACGGAATGTAACTCCGCAAAAATCAAATCACGTGAGTAAAATAGTATACAGTTCACAAAATGAAATTTTGTGAAGCTAAATCAATTCAAAAATATTAGCAATTTACAAGCAGAACTCCAAGATATTCGGAATTATTAAAAAATCACGAAAAACAAAATTTATTAAAAATGACAATATAAAAATGAAAAACATTCTGCAGTAAATAGTATTATACTGTTTCTGTATAACAATGACGCATTATCTTAGAGCAAGTTTCAAATTTTAGAGGAGGATTATCAAAAATAATGACACTAGAGTTCTGAAAAGTGCTCATAAACATGCAAAACCTTTTCATCGGTTAAATATTGCTTTGCACTTTCATATCGAAGTAATTTTTTAAAGTGTTTGCAGTGGATGAATATTAGAGAGAATTTTTTTTCTTTGAAACAGTCCATTCTCCACGCCATTAATATAAAGACAAAAAAAACCGACTTTCATATTTTTATGAAACTTCATTACTTTGATTGACAGGTTTATTAGCCGTATAAAATGAGAGGACTTAGTGTTATAAACCTGAAAACTCAACGACATTTTTCTTTAGTCAATCTAAACTTTTTAGAGGCTTTCAGCGCCTGAATTTAAAAAAGTTCTAATCAACCCTTATATTTTTTGTCGTATTTTATAAAAAAAATATTATAGTTTGAAATAGCAAATATATACAAAAGCAATATCTGCTGTATAGTTTTGTAAATCATTGGATATTGTTTGATAAAGTAAATTGAGGAAAAATTCAGGATGGCAGACTTTAAAAAATATTTATACATTTCCACAATTCTATCTTTTTTAATATTAAGATGATGAAAATGACAGCATTTACAACTTCATCAGTGTAATGTTAATGAAACGGTTGAAAAGAATTTTTAGAGTATTTTTTATAGAAATGTATCATACATCTTATTTGTTTTTGATGAAAATACAAAATGGAACTGAAATTTTACTATGAATAGAGAATAATTTCGGAATTTTCATTTTTTGATATCTGCATATGAGTTTTCATTCTTTGTGAAATTTAAAGTCAGTAAATGAATATAAATAATATATTGTAAGATTATTCACATGCTTTCAATACCATGTAATATTTATTGTATTTCGATTTTCAAACGTGTGATCATATATATATATATATATATATATATATATATATATATATATATATTTGACTTATTTAGTACTGAACTCTTTAATTCTTATGTATCTGAATGCTACACTGCTCAGAGAAATGTATTCGTTTCACTCACATTTCTTTCTTATATGAATTCATTTTCAATAATTAACTAATTAAAAAAATTACTTCCCACATTTTTGAATTATTGAAAAAAAGTTTTTAATAAATAAATTGCTATTAAACATTTTGAGATTTGTTATAATTTAATTTTAATTATAAAAAATGAGTAATAATTTTCTTAAATAATTTTTACATATTCCTATACTAGGCGCCTTCGGCGACCAGCTTTTTCGCCTGGAATATAATTTCAACTGAATCTCTTATGTAAAAATTGATATTCATGGTTTCTTTAACAAAATAATTTTAAATTTCAAATTGTGATAGAAATTTAACCCGTGTTTTATAGTATCTTTGTACTTGTTCTGTTTATTTTCAACATTGATCGTTCCTAAAGGAGTCAAGAAACTGTCCGTGCCATGTAGATTAACAAAGTAATTTTAAACTTCAAATTGTGATAGACATTTAACCCATGTTCTTTCAGTAGCCTTGCATTTATTCTGTTCGCTGTCTGCATGAACGTCCCTAACGGAGTCGAGTAACTATCTGTGTTATGGAACATACGATTGCTCGTTGTCGGCATCAACTTCACTTCCTTATTCCTCTTGCAAAATTTGCATTTGATTTTAACTTTAAAATGTCGCGGCATACTTTTACGGCCAGCAGCATGTTAGCTGGATGAAATTATCCTGATTAAAACATATCATTAAACATTAAGATATTACTTTAGCTTTCAACAATGGAAGAGAAACATGCAAATAAATATTTGTTTAAACAATGAAAACGGTTTGAGTTGCGTTGCAATAATGAAAAATATTGTTGAAATTATGCAAAAAATATTTTTTAAAATTCATTAAAATTAGAGAAAAAAAAATTGGATGTCAACTTTATTGACATCATTGAAAAGGCAAATTTTGCGCTTTCTGATAGTGTAAAAATGAGTTTTGTGCAGTAGAATTTTCGAAAGTTATTAAGGAAGAAACGCCAAAATAACACTTAATTTTTAATTAATTAAAATTTCGAAAAAAAGGCACCGTGTTGCACATTCCCATCCTCCAATGTATGTTTGTTCCAAATTTCGTTGCTCTAGGTCCAGCGGTCTGGCCTGTAGAGAGCCAACACACACATTCTCCTTTATTCTTAGTAGAAGTAGTGATTTACTTCTTAAATCGTTGAATTGACGTAGGAAGGTATTTAATGGAGATATTCTAATTAAACAACCTGAGATTATTAACAGTTTAATTTGAATTAAAAATAGATGAGGAATGCGTTTCTTAAATATATTTTTTATATTCATGATACTCTTCTATATAAATATTCTTAAAATAGTTGAAAAATAAATAATCGCATGATGCAGAGGTTACTAAAACTTTCAAGTTTGGTGAAACATATTATTTGTTATGATTTTTACACCATTTTATATTACGTTACATTTTTACAACATTACGTTGCATCATTGCACCATAGATTTCTTCACTATCCTTTCTTGAATATACAAATTTAAATAGTTCCAAAATTTTCATTTCATTTCATTTAAATGTATTATAAAATAAGATAATTCCTCAAACAAATTTTTAGTTTCTTTAGTTAAGATACTGCTCGATTTCCTAAAGTAAACTTTAAGATTTAAATCTTCGTCTTCCACAGCATCAAATTTCCTTCCAAAGTACGAAACTGAGAAAGAGAATAATCAATATTTTTCGTTATTTTCTGACGAGTGTGGCAGAGAAAATTTTATCTCCTGAGTCTCTTTGTTTTATTTTTATTTCTATAAAAGCACTAAGAAGATTTAAGAAATGGTGAAATGGAAAATATATGATAGGATGACACTTCTTTCAAAAAATAAAAATTATCTTAACACTCACATTTCAACAAATAATTGAATTCCGATATATCAAAGAGGTGACCTGGAAACCAATAAAAATGCTTTAAAAAGAAGTTATTAAAAAGTTCTCTTCCATAGAGAAAGTAAGATTTTCTTTTCTTTAACCACTGTGAAAGAAAGAAAGGAGAACAGCATCTGTAGTACAGGTTAGAAAATGGGTAGTCTATAAACATAACTGCATACAGATAAAATATAGACGAATGCTTGATTTTGTGTAACCGCACTTGTATGGAGAAAAGAAAACCAAGGTTACTTGAGAGTATAAGGTTAGGCTCACAGAGAGCAGATGGGTTGATGACGTCGCATTGGGAGCACACCGCTTAGTCCCAATGATACATAACGGAATAAATATCATGTTTGAGAGCTCTTTTAGCAACAGAAAACTTTTTCTAAGCCTGAATTTTTGGGGAAACGTTGTTAGAGAGTCGCATATTGCGAAAGAATAAAAATTTGGAGTGTTTAATCGAAAATTTTAATAAAACTAGGTGATCTTCCTGATATGGTCTCCATGCAAGAAATAAGGAGGTAGTTAGGTCTATGGGTCCTGTTTTTTTAATTTTTAAAAACAGCTTTAGCTGAGACAGGGGATGATTTTCAAGAAACTGAAGAGTTAAGAATAATTTTACTTGCGATTATAAAATACACGTTCGTTAAAATAATAGTGTTTAACTTACTTCATGTACAAAGTAAACGAAATCAAATATCTTTTAAAGTTTCATAAAACTAATTTGTAATTTTAATTAAATATGAACAAAAAAACATATTTTTTTGCATAATTACTTTTATAACACAATTCGTAATTGTCACACATTTTCACACACAGAATAATATGTAATATTATATAAATCTCTCAAGGAATGTAATAATAAACATTTGCTATATTAGAAATAAACGGTTGTCTAATTGCTAATTTTATGTTTTAGACAGAATAAATAATAACGAAACTTATATTAAATACGTTTGATTATAATATTTCCGCCTCCATAGCGATCACTTAAATAGTTTCCAAATCTTGTTTCCGTACAATACGAGAAATCAGTCTATAGAACATTTTAGAAGATAATGTTCTACTCTAGTTTAGAGTATTTCTCTGTTACTGATTAACTTTATGATTCATCATTTTATTTGAAGACAAAAATAATTTTGGAGCAGATTTAGATTTCAGAACTATTATTATTATTTGCAGGGAAACCAACAATTCAGACTTCAAATCACGAAGAGCTGAGCGAAAACTCAAAAATTTGCATCATTAAAAAGATATTTTCTTTTGCATCTGTACATCCAAATTTTCCAACATCAGAATGTTTCGGAAATGAGTGAAAAGAAACGTTTACCTTTGGAATGCCTTTCGAATTTCTTGAGTGCATCGAAACATCCGACAACAGCACAACCAGGCATTGCGTTAGCTTTAAAATCTTTCATTATCACATTTGTTCTGAAAGGAGCCGTTTTTCAATCTTCAGCTTACAAATAAGAGGAAAACTCAAAAATTTTTCCTTAGCAATACAATCAAGCGACCTTCTCAGCTCTGAATCACACCAGAAGTAATTATAATAAAACTACATTTCCCGCCTTTTAGTTTGGAATGTGAGGAGAGAAAAGAAGCAGAAACTCGGTTACAGACTCGATATAAATAAGCCCAAAAAATCATATTCTTTATTTTCATTCATCGAAAATTCGCACACAAAAAAGAATAGCGTTCTCAAAAAGCGAATCGATTAATTAGACTTACTGTAAACAGAAAGAGAAAAACCAGGAATCATTTTCATCAAAAATAAAAGTGCCTAACGCGGAAATTATAAGCAATAAAAAATTGTGTTCTGATGAAAAATGATGAATATACAATAACCAACCATTAATCGGGTATTTTAACCCTTTCTTACAGATAGAATAAATTTATTTCTTGAATTCGAAATGGTGTGGAATAGTGGAGAGTTTCGGAATATGCTCCGTCAATTAGACGTCATGCGCGAAAAGACCTTCTTTGTGGACACTCCCTGAAGAAAACGGCGTACAATGTTGGAAAATGGAATTAAATTGAAATATTCTAGGAAGGCCTTTCTTCTTTTGGTCTTTTAGAGCCCTTTGATTATGCTTCTATTAGATTATTAACCGAACATCTGTTTAAATTTTTGTTCTATCAGTGATGTTATAAAGTACCAAAACTTAAAGTTGGAAGGTGCCTTAAAACTTAAGGTGCGTAAGCTCTGCCACTTATCACTTTAGTACATAAGCATATAGCAAATACATGTATTTCAGACGTTTTGTCATCCGAAAATTTGTTCATGAGAACAGATTTGATTAAAATACATAGAAACTGGATTCTCTTACGTCAGAACATCTACATCTGCAAAAGATTTCACCATCTGTAAATATTCCTTTTGCATACTAGTATTCTGAGTCTCATCTTTTTTTTCAATTTTGGGCTAACTGCTATTGAAATTGATCCCATTTTTGTTGTTAAAATAGTTTAGAAGTAACTTTTGTAAAATTTTTACATATTTTAAGTTAATTTAAATATTTATATAAGGGAATCAAAGCTAATGACTAAATTAAATGGATTAAAGAAACGTTTTAGCATTAAACCAAGAAAATGTTCCCTTAAGACAAAATAAAATAAAGAATTTAAGATTTTTTTACTCAGCAAAACAAATCTCTTTACAAGGTTTACTGAATTGCAAGTGCTGTCTTACAGTACTTTTTATAGTATTTGTATTAGACATTGGCTTCACATAATTCATTTGCGAATGATGCTGTGATTCATGGATATTTTACTATATTATTCATTGCGTAACAATTGAAAATTGTTCATGAATATGTTGAATCCTGAATCTTTCAGCATAATATTGTGGATAAACATTTAACTTTGAATTAAATTTATGATACTTGAGTCTTTGGAAAAATTAATTCGTAAGAGCTGTGATACTTATTGTTGATAATTTATTACAATATTTTTCTTATTTCGCCCTAAAAGAAATTTCCTAAAAATTTACAAACCATAAATTCTCAGTTTTTCCTTAGTAATTTTTTTCTAATAAATTGTGACTAATCATATCATTTACTGCTATTTTTTTACTGCTAACATTTGTTTTATACTTCGTTCCTAACTTAAATGATTAGTTGAAAATACTAAAGACATTATTAAGACTAATAATTTAACTACCACTCACAAGATATGCGTCTATCATATTTTTTTCCCTATGGTTATGAAAAATTCTTCCAAAATTTGCACAAATTGCAAAATTTCTTATTATTGAAAAAACAGAAATACTATAATTTCTTTAACCCTTTCTCGTTCATTGGTTTCTCAGTGAAACCACACATTGAGCATTTTTTTACTGCGCATTCGCGAAACCTAGCGTAATTTTTCTATCATAACTTAAGAGCCAGGTATATAGATCAACTTATATAAAAATTCCATTTCAATACCGTTAGTGTTCACAAAGATATCGGCATTGCAAGAGCTAAATTGCTTTTTTATCTCTGAGAGAATCAAATTGATGAGGGTTCTTGCACAAATTGATAGTTTTTAAAATTGAATCTTCGAAAGTAATATTGAATTTTATGAAGGTTGAAAATCCTGAATACTCACGTATACTTATAAATTAAATACATAATTTAAATTGCATTTCGATGATAACTTTTTCTCAGGAAAAATAGTCCGTTACTGTTTATTGGTTTCACTGTAAAATCACAAATTCCTTGAAAATAAAAAATGCTAATTTTTTTTCCTTTGCATATTTATGATCAGCCACGTGTCTAATAACTCATTTTTGAAGTAAATTTAGTAATTTTCAGAAGTAGAATAACATGTAGTGAACTTGAAAGGATTCAACCATATCATAATACATGTATCAAATGTGATGAACAATTGTTATTCCATGAAAGCAATGGGTATTCTTCCAAATGTTTGCCAATATGTATTCAATTTTCATTTGATCCTCTTATAAAGAATGGATTATGGATCCCCGAACTCATGCGAGGAGGGTACATATTGATACAGACAATTATTAAACAATGTCTGATTCCTATTCACAGCAGCTCATTTGCTCCTAATGTGATTCAAGAGTCCAAATTTCGATAGTTGCTTTCGAATTGCTTAGTAAATAACAACGCAATCTGATATTAATAAACTTAATTATTACGCTCCGGGCATACCTCTATCGAATCAAATAGATAGTTATGATATATATATCAGTCTATTCTATTTATCGAGTCTCGGAAAAGTTTAATTCCACTCATCACAAAATGCTTTGTGTAATGACATTAATTGATTTCTGTTTCTAGATTCTCAAAGGACATCCTTTATTTTCAAAAGTGTATTTGATAATGGCAATATTTTTGTAGATTTCGTTGAATATATGTTTCAAATAATGAACTGATAAAAATTGTTAGGCTTTCGTTATTAATGGACGTTTTAGCCTCATTTAGATTAATGGAAAAATGTTATTTTGGTTCACTTTAACAAAAATTCTGACTTAAAGAATAGAACTCATATAAAAATGAAAATCTACGTATTCGGTCATTCTTTTAGTTAAATTAAATTTTCTAGTTCATTTTCAAACAAAAGCACAACCACTTTCAATGAGAATCCATGTTTATGTCTGAATAATTATGCGTCATCTGATTTATCATTATTCTTTTATTCCCACTTCAAAAAAGTGAATGAGAACCTGCCGTATAAGTAATCAGATTCTCGCTTACCGGTGGGATATAGTAATGGTGAGGGTCGAGTTACCTCCTACAGAGGAAGCGTCGTACCTCTGTGTAAGCGGGCGTCGCATGTGCCGCTCGTAATGAGGACTATAATGCGGGGACCGTAGTGCCCGATTAATTGTCGCGGAGGTCGGGTCATTCATCTTTTCCTCGCGTGCTACGGCTGGACGGGAGTAACTTATCTATGGTACTCTTCAATCTCTAAAAAAGTTAAAATTTTCTTCCATGCCATGTGGATGCCTTTGGATATGTTTCAGAGATTCTAGTATGCTTTGTCAGTTTTGTATAAGTTTTCTTTACCTCCTTCGAAATATTTCCACTTAAAACTAGTTTTTAAATAGTTTCAATTAAGTCATTTGCTTATTATTTTTCTGTTGATCCTGCTTTATAAAGTTCTCATTGAAATTTAAAACTACAAATTGATGATTGATTTAGATTTGCATCATCGCTTTCTGAATGAAATGAATGTTCAACTAAAACATCGGAAACTTCTATATTCTATGAGGAAATAAACAAAAATTCAGATATTTTTGATTTTGATTTTTAAACCTCCGTTACTGTCATAACCTTGTCTACTGCAGTAAGAAAATTACACAATCATAGGAATAACTCAACTCAATGGCATATTCAATAAATCCCAATTAACTAATCTCTATTCTATTTAACAGTTTCATGCTAAATGAAGTTTATATAAAATTAAGTATTTTGTTTTATTTTCATCAATTTTACTTTCTAAACTTGTTAGTACATATGACTAAGACACTGGATCTCTTCATCTGTGGAGGAAACCTGGATATCGTTTATAAAGGACATTTATGGAAAGAATAATAATATTTCATGTCAGGAGAATTATTTGCACTTAACAATAAAGAATTGCGCAACGTGTTGAATGAAAATATACACCTGTAAAATGCTGAAAAAATTTCACATCGCATTACTGTTATCATCTTACACACGTAATGAAAAGCTTGAAAACTTCTCCTTATTGGAGATCTAAAAGTAAATGTTAACAAGATGAGTACAATGAAGCATTTCTCAAGTTCGTAGATTACAAAATCACCAAGTGTGCGAATTTTCCACTAGAGTGTAGTGGTTAACATTATATCATAGAGGACAATCTTGATTCACATTCCTCGCTTCCCTGCATGTGAGAAACCAGAGACTTCAGTCATTTGAATACTCTACAGCCCTCCATTGTCCTGCAGTTTGCATATAGTAACCAGTTTATAGGAATATTTCCGTCGAATTTCCTGTTCGGAGCAGTTTAATAGCGCACACGATGAATGAAATTATTTCTGAGTTCATAGTTCATGTTGAAATCAGTTACAGCGCACAAAAGAAACTTTCGAAACAACACGTTGCAAGTAAACATTATTTCAGCATTTAAAAATCATGTCAAAGTAAGTGATAGATTTGATTTTAAGTTTTATTCATTAAGTCACTGTGAGATTGAATGCTTCTAATTCAGTCTCACCAACATTTAAGCCACAATAACGATCTATCCATTATCTAAGCTGGGGCAGTAAAATATTTATTAGCTTTCTTTCCATTTCTAAACATTTTCTTTTTTTTAAATCCTGGAAAATTATTATTATTTTTTAATTTCTTGCGGTTTTTATGTTGCGGTCTTCTTGTTTATCTGAAGAATTTCAAAATCACAAGGGAATATTTTCTGTGTCAAAAGTATTTTTTCCATGCATCTACAGAATTTTGGAAGCACAAACGCGTGACCTGCGTGACTATAAAATTCTGCAGATTACATTTATCTCATTATGTTAAATTATACATTTAATTTATCTAGTGATAAAGGAAATTCATAAGATATAATGCGATTATTTGATTACAAACAATGCTCCGCGGATTTCATTTAAGTCATGTTTTGTCAATATTTGAGGACTTACAAAAATATTTCTTATATTAGACTAATTCTTGAGAGGACAATCTTGACGCGTGTGAGCCTTGCAGAATATCGAAAAAGAAGTGTACCATATTCTTGATCTCATGGTGTGTCACAATATGTACTCTGATGATAAAGTGAATCACCCAGCCTTGCCGTAGCAACCGGGTACAACACAATGACAGCCGCTGCAATTGCTCGAGTACTGAAACCGGAGAACTAGTAGTCATCACTGGCCAGGGCTTGAACCCACCCGACAGAGGTACGTACTGTCACTGGAGGGAGGATTCAATACCCTCATCACTAATACCCCCACGACCATGACCGAGAACCCAGTTACTTATCCGGCGGCTTCTCATATCTACATGTTTGTGGTGCTCACAGTTGGGAGTAATATACTCTGATGAAAAAGCTTCCTGATTTACGCTAGAAGTTGAATTACAAATGCATAACAGAAGCATGAAATTCACTAATATTGCCTCTATAAAACCGCGATGCTCAAGAAAAAAATGAAGATTTCTCTTCTTAAAGCATTCGAAGCCTCCTTAAGCATTAGACGATTATTTGCAATACCATTAGAAACACAGTCAACTTTTCCTAATCCATAACATGTGGAAACTCATCAAAAGCAGACATTCTTTTATATAATTTTCTGTGAGCTTCTTATATACTTGGGGTGACTTTGACGTTTTCCAAATTCAAACAACATATCTGTAATTATTTTTGAAGGTATTGATTGCATAAGAATCCATATTTTAAAAGTTCCCAATGTATACAAGGTAACCATAAAGGTCGAGCGAAATTTAAAATTGCCGTTATTTTAGAAATTACGATTTATAATTTTTTTCTGTTTCATGAATTTCATTTTTAGGAATTTAACTTAATTTTGTTTTCTTTCCTGCCGAATTTCTGATGACCCACAGCTTTACTAAAACAGAAAAAAAATTGTATTCTTTGGTTTGCTGAGCTGAAATCTAGCGTTGCTATCTGCAGGACGTTTATAATGAAATACAAGAAGCGAGTACCACAAAAGAATTCCGTATCCAAGTGGTGAAAAGACTTTAAAAAAAGTTTCTGTCATTCGTCTTGTCAACCAGATGTTAGTGATTAAATTAATATCCATTGAAGAAATATTTTAAGGGAACATGAAAATATAATGTTTATTAAGCTAAACAACATTAAAAGCATTTAAGCTAGGCTAACTGACGTGATTGCTGTTGTTGCTGAAAATCAGACTCTGTTCCTTCTAAATATGGAATCGATTTTACCCTTTGTATTATTAATGATGGCAGACATGCTGAAAATAAATGAAAACTGTAAAAACTGCTTGTGCTTCTTCTTTCTATTATACATACATATAAAAATATAACTCTTTCAATTTGATTGCGATCATTATAGGCACACTTTATTGCAGAACAATGAAAAATATTTATCTTTGGTTATAATAATAAAAGTAAAATCCTTTATGCTATTATCTATACTGATTATATTGAAATTTGCAGACAAGCTTAACATTCGTGGGCAATATAAACAGAATATGAAAACGTTTAAAATTGATTCTTTTAAAAAGGCATGATTGCAGATATTGAAATCTATAGACGTAATTATTAATAAACAAAATTTAAATTGTAGAAACCATTGTTATAACTTTCCTATGCTTTGTAACAATCTTTATATTAAAGTCGACAGATACCGATTATTTGCGAAACTCAGAATTCACAGAATTTTTCACATACCTATAGAATGAAAAGCTTTGAATTTTTTCTTTGAATTCCTTATCCCACCATTTTGAAAGAAAATTTGAAGGTAGCCTTGAATGATTTGAAATATTTGAATTATAATCAGTTTAACAATAATGGAAAAATGATAAGAAATTCATTTTCGCTTCTTGGCTTTCAAATCTTCCTTCTAGCATTTTAATCTCAATACGATAAAACAGCTTATGCGTTAACTTTAAGTTCATTGTATAGTTTAAGCAAAGAAAATCGTTTCAAAAAATAACTCCATACATGCCTGCCTTACAGAAACATGATGTTTCTTAAAGCGCAACAGCAAAGTTAGGGAGTTTTCTGGTGCGATATATTTATTTGATAGTTCAATAGAAATGAGGATCACATCTGCCTAACACAGAAACTTTAAAGTCAGAGTAGCTTCGCTTTACATATCAAATATCTCAAGTTTCCGCATTATCAATCGAATGCATGTTTCCTTTTTCTTAAATGCAACAAAAACTGTAACTTAGAGCACTAGAAAATGTTAGCTAATGCATTTATTAGGTTAATAAATTCAACACATGGCGTCTTATGGATTAGAACTGACAAATATGGCTTTGAATGACCAATAAAAAAAATAAATCCAACCAATGATTTTTATTTCACTGAAAATTACTTAGATTTCGAAAGTGACTTCAAAATATAGTATGCTGACGGAAGTATTTTATATTATCTACATTATCGGAATTGTGGCCATAAAGGCTATATTTTAGTTTTTATAGATAAATCACAATTTTTTTACAACAATAAGATTTCGCATATTTACCCTTTCTGCGTTATATAAATGTAGAGCTGTGAGATCTAAATTTAATTAATTAAAAATATTTTATCAAGTGTAATGTTTTCTGGAAAGTTCATAAAATTAAAATTGACTTCGGACTTTTTGTTTAAACATTTCGGAGCATCTGCACCCTTGTTTTCAAAATATACATTTGACTCAGGTAGTGCAGGTACACTTGAGCAAAAAACTTCAAATGCATTTAAAGTCACTGAATAGTCTCCGGTGTTATCTCTTTTTAATACGAGAACAACCTATTTTTAATAATATGGAAATAATACGACTAGTATCACCATTTTCGTTTTGAATCATCTTTAGAAATATGTTATGTCTTTCTCTCAGTGGCTTGATACATTCTTGAAAACCAGATTTCATTACCTTAGACCCTGCAGTGATCTCTAAACGATGTGATGATTATGGTGTTATTTTTCACCATTCTGTATATCTGGCATTCTTCATCGAAAAGAAAAAGAAGTTGAGTACACTTGTTTATTACCATTTACAAACATTAACTCGTCGCTTTTGAGAAAACATTTGTAAGATACAAATTTGCATCTCACGTGTACATAAGTAGTTACATGCGACTGTCAGTTTTCTAAGAAATACAGAAAGATATCAAATCATATATTAAGAATAATACCAGTTGCGTGTCCCGGTGTTGCTTGGGCTATCTCGAATAATGCGTCATTCCCTGGCGGAAAGAATCAAAGTAACGTGACACATGCCAAACATTATCTCCTAACTAAATAAGGAGAAAAGAGCTGTTCAAACGTTCCGCCCGCGAAAACGCGTCAAAATTGACTATATTAAAAATAGAAAAAAAATGTTATTTTGTAAAAAAAAATTATTCGCGTGCCCTGGCAAAATGAATGGTCTATCTCAGGGGCTCCAAACCTTTATTCCCTCGGGTACTCCTTGATTACTTTTTGACATATCCTCCCCACCACCACCACTAACCATCCTTCTATGCAAAGAAGTTTTTATCAATAACGTTAAGGGCTTAGATTAGCTTAAATGTCAAATGACTCGGATTTGACACTTGCTGGACTTATTTTACTTTTTATTGCATTTTTATAATAGTATTCGTTCAACGGCAAAACAAATGAAATTAGTATTGCATAAGGATGGCTAATAATTACACTCCGTATTAATTAATTATGCAAGTGGTATAGTTATTAAATAACAAGTATTTACTTGGAGAAACAAAATTCTCAAACTTTTTTCATCCCTTATGTTTTCTTGTTTCCGCCATTAAAAACTTTATTTCGCGTACCCCGAAATCGTCCTTTGCGTAATCCCAGGGAATGCGTACCACAGGATGGGAGCCTCTGGGAAATCTGATTCCGGAATTGTTTTTTGTCTGACTTTTGAACGGGAGGAAAGAAATTACAAATGCGAAAATCGGGATCGCTACGTGGCCCGGCATTGCACGGGCTATCTCGAATAATGCGTCATTCTCTGTCGGAGAGATGTGAGGTTATGTACACATGCCAAACATTCTTTCCTGGATAAATAAGGAGAAAAGAGCTGTTAAAACATTCCGCCCATGAAAATGAGTTGAAATCGACTTATTTAAAAAAAATCACAAAGAATATAAAAAAATCCTTATTTGGTAAAAAAAAATATATATACCGTGTCCTGGCGAAATGAATAGTCTATCCGATTCCGGAATTATTTTTTTCTGACATTAGTGCGGAGAGAAGGAAATAAACCGGCGTTGCTTGGGATCCATATTTTTTCATATCCCCCTCCTTCAGTTTATTTTTATACAAATATATTTTTATATAAATATACTTTTTACCTAGAAATATCTCCTTTGAAACCTATATTGTTGAATTGAAACTTTGAAATCAAGCCTCTTTATTACCTTAAAACAATATGGTTTGAAGGCAAACACGAGAGGTTTGGAAAAAAGAAATTTTATTTTAAACAATAAACCGTATTATATTTAACACAATTTTAAAATGAACAATTACACTTCCACAGTTTATAAATTGAAACATAGTAGTAAAACAGACTCAGGCTCATTATTATACACGCATTATTTTTAACCGACTCTGACTCCTCCAAGAAAGGCCGACTCCTGGACTCTCCACCCCTGATGTAAATAAACAAATGTAACTACCATTTATTCGTTCTGAAGTATATACGCATGAAGCAAGAAGCAATGCATTCATGAAATTTCAAAGTAAAACTTCACGGAAAAACCCTATTTAATTAAAACCCTATTTGAGCGATTTAAATTTCCATGTTTCTTTGTTTCAATTACAAAACCCCACACACAACGCCATCCATATTGCATTGTTTCATTGTTGAGGGATCAATATTGCATTGTTGCTGCTTTCAACAATGAAACAGAAACACGCAATTAAATAATTTGTTTAAACAATGAAAACGGTTTGAATTGTGCGCTGCAACACTGAAAAGTATTGTAGTAACTTAGTTTCTAATTAATATATTTTTTACTAATTAAAATTTCGGAATTTAAATGGTCAAAATGGATTCCTTGAATTATTCCACATCTTTTGGTACTTTCCACGCGCAGAAGATGGCCGGACATACATACAAACAGTCATATTTTAATAGTGTAGATTCTTATAAACTAGTGCTCAAATTATGAGTTTATAGTTGTTTTATAATCTGAATACTAATGTGTTCTATTTCAATCAAAAATTTAACCCTATCCATAGAATCCATCGTTAAGTATGCATATATCTTGACAATTCTTGTAGCTCACCCTTAAGAATATATGATGGATCATTTTGCTTTAAATTTGCATTTGTTTGTTCAAATGGATGTATGGTTTGAGACTATGACGCCAAATCTTTAAGAAATCAAATTAAACATCTAGTAGCTTGTAAAAAGAAATAAACATTTGAATTTACGGCGTGCAAATGAACATCTTTAATATCATAAATATTGAATTGTGAAACTAATCCACTGAATAGGTATTAAAAGCAGACGTACCATTGAATACAAATAGAAACTAAATTCATTAGCTTATACAAAGAAATTAATATTTTCTTACTGGCGACGTTTCATTGGTTAACAAAAGAATTATTTATCTCTGTTTAATAAATAAATGCACCTGCATAATAGATAATCTGCACAATATAGTCTACCAGTTTCTGGCTTCTAGCTAGGGTTGGTTTCTTCAACAGTCAGAATAAATGTTCTACAATGAAAACATATTAATAATGTCAAAGAATAAAAATAACTGTTAAGTCTACTATCGAGCAAAGTAGGATTTTGTGTATAGAAATAATTTCGAAAGAAAATTGAGGTTGTATCTCTGTTACGTAACTAATATTATCTGTTCCTTTTACGCATACATATATGACATGACAAAGAATTTGTTCTATTGCTGATAACAAAAGGTCTCGGAGCATTAGTTAAGTGAAGCATAAAAGTTGGCATCGATATTCCGCTGGGTTTTTTTTTATAAGAAAGGAAGTATTCAAAGTATAAGTATCCTCGCATAAGACGAACATGGCTAACAGAATATGAAAAAGTATTAATGAAAATAATTGCCAAATTATCAAAATACATGTTTTAAATTCAATTTTGTAATTAATGGGTACTGCATATTAGCCTTGATTTCAACAGATTCTTTTAATTTCATTAAATAGATTGAATTATACCTAATCTTGCTATACGAAAATTTTAAGTCATGCTGAAGAATATGTTGATGGTTTTTGCATAAAATTACTCATATTTTTGTTATACTACTATCAATTTCAATGTATAATTTAAAACATTTGTAACATTGTAAGAATTATATGTGACGAAAGGAATGCCGTTCACTTAATATATGAAAGAAAAAATATGTATTTATTTTTATGCTCAGAAATTTAACCACAAAATAATTTAACTTAATAAAGAACTTAAAAATAATTAGCTTTATTAAGATAATTTTTCAGATTCTCTGTTATCAGTGGCTTTGCAAGAAAAGAAAGCAAATTGTTTCCGTTGGGGCCAAACTGAAGTTTTTCACAGATGCTCAAAGATTAAGAATCCAGTTCAAGAAAGAAGCATTACTCAGGAATCAACTATTAAACTGTATGATTCAGTCAACCAAAAGCCACGGACAGAAAGTGTTGTATTGCTACAACATTTTATAAAATAACTAAATCTATTATATTTTTAACTTTTATTTTTATTTCAAATATCTAGCAAACTAGATATCTTTTATTGAATTTCAAAAAGAAAGTTTATAAATTTTGTATTGAGGGAACCCATTTTCTCTCCTTTTTCTACAAAACGGCCATCTTGGTGTCACTTGTTTTTAGAAACAGAGGAATGTGTTTAAACTCAAAAACAAGTCCATTCTCAGAATTCCGTCTACAGGGGTGAAAGAACTGCCGAATGGTAGAAATCTTGGAATCTTTTGCGCCCTTTGGCGATAAATAATAACTATATTGGCGGTGAAATATGATCGCCAACAACGCCTATAAATGCAAACTCTCGCCAATATTCGAGGCTTTTTTGGCTTGGATCTGACATCAAAAAGACGGCTCAAATGGACAGTCGATGTCTGCAATAAAGAAGTGAACCGAACTGCGGTGGATAGAAACCAACCCACGCAAGCGGCATCCATGGACATTTAGGAGAGGTCACTGATCTTCGTCTCGACCCCTCCATGCAGTATTCTTCCCCAGCGGGAAAATCCCGTTACACGCGATAGATAATGGACTAATTGATGTCACAGTTACCGGACCCCATTGCTCCTGATCTGGGGTGCGCTTATCTCTCTGCCATCTACAGCGGTCGTCTTGTCCCTCCAACAAAGATGAATCCACTGGCACGCGACCAAAAGAGGAAGAAAAGTTTAACGGATCAAATTCCCAGGCGTCAAAATGATTGACTCTCTTCATTTGACATGGGTGCCGAAGCCTAGAGCGTATATTCCCTCACCTTCGCGACAAACCCTTTCCTAAATAAAGCAGAACGACAACGCAACCCAACGGGACTGCTGCAGATAGATTTCCTTCTCAAAGGGTTATCCTCTCTCATTTCTTTTGAATTCCTCGGCCTACTTCAAATGATGTGCTTTATCTGTGGAACTCATTTCTTTTGAACTCCTCAGCCTACTTCAAAAGATGTGCTTTATCTGTGGAACTCATTTCTTTTGAACTCCTCAGCATACTTCAAATGATGTGCTTTATCTGTGGAACTCATTTCTCTTGAACTCCTCAGCCTACTTCAAAAGACGTGCTTTATCTGTGGAACTCATTTCTCTTGAACTCCTCAGCCTACTTCAAAAGACGTGCTTTATCTGTGGAACTCATTTCTTTTGAACTCCTCAGCCTACTTCAAAAGATGTGCTTTATCTGTGGAACTCATTTCTTTTGAACTCCTCAGCATACTT
>BGPR01000002.1:531761-673367 GCA_013235015.1 Araneus ventricosus
TGTGGAACTCATTTCTTTTGAACTCCTCAGCATACTTCAAATGATGTCCTTTATCTGTGGAACTCATTTCTTTTCCACACTTCGGACAACCTGTGATTAAATCGGCGTTCTATCTGTGTCGACTTAAGGCCGTCAAACAGCTGCCACATAAAAGATAAGTACATTTTTGTTTTGTGTTTAAATGATTTATTTGGAATTTTCCCATGAATGTTGAGTTTTTTTAGTGACGTCAAGAGCACTCAATTAAGTTTCTTATGTAGCTTTCACTTACTATTTCTGATGTGCAATTACTTACACATAATGTGCAATTACTTAAATATATTTATATGCTGTTAGTAGATTATGGTCTGCATTATAGTGCATTTAGTGTTTAGACATAAAATCTGGAACAAAATCAATAATCCTCAGCGCTGAGTGATAATAAATGTTAATTTGCTTTTCATAATGTTCTCATAATAATTTTTTTTAATGCAATAAAATGTGTCGAAGTCACTTATTAAGCATTAAGGAGTTGATATGAGGTAACTGGATATTTTATAATGAACCTGTGTTTAGATGTTTTGGTGGAAAAATTAAATTTAATTATCTCAGTGAGATAGGCTAACGTTCTCAACACAACAAAAGTCAAAGATTTTTTAAATCAAAAATATAGAATATTTAATGATACAATTAATTTAATATTTAATAATAATTTATATGAAAAGTAAGAAATGATAATAATTTAAAAGAAATAAAAATTAATAGTAATAAATAATTGATTTAAAATTAATTTTTTATTTCATTTCTTCCACAAAATTATCAATTGATTCAAAAATTGAATGACGTTGTACATTTCGTGTGTAGAAGGAACTCATGCATTGACCAGAATACTTGTTTCTAACAATAAAAAATCATCTTCCAGTGAGGAGCATTTTGTAATTAAAATTATTAATTTATCTTCAGAATCTTTTTACATTTTTGAGTAAAAGAGTTGTAAAAGCTTGATTTAAAGAAATATATATTTACAATAGAATTGCTTTGAATTAATGAAATTGGGTCACAGAAAAGATTTTATTATAAAAGTTGATTACGTTGCCATCAACGGTATTTTATTATGATAATTGATTATATTCTAAGCTTTGTCAGCTCTTTATTCCAATGCCCTCATTTATAAGTAACATATCACTTTATTCTTTTTCCACGTCAAGAATACAGTGAAGATACAAGGGGTGGGGGTGACAGAAAAATTTGAACACATTTGGATTTGCACATTTTTTAGAATATCTTCCAAAAGGGTGAATGGAGATTTCTTGAACTTCGATCATGTAAAGAATAGGATTAAATTCACATTTTACATTGAAGATTCAGTCAAAAGGGTATTTAGGGGACAGATGAAAAATTAAAGAATACGAAAAGGGTTTTCGCACATTCCGCTTCACAGAATGCTGATAATAATTTGTAACTTACATCAATGGTTATGTTTAATATCCAAATTTTTCACATGCATTTTTGTAAAAATAGCTTGCATATTATGGAAGATATAAAGGTTTTCAAAAAAAATCCCAAATTTTACCGGATGTGTTTTGCTTATAACATGTAGAATTTTCAACATAATTATACGAAACTTATAGAATATTTGCCAACATGTTAGAAAGGCATTATATTAAAATTTGAAGTAAATACTTTGAGTAATAAAGAAAATATGTGTGCTTGTAGTAAATAACTTATTAATGCGTATGTGCGAGACGCAGCGTAATTTTTCTTTCAGAACTTTAAAGACAGATATATAGGGCAACTAATGTAAAAGTTCCAGTAAAATACCATTAAGATTCAGAAAGATATCTGCAATGTAGCGAGGCGAATTTCGGTTGAACTCTAAGAGATGCTAGATGATGAATGAAAGCCTCTTCTTTACATGGTCGAAGTTCAAGGAAAATCCTTTCAGCCTTTAGGAAGATATTCGGAAAAATGTGCAAATACAAAGGTGTTCACACTTTGCTGTCACCCTATTTTATATTGAGTGCAGTTAAGCTCACGCCATAACTTTCTAAGACTTATTTGTGATGGTAGAAAGAAATTCGCATGATAGGACTTTATTTAACTTGTCGAATAAGCTATCAGAAGGGAATAAGAACGACATAATCATATCGGATCAAATCGCTCAATGACGGAATTTTAATACCTGATAAGTATTTTTACTTTGAGAGAAAACCATTACTATATATATATATATATACTCGGATATACTTTCAATTCGTTTTTTCATATCTTTTCGAATTTGATATGAAAGTTTGTTATTTTATTGATTTTTTTATTATGTTTTGCTTCTGTTTTATATATATATATATGTATATATCTAAACAAACTTAGATACACAATACAAGACAAAAACTCAAAAACAGTCAAGACAAAATGGCAAAAATAGACAAAAACCAAAATAAAATTGAAAAATATCATAGCGAGCCGCTCGTCAGGAAGAGAAGCTCGCTCATGATATTAATTTGTGCTTTTTTCTGCCAACGACAAACGATATATATATCTAGCATCGATAGCATATATATATATATATATATATATATATATGCTTTATACTTGTTTTGTACTTACTTTTCTTCTCCTTTTGTCTATGGCATTTCACACAATGAATTTTTTAGCGACTGGCAAAATGTGCTCAACGCGCAGTGCTCGGTGTCTTTCTACTCTGGGGGATAGATTTACATCGCCAGACAATTACCCCATGTTTTGCAAAGATTTTACTCATGATCTCTGTGGCAGGAAATTTTCTTACTTACCGTCTTCTAGGGGCCAAAACATAGAGATTTTTTTCAAAAAAATGTTCTAATAGACGATGTCTTACTTGCCCTAAGCTTGATATTGATCAAGTTCGCAATGATGATACTTTGATTCCTGGTTTCAAAATCGACAACTGTATTTATCTTTTGAAGTGTACCATTTGTGATATGAAATATGTGGGTCAGACCAGCAATACTATCAATATTAGAATTAACCAACACAGACATGATATAAATAAATATTTATCACATTCTTCTTTTAATGCCGAATTTGAGCACTTTAAGCGTCATAGTTTTGATAATATTTCTATTAAAATTTTGGATATCGTTCCTGATAAAAACAATCGCCTTTCAAAAGAAAACCTTTTTATGCTCCAATACAAAACAATTATTCCATACGGTCTTAATGACTTTTTTAATAGCACGCAGATTTCTCCTGACAATTCCTGTACATTTAAGCTTTTTCATAACACACATCATAGGACTTCTAGAGGTTGCAGTGGAAAAAGGATTAAAAAAAGACCTTCTAAATCAGTTTCTGACCTTTTTAGTGAACTTGAGGCATTAGAACTTTCTTTTGCAAACTCTTATCTGTGGGCTCCTGTCAAGAATTTTGTTTTCTCTTTAAGAACTAGCTCGCTTCTTGATTTATTTTCAAACTTTGGTTCATTTAAGTCCAATAACTTACATTTCAAAACTCTCATTTTAGATCTTTTGAAACAGAGATTGTCAAAAATTCCTACTAAAGATCCTACTATAAAGTTGCATTTCATTTTTAATTTCCAGCATCCTACTTTTGACAAGATTCCTTTCTCTTCCATTTTCAATTTTGCACAGCAATTTTTTCCCATTAAAAACATTAGTTTACAAAAAACTTTTAAATATAATGTTCCTTTTGGCAGAAAAATCTTACATTACAATAATGCCTCTTCTGACATTGTAAATCTTAAAAAAACAGCTAATTGTTTTTGTGATAAAGACTCCTTTTCTCAATCTATTGACAAAGATTCTGGCCATATTGTTACTGGTAATCTAGACATTGTAGAGAATACAGATCTTAAAAGTATCATGTTAAAAGGTCCAAAATTCAGACCGATTTTTCGTGTTTCTCTTCCTTCCATACTGCATAAATTACTGAATAATATTGATGATTTCTGTTTAAAAACTTCTAATGCTTTTTCTATCCCCATTGACTTTTTCATTGAGTGGAAATGGAATCTTTATTACCTTTTGAAAAAGTCTTTCTCCTTCCATTATAATAATTCCGAATGTTTTGATTCTTTTAGCTTTTCTAATATTAAAATTGCTATTGAAGACTTAAAAAGTAAATTCATCATCACTCCTATCGACAAAGCTTCCAATAACTATGCTTTTATTTGCAAACAGCATTATTATAATCTTCTGGATAAGGAACTTCAAAATTCAGCAACATATAAAAAGTCCAACTTTGATATGAGTACAATATGCAAAAAATTCTTGCTTTCTATAAATTCTTCAAAATTAAGAAATTTAATTTTTGCTTTCCTTATATTACTATTAATCCAAAATTTCATAAAAATCCTATTTCTTACCGTTTTATCACTTGTGGAACTTCTTCATACATGAAGCAACCTGGTTACATTTTCTTCAATCTGTTAAAAAAATTACTGAATGTCATTTGTTCAGAAGGTTTCACTTGGATTATTAACAATAATAAACCGGTTATTGATTTCATTTACAGTAATAAGAACAGTATTTCTTCTATTGAGACTTTTGACTTCAAAGATCTTTTTACAAGCATTCCTTTAGCCACTCTTCGAGAGGTGCTTAACTCATACTTTTTTGATTACAAAAATATTCTCAATATTTCTTTTGAGTATTGGGATAAATTATGTAATTTTTGCATATTTAATAATTTTATTTACAATGGGGAAAGTATTTTTCTCCAATCACATGGCATTCCTCAAGGATCTTCATTTTCTTCTATTACAGCTAACCTCTTCCTTCATTATTTTGAGAAGAATTATTTACTTCTTCATCCTCATGCTTTCAGATTCGTAGATGATCTTATTGTTTTTAATCATGGATCATTAAATATTACGTGACAAAATATTTATCCTTCAGCTTTGCTTCTTAAACAAACAAACTGTAATCAGTTTGAAGCGGATTTTTTAGATCTGGATATTAAACTTGTTGATAATAACTTTTGTATCGATATTTTTGACAAAAGAATGGATTTTAATTTTTGTGTCAACCGACTTTCATATTGGTCTTCTAATATTTCTATTAATATTTATAGAAACACTATTATCTCTCAATTTTCTCGCATTAGATCTATTTGTTCGAACGAAATTTCAAAATCTAGACAATTAAAGCTTTTGTATGATCAACTTTTAAATAATGGTATTCCCGAAAACTTTGTGCGACGATATCTCAAGCAGTGATTACGGAGCTACTGACAAAGCCTCTTTCTCCTTATTTTTCTTTTTCCTCTGTTTGGCAACAGCAATAACTGGTTTGGCGTTCATTCTCCTCGTGGTCGTGGTAGCTTTTTCCTGGCCATGGTAAGCATATTTCGCTTTTATTTTATTATTTTTTATGTTACGGCTGTTCTTCTATTTTATTCTAGGTATTTTGTATTCGGATTTTTTGTATTTGTATTCGGATTTTTTGTATTTGATTCTTTTTAAATCTTCTTAAATGTATTTATTTTTTATTCAAGAATTCTTCCATTTTTATTTGTCTTGTGCTTTTAGAGGGGATGGCGGCAATTTTTAACGGATTTCGTTTGTCGTTAGCAGAAAAAAGCACAAATTAATATCATGAGCGAGCTTCTCTTCCTGACGAGCGGCTCGCTATGATATTTTTCAATTTTATTTTGGTTTTTGTCTATTTTTGCCATTTTGTCTTGACTGTTTTTGAGTTTTTGGCTTGTGTTTCTAAGTTTGTTTTGATATATATATATATAACAGAAGCAAAACATAATAAAAAATCAATAAAATAACAAACTTTCATATCAAATTCGAAAAGATTTGAAAAAACGAATTGAAAGTATATCCGAGTAAAGACAAGAATGAGAATAGTAACAGATGGAAATATATATATAAATATATCACATACGCAATGAATGCGCTCAAAGCTGCAATTCCAAAAGCGAACTTCATCCCCTGAAGAAACATTATTGTGCTTTAATTACGTTTTTCATTTTACGTTTTATACTTTTTCATTTTACGTTTCATACTCTTTCATTTTACGATTTATACCATATATATCTATATATATATATGTGTGTGTGTGTGTGTGTGTTACGAATTCAAAAATTCAAATTTTTATAGATGATTTTTTGATATTTTAACAATTGAAATTTCAGAGGTAAGCTTAATCATTGTCTTTAACTTTACATTTCCTCAGTTTATTATAAAGATCCAATAACCCACTTTGTCCCTTACTAGTGGATCATATGATTATTTTAAAATTTTCTCGATGGTAGCGACATAAAAAAGTAACATTTTCATATAATCGATGATAAAATGAAGGTGTTCTGTCTTTTCAAAGAAATATCACAAACAAGTGTAAGAAAATTTCTTCGTTTATTATGACTATTTCATTGCTGCTTTTGAATCACTAATGAAACAAAGCGACTAACCTATTTTTGTTATGCGTTTGAAAATTTAATTTCTACCTTTATGTCTTCCACGATGACATTAGTTTTAGTTTTATATTTTCAGTTATAAATTTTATTCTATTCCATTGATGCAAAATTCTTGAGAATTCCTTCTTCATGTTACAAGCACTGTAACATGGACGCATTATATAGAAGAAAAGTTCTCAGTGAGAAGTATGCTTGAAATTTCATCTGTAAATATAAAGTCCAAGTTACAGAATTTAAATGTAAATAATAAGAAAAATAAACTTAGATAGTATGAACGCCATGACATACACTGAGCACCAATAAGGAATGTAATTATAAATAACATAAATTTTCGTCATCCGATATATAGTGTTCATAATGTCTATAAAATAAATGTTTTCTCCAAATTTAAGAGAAAGATTTTTGCAAATAGTTCAACTTTTCCACAAAATGACTATCAGTTTATAATAATTACGTGCTAGCGTTCAGAAATTTTGTTGACTTCCTATCTGATTTTTGAATTTTTAAATTAACAGTAGCGACTTTCAGAATATGATATTCAAAGATGAGTTCAAAATCATTGCTAACAAATATACTATTTTAAGAATCGGAAATTCTATACAGTTTAGAATATTCCTAAACTTTAATAACAAAAGGAAAATTTTTATGGACTTTTTTTATAATGATTCACCCTTCAATTCAGAAATGTATTTATTGATGAAATCGTTACAGTTTGAGATTGTATATAAAATTTTAGATAAATTTATATTTATGATTTTAAGTCATTTGCTTCAATTCATTGTTTTGATTATTTTAAGAATAATCTGATTTAAATGTTTTCCATAAATGATTTTTTTTTCTGAGAGGAAGGACATGGTTTTAAAATGGAACCCCGTAGATTTATTTGTATTTATTTTGTTTCCATCTCAAATTCTAAGCAAATTGACTTTGAATTCCAACCATCTTTATCTGTATACGTTAGTATTGAAAGCTGCAATGCAGTTTGCTCTCGAGTTTGCTAATTACGTTGTACTTTATATTTATGATAAAAGGTTTCCTTTAAATTTTCTTCGTCTTACTCTGAATAGTCTTCTGAAAAAGTGAAATTAGGTCCTTGAAAATACATATCACTATTAAACTACCTACTGAATCTAAGCAATAAATTAAAGGTACAAAATAGGTTTAATTGATAATTAGCAGCATCTAAATTCTGACACAAATATTTAATAAAAAATTATCCATTTTAAGGATTCAGTTAAAATATTTTAACTGAAAAATGTGAATCTATTTTATCTATACATGTAATTTCTCTTATTGCCTACCTATACAGGCATAGGTAAACAATAAGAGACAGTTTTCTTCTCATTTGAAAGTTTCAAATGATATTTATTCAGATGCTGTAACAAACACCAAAGATATGACTATTATCATAGTATATTATGACTCAATATTGTCGTTTTTCCGTTTTATTGAATGCATGTTATATATAAGATTAGAAGCATTTATTTTTTATAAAAATTGCTTAGTATTTCTTTGTTGCTTATTGAGCATTATGAGATAATTATGGGTTCAATTGTTAATTTTAGAGTGAAAGATGTATTTGTTCTCAATTTTACTCGAAGAAGAGAGTGAAATAGAGTTAAAAGGGAAAGTGGACATAAACAAGCTCATTCGGCGGTATTGATTTGATTTTTATTACTGTGATAGTCAGGTTGTCACATAAAACGTTTGATAAAATGGGAAAAACCGTTAAATAAACCTGCTCATTGAAAAATAACTCTGTAAACAAACAAATCTGCAAAGACACGAACATAACATTAATTTAGATTTGGACTTTGAACAATATAATGTTCTGAAGATCTTCAAATAATATAATATTATTTGATGATTTCATTAAACATTTCGCAGTCGGGTGCTTTAATCCATATTTTTGAGAGTGCCACGCATAAATCAATTATTACTCGCAACTACAACTATTACACATGTCTATCATGCAATCACTACTACTTCCGTGTTCAAAGTTTATTCTTTAACACACTAAAATTACTGTCTGCCATTTGAATGGTGTTAAAATAATCATGTTACTTGGCACTCCTATCCGGGTCCATGAAGGTCTTACCATAAATGTGTGGAAAGTCGACACAAGTAAGAAATGTCTCTAGCGTTAACGATTTGACAGTATAAGTTTGAAATAAAGATACATAACTAAGTTACCCTTTCAAGGTCGGTGGTTTCTCGTTGGAACCACCTTTTTCTGAGCTTTTTCTTATCTTGACGGTAGTCTTTTGACGGTTTATTAGAAAGAATACGTTTTCAGTATCTAATAAAGACAATAGATGGCAGCCCCAATTCTATTTTTTCCCTAATGGATTTAAACAGTCATTAACATTGTTTTCACGAAAATAAATAAATAAATTGCATGTGCTCCTGAAAGGGTTTTAAAATTAGAGAAAATTATATTTTTCGGTTCAATGGTATAATAATCTGCTTACAGATGATCCATTAATTCTTAATATTTGGTATTAAAATCTGAAAAGCTCCGATTCTACATAAAATTTCTTTTGTAGTTGGAGATACTTTCATAAATTAAATAACATTCCACTAGTGTAGCTTCGAGGTTTTGAGAGCTGATTCCCATCTAAGTGAAATCCTTGTTATCTGACAACTATTGAAAATTACTTGCTTAGTTCCCATAAAGCCCTATCATAGTTTTAAACCTTGCTATTAGTCTAATAAATCAGTAACATTTGTAGTTACTTTTAATTTCACATTAATGTAAATATGTTGGATTAAAGGAATGGAATTTCAGATCAACAATGAAAATTAATAAACAGAACCCTTTTTCTTAATTTTAGGAACATTTAAAGGAAATTTCGAATCAGTTATCATTAGCATAATATTTCCTAATTTGTAAAAGCTGAAATGTGTAGTATTTATTGTATTATTTTTAATGGAGTCTGTAATTCAAGCTTATGATATTTGGGAATAATTTAAAGCTCTGTAATGCAGTCTCTTTGTTTACTTCTTTTAGGATTAAAGAATAAGCGAAATCTTACGAGCTTCCTTGTTACTGCTGTGTTTGACTTCTGTTATGTCAAACATTCCAGTAACGTGATGGCTTTCAGAATGTTTACACAACCTACTTCACGTTGCTAAAATGTTTGGCATGCTTTAAAATTTTGGAGGGCAATTAATTATCTAATATCTATACGTTTTACAACTACCTACATATATTACTCGAGTGTTTTAACGGTGGAAGGGAACTACGGGAATAACAAACAGTCTGAACATGTCTAAAATACATTAAGTATCAATTTCATTTTTCCAGTCTATAAATGAAGATACATTTTAATTCATTATACATGGAAGATGACTCAACAATGAATAATAAAACACGTGATTTCTGAGAATTATAAATGTCTTCGATTTAAGCGGTGCCTAAATTGGGATTGTCTAAATGATACAGTTAGATTCATAAAACTAATACAACATTAAACTCAGTAAGTTCTCTTTCTTAGTTGTTAATTAAAAAGTTCCATAATTAACATTAAAATTTATCGTCAAAGAATAAAAGCTCAAACCATCATCAGATGTCGACGCACCATAACTAACTTCGCTAATGGCACAGAATAAAGTATCATTTTATAACTAAATTAAGGAACGATCCGCGCTTTTGAAGTTGTGTGTATTGGGAAGTATCTTGGGAATGTAAACATCTTGTTTTGGAAGAACTGTTTAAAACCAATTTCTAGAGCAGAATAATTACCTAATATAAGTTTCTCCCTTGATGCATGGTTGAGAGAATTTTAAACATCACGGTTGAAGGTTTGAAAGCCCAAAACAAACTACGGTAAATTACTCTGGTAGCATCAGTTTATCTTGGGTATTGATTTATATGGTTTTCAAATGGATTGAGAAGAATTATACAAATTCCTGGAGTGAAAAGTGTCATTTTTATCTATTTTGATTCTGATGATGTTTCTTTCTGACATATATTATTTCTGAAAGTTAAATTCTAAGCTAAGAATGCAACAGGATTTTGAAAATTTATTATAACGTACCATTCAGATGATATCAGCGATAATTTATTAAATTTTATAAAAGAAAAGTGATTAAAGCTCTATATTCCAATACAAAATGTAGAAATTTTATTTTGCCCACTTACCTAATAGATCATCAGGTCTATCTTCTAATTAAAAAATATCTACCTTCTATTTTCATGTATTTAACTAGATGATGGAGGCATTGCTTAAGTATGATACAGCGTTTAGACCCAAAGGGTTTTCAGAAATCCCGGCACTACAATAAAGTCACAAGTTTTCTGTGCTCCCTTTAGTTCTTTGTAACTATATTCTATTTGATTTCTATTTTAATATTGCGCTGGCCACTGCTTAGTTCCTGTAACTGCAACTTCGGGTGAAGTAGCTGCTCACTTCTACGATAACAAAGACATCATATGCGTTTGTATAGCCCTACCGAAAACAGACATCTAATACGAAAAGGTAAATTTTATTGTGTACATTTACAGAAAGCATGTTAACTCTTCAAATGAAAAGGGTGACAGCATACACACAACTTACGAACAATATTTATCATAGAACGTAGAGTAGAAAAATCGCTCACTGTGCTAGAAGCAAATCAAGTAAAGCAGGTAAATTGATGAAACTTTAAAGACGATTATTGGCTGAAAAGAAAGTCAGAGATTCTGTACATGTCCATCAACCCTCATAACCGAATGAAAAGTTCGAACTTCTTTTACCGAATTAGAATTATATGCTAATGGATATTGTCATATGAAGCATATAGAATTATACATTCGAGGAGTCGGTGAATGTGTCTATATTGCTGCTTAGTCTCCATGTTCCCTAGACCTGAGCCTTCTACACTTTGATGTTAGCCAAAAGGGCAAGAAACGAGGAGACCTGAGCCAACTAGATTTCTATTTGTTAATAACCACAATTACACCGAATACTTAGAAAGGGCTGGAGATTGCGCGTATACAGGATGTTCGCAATTTCTTGCCGTAAAAAGGAGGTCAATAGGATGCGTAAGACGGATAATATGTGTGATAGAACATAAAGAACTTCATGTGTTCCGAGACCTGATCCTACTGGATTTCTTCGCTTGGAAACACATGAAGCAATTGGTTCCCGAAACATCTCTGAATCAAAATCATTTTTCTCTAATGAAAGATCAACATGGGCATATTTTATTTATCTTCGAATTTCAATAAATTGCTACTTTATATTCTATCACAAGTATTATCCGTCTTATAGCATCCTATTGACCTCCTTTTTATGGCAAGAAATTGCATACATCCTGTATACACGTAATCTCCTGCCCTATTTAAGTATTCGGCGTTATTATGGGTGTTAACAAATGTATTCTTACTAGGAAATATTTCTTACGTAACTTTACTTGCCCAATCAGGCAAATGAAATTTTCTTGGTCATATTTGATGGCTTCTTAGACCATCAAATGTGTCACAGCCCGTGCTGTTGTTTATCTTCTTATCAATTCAAAACAGTCTAGACTCATCAGTACCAACAATCTTTTCTAGTAGGCGACAAATAATTGCTGATTTTTTCACTTAACAAGCGAATTTTGTTGTACTTTATAAATTCAGATTTTAGAATTGAGGCTGTCAAATATAATTACATCATCACACAGATAATCGGAAAATGTCTAACAATGCATTATTTTTAAGACGGAAAATTCATTCAAATCTAAGAATTAATATATGCCTTTCTAAGTCTCTTGCTATCTTTCCTATAAACCAGCAATTTTCTTCCGAAGAAAAGACTTAAGAAGGATGCCCACTGCAACCATATCGGTAAGACCTTGGAGCGATCCGTTATAAAACACCCAAGAGAACCACTGTTGTAGTAACCTATCGTCCAGAATGTCTGGAAGTTATTCCCAAGTAGGTCTCGAAACTCTCTCAATGGTTTTATCTTTTCTTGTTGTTGCTTATATATGCTCGACCATCTTAATATCAGAAACTTCAGTCGCAGGAAACACATAGAAATTACATGCCTAAATTAAAAATTTCAGCACGGAGATAGGAAATGTTACAGAATAGTTTTTCACAGTAAGCAAAACGCATTAAGTTACCATATTGTCCCTATTCATTCAATAAATAATCTAAGTTTTGAAGAAATCTACTGCATATTTTTTCTTTTAAGTGAATTAGATAATTAAAATTTTTGAAGTTATTGTAATAATAAATGAGTATTCTATAATAAGTTACAGAAGCTCCACAAACTCTACAAATGCCGCTATTCTGCGTTTCTTTACCAGTGCACGTTATTAGTAGTGCGGTGTTTTTTGCGCAATGTGTGTGCAATTTTGAAATCTATTGTGACAGGAGAATAAATCTGACAATATCACCACCTCTAGCTTTCGAATCTCTAAGTAGCATAGAAGGAATACCTTTATCATTCATAGGCACTGAAGGTGTTGAAATGAATCATTGGACTGGATAGTGAAGGGATGCAAAGTAAATTTTTTGTCACTTTAATCTAAGAGAAACGTCTCTTTTTCACAGATGCATATTCCATTTTTTAGATCTTTGAAAGCCTTTAGAGGAAGTACTAGCATTACAAAACAGTTAACTGAATATTTTACTTGAATCACCTTAAATTCAGTCAAGTTTAGAAAAAATAGGCAAAAAATATTTCATTTAGAAAAAAGAAACACCATAAAAATTTATCACAAATTCTCCTGGACACATTTATTTTAATAACACATGCTTTTTGTTTTGCTATATTAACGTCCATTTGAAGCAACACGAGTGCTATTTTGCGATGCGCCACTTAATTTTGAGCCGTGGTCAGATGACGAGGACGGCACCTGAGGCAACACGCAAGTGCAAGCATCCGCAAGCCACCAACGGGAGGATGTTTGACCCTCAGCGTCAGATTTAGTGTGCACTAGGCTCGCATGTTTCTACAGAATTGGGTGTCGATCCTGGGACGCCGCAATGCAGAGGCCGAGACCTAACCATCAGGCAACCGCTGACCATTTAGTAACTCGAAGAAGTTTCACTCATTGAAATTCCGACTAAGTAAAGATAAAATCTTCCCTCTTTGAGAATGATTTAGTTTGAAGAGCATTAAAGGTGTGCCATAAAGTTAAACAAGCAGTAAAAGTAAATAAATATTCACACAAAATCATTGGAAAATAGTGGAAGAGAACGTCTCCAAAAATACACTATGAAACAGCGAAAGAAAATACTATTATTTCGGCAGCACTGCATAAAATAAAGAAGCATGAGAGGCTGTTACATTTCCTATTACAGGCATATATCTCTCTGAAGGTATTTTCTGACAAATAGAGAATCTCTGTCGATTGCACTCCCAACAGATAGAAGTAACATAGATTTAAGGATATGGCACCGATTTTGACAGCTTTTGAATTGAAGAAATGGAGTAAAGAAAATTTATAGCAAAATATCGTATAAACGGGACACGTGGGTCATAGAATTTTACTAACCTTTAAAGGTGTGAAACATGCGTTCCGCTTCAGAGACATGAAAGAATGAACAGGTTTTCTTTTGGAAATGCTCTCAAATGATGCTACTCTGTCAAACCGAAAACATAAGTTACAAAATAATATATATATATATGTTATTTGAAGGTAATTCTTAGTACTATTTTAAGTGGAAAGTTTGGAATGTCCTGTTTGTGAAGCAAGCCTTGGATTATGAACTTAATTCTTTCTCCAAGTTTTTTTATTAAGTAAAATGGCCGTCAATCGGAGTTATTTTTCTGAGAGATATTTTCTGTAATCTGGATCATTAGCTCCCTTTCTCCAGATGATTGCTCATTTAAACTTTAAAAATAATAACTCGTCCACAAGTTATTAAAAAGAAATAAATTTTTATCTTAATCTGAACGCAAATTAGAAAAATATGCACAGGAAACAAGCTGAGAAGAATGAGGATTCATGATTCTGTAACGTGTGTCATTTGCTATTGAAAGGTTAATAGATTGTATACTATTGGAAGTATGCCTTTAACGTATTAGCATGGGATGCTTTCAAAGGAAATAAACTGGCTCTTTGATTACAAGTTTAGAGGATTTACACATCTTTAGGAACTTAAAAAGTTTGTCGGCATGTTCTTAGTTTTCTGCATTTGCGCGTTTGCGACTCGAGATACACTTGTCATCCGAGATGTCTTCTGTTACAAAAATTTATTCTTAAATTGAATTGTTTAAGGTTCAAGGTTCTTGTGAAACGAAATTTATATTTATAATTATATTTTTACCTTTTCATGTGTTAGAAGTATCAGTTTCAAGAAGGAGCTTTTAGAGGAAATTAACATAAAGAATATTTCAGGATTGAAACCATACATCGTCCAACCGTATTTTAAATATGGCGGGGTATAAATCCTTCCGGACGGAATATTTCGACAATATGTGATTATGTATGCAATTTCAAAATCAGAAAATAAAAACTCTAAAACGACAATCACGATTTAAAATATTCCATTTGAATTTTATAAATAATTATTTTAATATAAAAATATTGTTTATAACAGTTTAATTTTACTCCTTAGCTTTATAATTAATATTAATTTACAAAGTAAATATTAATAAATAGCTAAAAAGTTACTTTAATTATTAATATCATTAATATATTGATGAATAAATTAACTTATTCACTATTTTTTTGTATACTTAGCGTGCCGAAAATATTTTCTAACTTTAGGAATGCGAAATATTCTTTTGCAGAAAAAGTGCAATTTCTTCACATAAATTTTAAAATGAAACATTTTTTCACATACCAAGTTAACAATGAACTAATAATCGAAAATATTTTCTATTCTTAGCACGAAAACTGCCATCCGCTAGGTATGTAAATATCTTTCAAATACTTCATTTCATAATAAGAAAATGTTTTAATTAGAAGATTGAGCATTTTTTATCGAATATATAACGAGACAGCTGCCAAATTCAGAAGTGTTAGGCTATAAATTTAAGGTAATATGTTACTCGTTCATTCGTAGAGATTTTGTTTCAACGTTTACTTTAGTTTCTTAGAAATTTGTTAACTATAACTTGAAAATTCACAGTTGAATGAAGATATTATGTATTTACATATAATCTTATAAATTTCTCTCTACTTATGATCTTATACATTTTTCTGTCTCACAATCTAGTGCGATTACAAGTAGCAATTACTACATATAATCTGACAAAACTTTTACACTGAAAAATGTTAAGAAAGACTGTAAACGCCATCTAGAATTACAAATGACCTAGCTGTAATAATGCGACAAAAATGTAAATTCTCCGTGTCGTTTGGCAGAAAATAATGTTGATAGTGTAGTAGAATACAGTAAAACGATCAGTATTTCCTATGGAAGAGTACATTTGCAATCTATTCATAGTACCAAATACACAGCAATAAAATCAGATAAATTGTTGAAACTACATAGGCGATTATTGTTAGGAAACAAAAATAAAGTGCCCCTACCCGGTACATTTATACTCCCTGACAAAGAGAAAGAAGCGCCTATTACTGAGATAACATACAACACTAACTAATTTGACTGTGTGGAGCATGAAGGCCTATAAATGGTTTGGAGTCAAGGTGATTTTCTTAACTAATTTTTTTAAAAATTACTGGAGATCTTAACCTTTTGAGGATGGCAGCACAAAGTTCCGTCTGGCCGACGTTTCCCAACATGGCTCAGGGCAGCTATATCTAGTTAAACCTAATTGCACTAAAACTGGTGTCACACCGACGTGAGAGTCTGTAGCTAAAAGCCAGAAGACCGGCACTTATTTGTGACACTCGTGAGAGAATGGTCCAAGCAGGTGACACGCAAGCGTGACAGTCATGATCAAAGGATTAAAGAAGAGATTTTTAAAGCTGTTTACGACCCAGGTATTGCTGTACGTGAGTAACTCCGCTGTGGTTGAGACCCACAGATTAAGATGCCCTAGTCAAGGGCACTTAATTAAAGAAAGAAAAAGACTATTTACGTTTTGTTTTATTTATAAATCCCATGATAAGATTTAATTCACTAAGCTTTTCTAATTCCAATGAAAATGAAACTCATTTATTTTAACCCCTTTAAGTAATTAATATATACTTTTAGATACATTTGAAGCAACTAAAATATACTTAACTGCAAAATTAAAATTATATCAGACTAAACTTCTTCAAACAACATCATGAAAATTTTATAGCTATCTTGAATATTATGCCAGTTCCTGATTATGTTTTCCATTTTAAATCCGCGACGCTATTATCTGTATATTAATATTTAATTGAAGATATTGTATTTATTTCCAAATAATATCGGATCAGAAAAAAATATTTCTCCGTGGTTTCCGATGTAACTTTTATATAAATAATGACCCATAAGTGGCCGTTATTTATGTCATTTTGATTTACACATAGGTGATTATTACGATTTGTGCCAAGAAACGAAAAATATGTAGTGTAGATCATAATAATGCTGCATATAGAGTTGCGATATATTAAGAATACGCAAAAGATGCAGCTAAATTTCTTTAGATACATTTTTATTAAAATTTTTTAACACTTTGATTTCATTTTGATTTCGTACAGTCAAATAAATTTTTGTACACTTCCGGTTTCAAGGAGGAGGAATTTAACAAGTTTTCGAAGAATGCTTGTTGGCAGATTTTATTTCATTTCTGCTTCATTTTTTTCAGTCTAAACTGTAATTTAGTTGATCCAGATGAAAAAGGCACAACCCGTTTGCTGAAAATGCAAATTCTGATATTTTCTCAAGAAACTTCCCAATAAATTTTCATTTTTTTCTAATAAATAATAGAGAAGCATAAATTTAGTCAGAAATACTTTAGAATATACTTCAGGTTTTATTTTTATTTCCTTTGAAATAATATCAGACTCCCTCTTAGAATTGAAACTTGAACTGGTTAAGTTGTGGTTGCGACTGCAAACCGATTTTTTCGGAAGTTGAAATATAGCAAACATTGTATAAACTGAATATTCTCTAACTTTAAGAATGCGTATTTCAATAACCGTCATTTAAGACATCTCATTTAGTTGTTGTTTAATTGACTAATTTCTTCACAAGAATAAATTCACGAAGCATTATAATCGACCACAACTCAAGTTGGCAGTATGAAGAAAAGCTGTTCAGTGTAACATTAACCTTTTATAAGGCCGTGGTAAGTATACTTATTACAAACTTCATTCCTTTTTAAATGCATTTTTTAAGGTTGACGTAAGCTCTCGCCAAGCTTCTCGATGAAGCAAAAACCTAGATGTTCCAATTTCTTTTCTGAAATCATAACGAAGTGCCTGTAATTGATTATTAATTATTAATTAAAAAATTAATTAACAAAAAATTGATGTCATCGAATACACTAAGTGAATTTCTTTTCTTAAATGAATCTCAATCCCAAAGCCATTTTACTATAACGCTACTAGAAAAAATGCCTCTTTAAGGTGTTAATCCTAATCATTAATATGGTCTTAATGCACTTAAAAATTGATATATTTGAACATTTGGTGACATATGTGTTTGAACTTAAAATTAATACCTTTTTTAGAACATAATTTAGATTTGAACGTCAATAATCGATTTTCCATGTCAGAAAAATTAACTTTCAAAACGTAAACTATTTCATTTAATGAAGACTTCTAAGTATGTAACTTTATATGACGCGTAATAACACGTATAACGGCATTCATCGATCCTTCGTTCAACGTTAAGTTTTTTATGCATTGTCATCTTGTGTTGACAGTCACAAGAGAGTCTATAGAGCTCTTTAGTTTGAGTGTATGCATACATATTACATATGAATATCTCTTGCACAAACAAATCAAAACCCCAAAACACGAGAATTCTACGGAGTGTAAAAAAATCTGAAAAAATCTTATCTAATTCTTAGAAAAGTAAAAAAAGAATCCCTCATTGACCGTTAGTATTGTTGGATATTGGAGGTCATATTAGTCCTATGCAAAAAAAGGAAATATTTTCATATTCGCAAGTACGTCAATTTTAAATTCACAACAGAAAATTTCATAAGCTTTAATAAAAGAATTCTAGATGTGGTATCCCAACGCACCGTTGTCGTGATCTTAACACATCCATAATGCATCTGCGTGCAAGTACAGTGGTTCCATGAGACGGAAGTTTAACATACATGAATGGTAATTTTAATTTCCTCGGAAGTTGTAATATATAATTACGGCTTTCTCGCATGTTACATAATAGTAATATGTCTTCTTCTCAGCTTAAATGAGAATTTTCATTGCTTCGATGACACGACACAGGAATTAATTTTTGCTTCCATTATGATCTTCATATAAGCTGTTTCCACAGCATGGTTAGGTATTGATTAGAATCGAAAAGCTTATGACGGCTTACTTTATTTAACTTTATTTTTTTAAATACTAATTTTAGTACCATATTTGTGGACAAGGATCTGAGTAATTTACGAACCAAATCATGCATCCCAAATAATGACAATTTTCTACATGATTATGCAAAATTGAGGAGGTGGGAGACTCAGCATATCGCCTATTTTCCGAAATTTTATCAAACGTTCCATCTATAAGTAAGTGTAGCAATTAGAATTGCAAATTTGCCACAGCAACATGAAATAACTATTAAAAGAGAGCGCAGTATTTGAAATATGTGATGTTTGTTAGAAAACGCTTGCACACTTGTAAAGACATAGCCTCTCCAAATTCTTGAAACGAACAGTGTTGAATCACTTTTTTCGTTAACGTACTTTCTATTTTCAAAGATGTAGATTAGAGAACTGACGATCTATTATGAATATGTAATTGCTGCATTCTAAATATGTGATCGTGACTGAAACATCCTCGCCTCGATATGCTATCGAATTTCTCCGATTGGGAGCCTGTGTCATGAATTGTCAACATCATCAAACCAAAATTGAAGTTTTCAAAGTACATCCCAGAAAACCATTTCGAAACTTGAAAACGGGCTGTTTATCCGACAAACTAAATCAAATCAACGATTAAGTTAAGTTAAAGACAAATGTTTTTTAAAAGAAATATAACATTCGGCACTGTTTAAGATTTCCTTTTAGGCATCCAAATTAATTATGTTCAATTCATTTCAATAAAATCTAAATTATTCTATATTTTTGTTAGGAGTCGAAGATTGTGGCCCAAGAGACCGTGCGCATCGTCCACTCACCCCATCACTATCGACACTGTTTAAGAAATTTTTGCGGGTTTTGATTGTGAAATCTCATCTCCGTGATTGTCTGGTTGTAGTTTTAAGTAACAATTTTAAGGATTCGGTTTAAAAAACAAGATTTAAAACGTATGATAAACATTTTAAAGCTTTATTATTCTAATGACGGCATTATGTTCTTGCTTGAGTGTCGTTGTATCTTTATGAACAGCGATCAAACGTTAGGGTTCGTTTCAAAAATATCTCTCATTTCGTTTTAATTTCATATATATGATTATCTTGGATTGCGGAAAACTGAAAAATATACAAGGGGGATTGTGACGAAGAAATATGGAGTGTTTTCCCCGGAAGATTTGCAGTTTCCCTCGACCGACCGAGGACTTAGTATTGTTGTATTTCCTTATTAACAATCAAACTATCCTTCAAAACTAGTTGACTGAATAGCGCAAGAGAGTGAAAAGAAAAGAAGAGAGGTTGATTAATTAAGCGGGGAAGTGGAATCTAATTACTTACAGGTACAGAAGCTGTACCAATTCCGAGTCAAAGATAAAAATTCTGCTGGTACAGCTCGAAATCAAATAATATACAGGAAAGGGTAAAATTCATTTTCTTTTCCTCATTTTATGCGTCAAAAATCACAAAATACTTCAAGAGATTTTAGCTTTTCATCCACAATCTAAAGATAACTGTAAGTTACAATTCATATTTTGCAATCATATATCCATAATATAAATACGTGTATCAATTTTTTCAGTAACTTAATATTTCCGATTTTTTTTAGTTCGAGAATTTAAGAAGACATAAGAAAACACAATAATATTACCGTTCAAGTGATCAATAATCTTTTTCACTCCCTTGCCCATTTCAATCAACCCAATAACTGCGAAATTCTATAATTTCTTAGATTCCGAATATACAAATTGCCCACTAAACTTATTTACACATCCCCCCCCCTTAATTTCAGAAAGACTGCAGCTATAATCAAATATTTGGTGTAAAGGTATAGTAAAGAGACTATGCGCGACGCTATGTGACTACTTTCAGCGTCACCTAGCGACAAACTCCGGAGTTAATGCTTCAATCTCGTAAACGGAACAAAAATGGGGGAAATGTCAATTAAAAAGTTGTAGAGCATTATTGATTCAGTACAAAAGGACACCTTATGAACATTAATACCAAGAACAGAACTCTTAAATATTTTGCATATTTGTTTGTATGCAACTTCTAAAATTGTGACGTCCAAAACATGGACAAAAGGAGAAAATCTAATATTTCGGACAAAAATCACCCCAATAAGGGGAGTTGGGGTAGATTGATAACCGGGAACATTGATACAGTTGTTAAATTTTGATGATTGGAATGGCTCAAGATGTTCATATCCCCTCATATTATTATTTCCATTAATAAATGTAGTCTTCTGTTCTTGTGTTGAGGGAACTTGTATAATCTTTACCCTCTAATAAAACGCTTTCAAAGTTGTTGAGAACAATGAATTTTTTTAAAAATTCAAGCTTGGAATAGAAAAATTTAAAAAAAAGAAATGTTCAGACCCTTTTATTTTTTTGTATCGAAATAAATATCTTTGTTTTGTGTGGTAATGTACGTCATTAAAGATGTAGAGTAACGAAGTTTATCTTTTTAAAATTTTGCTACGTATTTCATAGTTTAATTTATCGGTCAAAATTATTACTGTCGTGCATTTTTTCCCTTTTGAAGAAGACTTTTATTATCCATTTCATTACCGAGTTACTAGCCAATTATCATAATGAATTATGTATTCTTATATTTTGAAATTGCCATACTAACTTCTGTCATCGGATCATTCTTAACATTTTTCTTCCTCATTAGCAATATTATATCTGCCAGCTTATTCTGTCTACACTTTACTTATTTGAAAAATTAAGGTTCCGTATATGCACTGTCTTACGAATAGAAAAATAGCTCAGTTCTGAGCGTTTGAAAAGTCATCAGTATTTTTCGGTTTCTAACTTTTCAAGATATAACTTATCCATTTTAAGATAGATTTAAGGTAAAAATCACCCTTGTAAATTAAAAAAAACAAAAGTTCTATTTATATGAATTATTCAAGGAAATACTATTTCTCTCTCTAAAAACACTCTCTGTAACACAAATTACAACAGTGGTCCATGAAAACACGCAGCTTACATATTTTTATGAGCAAGACATTTTAAATTTAAAGTGGGCCAAAATTACTTTTGAAAAGATCTCTCTTTTAAAACACTTATTACTCTCTCTACATATGTATAAACTCTCTTACACACTATTCCATTTATACATTTATTGAATATTTTACGTATATAGTGAAATTTAGAAATTTATATCGAATTTTAAAACCAAATTCAGATTTAATCCTGAATCGCTAATATATATTCAACGTATTAAACTGAATATTTTAGTTTCCGATGCATGAATTCTTTTGAAATTGGCCCTATCACTGAGCTGGTTAAGAAAGTAAACTCTAAGCCACAGAACAATGAAACAGAATAAGTTCCAAATTGCAAATGAATTCAAAATCTTTTTTATGATGGTAAAGATGCGTTTCAATTCTGATTCTTTGCACAGTAAGATAGCTTTGAAAAAACGCATTTCATATTAAATTTATTTCTGAGCTCCTGTACCTATGAGCGCTAGCACGTCGAAGTTTCTATTTCAGACAAATTGAATTCTCTGGCCTGAGATTCAATTCAGCCTCATGAATGGAAAAAAAATTACATCTATCAACATAGAATAAGAAACTGTACCAGTACGACTTTTTTCGAAAATATTTATACTACGGTGGCATCAAATAAAAACGAAGCTACAGGTAAATGCAAATAAAAACATTTCGTTTTTACAGGATTTTGGAAAACAATGAACCTTTCGCTGTTTTAGCTTTCGACATCGTCCATTTTCCTTAGTGCATATTCATTCAAACAATTCAAAATGAAGAATAGTTGCTAAATATTATATATATTTTGCCATGATTTGCAAAAGATATATGCATATTAAACTATTTGTTAAAGAATACTACTCGTAATGAAATTGAATAAATAAAACTGCATACATCTGCAAATGCTGTGCTTTTGCTGTGCATCACTTTCAATGTCATTTTTATGTTGGATTGTAATGATTGGGACACAATGCAATATTTAAATCTAATTTAATTTTTCTAAATAAATTACGCTAATTTTCTTTGGAAATTTATAGGAATCTGAAAAAGGACAAAATATTTTTTCAAAAAAATTGATTGAATGATTTATATCGACACATTTGTATTTTTTCTTTTAAATTTCATCACTGCTTTTGAATGAAAAAATGGAATTTGTCTTTTCATTCTATATTACCACTTTAAACCCCATTTAAAAGAAAATTTTCAGAAATACTTGCCAATCGATAAGTCAGGATTTTATTAAGTTTAAATCAGTTTAGTTGATTCAATTACGAAAAAAGCACTTCAATATAGTAGGAATATAACTGAGATATATGTATCACAAAATTTTCTATTCAGTGTCCTAATAGTATTTTCTGAAGAATAAAAACCTGGTGAGCTGACATTCATGGCAAGAAATGCTTCATGTCATTACAGAAGGAGATCAAGCATTACAAACTTTGCAACATTTAAGGAGCTATTGTGAGATACAATATTATTAATCAATTTATCAAAAAGATCTGACCAGATTATCTTTAGTATTCACATTTTAAAATTTATGATGATGCCGCAATTACACTATACCATGAGTTCTTGATTCATGGACTTTGATAGATGTACTAGACCAAAGGCGATTGGAATCCCCATCACTAATCAGAAGATAATATAAAAGAAATGCGAAAATTCCATTTCCTATGATTTTTGAAACAAATTCCATCGAAGAGTCATTAAAACATTCATTAATTGTCAAGAATTATTATTAACACTTCTCGTGTATTTTTTCTAAATATACGCTGAGAAAAAATCTATCCGATTACACTTTGTTAAGCTTTTATGAGATCAGAAAAAATGTAAAAATTTCAGAATCTATTTTTTTACATAACGAATTGTTCTGATCATAATTAAATGATATAAAAACGCAATATGATTATAAAGATTTAAAAAAATACCTCTATAACGTTAGAATTCTCCTATTTTTATTAGCTTAAAATTGATTACAATGAAATCATTTTTTAAATAAACCTTCTGCAAAAAAAATCTTTCCAAAGAGCTTACTGCGAAAAACCAATGAGTAACATTCGACATTTCGATTTTTAATAGCTATTTTATAATTACACACTTTCATTTAGCTTCACTTGTTTCATTTTTGCCAGGATGGAATTTTGTAATATTTTTCACTCACTTCCTGATGTTTGAAATTTTGTACATTTGTGTGTTCTCGATGACAATACACTATTTATATATTTCAGAACATAATTATCGGTTAATCAATTAAATTTATTTTATTTCATTACATGCCTATGACGCCACATGTTAGTGAATCTGAGTAAAAAAATGATCCCAAGAATCCATAATAATTAAAACAATGAGTTATATATTAAATTTGGAAAGTAAAATATAATTATAACGTAAATATTTTATACGATTCAGTACAGTAATGCAAGTTTTTTAAAAAGCTGTTATTGTGAAACATATTATTCGTTCTCTTCGCCACAGGGAAAAAGTATCCCTTATATTCCTTTATTTTATCTGTTTACCAAAGAAAGAGATAGTTGGAAAAATGAAACAATAACATAAAGAACTCATATATTGGGTCATACAAGAAACTCTAGAAAAATCAGCAAGCTGGACTTATTTTTGCTGATCATGAACATAAATGTAGCATTTCGACAAGCCACTCCTCCCAAATGTCCATAAAGTTCTTTCTAATGCGTGTTTTCTATGTTCATGGCTTTCGGTGCTTGAAAAAACAAGCAAATCTCTTTCCGATTTTTTCTTCTGGAGAGACAGGAATTCCTTCTATCTTTTTTCCACCAGCGAAACACTCGGATGGCAAAGGGCAATTTAGTCTGGAACGCTGGGGACCTTAGTGCAACACTATCCTGAAATGCCGATTATTCGTTGTATTAACCATCATGAAAGCTTGGAGTTATTCTATACAAGGTGTGAGCAGTTCGGTGGGTTCGTCGAATTATTCTATTTTATGTTAGATTCCATAAAGATGTGTGCTAAAGGAAGAAAAATAAAAGGCCTTGCGTTTCATTAGCAAAAAATAATTTCCATTAATTTTCTCTCACAGTTAAAAATCACTATAATATTTGTAATTAAATGATAAATAGTCATCTCCGTTAAATAGTTATTAAAGATTTCTTTGTATCAAAGCTGTGCTAGCTTATTCGCATACTATTATTATACGATTTTATTAACATTTAATTGCAATATACTTTTAATTGGCTTAATGATAATTATAAAGAATTGGAAAGATGTTTAGCAAAAATTTTAGCGTTATTACTGAGCAATTTATAATAAATTAGTCTCGCGCATATTCAAATGAAAGGTGCTTCAATTGAAAAATTGTAAAGTTTTACATATTTTAGCGATTTTGAAGGTAATTTGTTTAATAAGGGAATATTCTCTAATTCCAATAAATGTAAATCACCTAGATACTTTCTCACACTTTATTATCATTTGTGCATAGCCCGTTATATTGAAATTCCGCAGTAATATCTTATAAATAACATACTGATCGAATAATCTCTCGACAAGTAGTATCTCAAATGAAATTTATGGAAATGATTCATTAGGCTTCTAAATTTTCATTTAATTAGAAATTGTGACACAGGGATACACTTAAGCACATCGCAGAAGTGGAATTCATATTCATTTAAACGTCCATTCACTCATGCGTAACCTTGTCAATTTAAATGAGTAACAAACTAATCTGAGTTTCAAATGCTGAAAATGCTGTGTTTGACTGTCTAATTTATATCATATAATTAATTGTGAATCATTAAACATATGATAATCAATGCTAATTAGTAATTTGAGCTTTAATATGTAATTTTGTGAGATCATAAATATTACCTGAAACCTTTATTGGGATATAAATATTTATCTATATCTGTATCAAAAATATACGTTTAATGGTCTGGTATCAAAGATAATTTGTCTCCTGAACTCATTTTATAAGAATAGAACTTTCGTGAAGACAGCTTATTTATGTATGAATATAATGCACTACGTCATTTAATTCTATGATGCATTTTACAGCTTAAACACACGCGAAAATGATTATTACTTAATGGTTAGAATTTCGGTTTTCAGTTTCGTAAGATTATAATCTATTGCTGTATCTTTATTTAAAATTACTCTAATGCAAATTATACTTAATTAACTCATGATCCAGCAAAAATGATGAGCTGTCGTTTTCTCAACTTATTTCATGGGAGAAATTCATTCACGTTTAGTTAGATTTTTGAACCTTTAACACTTTAACACAACACCACACCTCCGTCTCTAGAGCTCATGTGGCTCCTATCCGGTTTGGTATAGATGTAGGTGGACTTTATTGAGTTGCAAAAAAATTACAGCATACAGAAGAATGACAAAAGAAGAAACTACAAAGCTGGTGTTTATACATAGAATTAACAACAAAAGAAAGGAGTACATATAATGTTTTAATTACCACGGTGTGAATGAAAGAAAAATGATGAATGAAGATGATAAAGAATAAAATGAAAAAGCTTACATCATTGCACGGGTTTTTGAGGAACGTAGTAAAGATAGGGAACCATTGCGTGTTAAATGTAGATTACAAGGAATAGAGGGATTACTATAAGAGAACTATGAGAAAGGAAAGATTTAATATGTTCAGTGTATTGAATGCAGAATAAGTTAGAATTATTGTTCAAAGACAGTTGAGTGAAAACTAGATGTAGGGTATTTGGGACGAAATCTTACAGTTTTTAGCCGTGGTCCGATGACAAGGACGGGACCACACTCTCCAACTTTCCACGCCACAGAACACTAGGAACATTTCAACCTTACTTACATACATCTGGAACACATACACGACAAATCTTACGCGAAATTAGGTCCCGACACAATTACGGAGGCAACTTATTAGAAAAAAAGGTTAAGAGTTACAATTACGGAGGCAACTTGTTAGAAAAAAAGGTTAAGAGTATTAGGAGAAGAACTATTATACCTACCACACTGGACATTTTTTGTAATTATTAGAGGAGTGGAGTTTCATTCCGAAATTATCTACATTTTCTATATAGGTAAACATCCCGATTTGAATTAAATTTTCATCTTAACAATTTCTCTGCCCATGAATTTAAATTTCAACTGAAAATAAAATTAAATTAAAAATATATTACATAGAAAAGTAAATCTCTTGGCAAATCGCTTCCACGTCCTAATCGACTTTCAGCATTCTGCTGTCAGTTTTTCTGAAAACACATTATATTCCGAACTTACTTCAAATCTTGTTAATAAAGCGTGGTATTCGAAACAAGAGAAATCTCCTCCTCTTTTTGAGGAAGCCACCTAGGCTGCTCTATTACGTCAGCTAAGAGCATGCGCAGTAACTCTGTCCTAGAGTAAAGTGGCGGTTTAAAGCATCCTCACACAAACGATCACACGTGATTCGATCACCAGAGCCGTCTTCACATCACATCACCGGAGCCAGCCGAAACTTCCTAGAATGCAACCTACAGTAACAGGCAACATTTAATTTCAAACTTTACTTAAAGCAAAGAAACACATTTAATTAATATCGATATAAATTGTCGAAATGGGTTTTCTGCTTACATGCGCTCTGGTGTATATAATATTTTCCACTACTGTACTTTCGGCAACAGAAACTTTTAGGTAAGGGCATGGTAATTACTGTAGTTGCTTAGTTGTGTAGACAACATAAGAGAAAGTTTCTGTACGTTTTCACATCTCAGTATTTGTAATTCTTATATTTATATACTCATTCTAAAAGTTAGTTTAATATGTCTGTTTCACTGTTGAGCTAGAAGAAAAAGACAAACATAGAAGATTGGCAAATTCTTAAACCTTTAAAACACTTATATGTTGACACATATTTAAAATACTTAACCAAGAAGTAGTTTGAATTTCAAATCTGTTAGCGAAATTGTCATTTTTATCAACAAATGTATATTTATGCATTATAACGAGTCATATTTATTTAAATAAGCATAGATTTCAAAATTAACATTTAACATTTAAGCAAACGGGCCTTAAATTTTTTGAAAAACTTTATTCTATTACATCCATCAAATTAAAAAAAAACTCTATGCGAATATTAAATTTTTGTACAATGCATACTCATATTTAATTAAAACTATTGAATTTCTTTAAAAGAAACTTTTGTCTTCGATTGAAACTAATTTTATTCTTAATATTTATGAAACATTTTTGTTGCTTTTCTAGTAACAAGAATATATCTGTGTATTTGAAATTGTTTTCAATGACAATTTACATATTTGTAACTGATTTTATTGCTCAGTGCGAAAATTTTTAAATGCTTTGCTGTGCTTCAAAAAGTCAGAAATAAACAATTCGTGGTAAAATGAACTGAAAGTTCACTATGTTGACTGATTATAATTATGTATGTGAATCTTCTTTGAGTTTTGCTGCAAAGTATAATCTTTATATGTAACATTTTATTGGTAAAAATTTCATTTAGTTTACTTATCATGTATAATTTCAAATGTTTTGATATTCTTGAGAAAATACTTTACTCTGTATTTACAGTTTTTGGCATTTATTATTTATAAACTTGAAATATTTATTCACATTTTTATGCTTTTGTAAAATCGAAATAGGTGTTTTTGAGGAAGTTTTAATACGAAATTGCAATATGAATATTATATCATGAATTCCCTTTTCATAATTTTATAAAAATAATTTGAACAAGATGCTAAAACTCTAAGTCCAAATTTTTTATTATATACGTGAATGTTAATAAGATAGAACGTTATTCTCTGTAGTTTTCAAACAACTCTAGCAATGCTTTCGAGCAAAATATTTTAATAAATTTAAAGATAACCTTGATTCGTTCTACTTTATTAATTGGAAAAATGCAAATAGCGTGAATAAATTGAAATCCTGCAAAAGCATGGAATTTGAATAATAGATCTAGAAGAATGCATGTTATGACAAGTTGAAAGTGGTTTTTTGTGTTATATATTGTGACAACAATACAAAAAAAATTGTGATAAAAAATATAGAGGCGAATTGTAGTTAAATGAGATTGTATTTTTTTGCTTACTTATGGATTTGCCAAGTCAGAAATTTGAATCGCGTGTTTGAGCATTACTGAGAAATTTCACTCGAAATGAATATTTACGTTTGAGAAACCTTTTCGTTGAAGCAACAAAATTAAAACTTTTCATTTTTCTATAAATTTAATATCATTTTTTCATGTTTTCCATGTTGTTATTAATAACATTTTATCTGAAAAGAAACTAACTCAAACTTTCTCACGCTTTGCATGATATTTGTATTCATTATTTTAAATAGTTATTTCTATTAAAAATGAGAATCAATGTTTTTATAATAATTCAATAACCTTTCGTGCTGATATTAATGTTTCACATTTATAATTATCTCATAAATTCTGATTACACTTTAGTATTAATATTCTTTCTATTAAAATGAAGTATCCTGCTCCTTTCATTTTTTCCTTTCAAATCAATAACTTTCGACTAATGTTAAAAGTCATTGAATATGTAGAAACTACAAATTGGAAATTACTTCTTTCAAAAGCAATCAAGATCTAATTGAAATGTCTTCTTCGATGGATTTTTCTTTTGAATTACTGCAATCAATTACATATGAAGCTTGTTGCTGATGTCGAATAAGAATTTAACTTACCACATAACAATTGAAACAAACAATTAGAAAACTCCCCCAAATGAACAAGCAGGCAATTAGAATTCAGACTCTGAAACTACAGATTCATTTCAAACTCGGCCTCTTTCAGCCTTTAACGACACTGATTATGACGCAGCGCATTTTTTCTGTCTTCTCACATAATCGGTCACCATTCTTTTTATTTTTGATTAAAATCTTTAGAATTTCATCATTGATGCAATTATTTGAGAGAATTTGTAGACAATGGCTTTTTTCTGGCTATCGACTTGGAGATTAGCCAGAAATTTGTTTTTCGTAAACTTCTCGAAGAATGCGATTTTCCAATGTGCCTTTATGCGAAGTGCCTAAAAAATGAAAATTATGTGTGTGCATAGAATAGACTTTTTTTTGCTCTTTTCAATTATGGGTCCATGGAAAAAATTATTTCAAACTGCAAAAATTCCAGAGAGGCTTCTTAGAACTTTTTGAACTTCACAGTTTCTTGGAAATAATTAATTTTTCTCTTTTTACATTTTTAGTCATTATCTTGAAAATTATTTTCACTTCCAGTTTCATTGGCATGTAAAATGTATATTTAATGACTCATTGTGCGTAGCTTTATATTTTATTTCTTACCATGCTATACAGAAATGAATCTTAAGAATCATAATTATACTACACATATAATTTATCCAATACTGAAAAATTTGTTTCTGGGGCATTTTTTTCAAATACAAGTGGGGTTTCTTTTGTTTTTTTGTTTCTGGAATTTTAATTATTTTCAATCTCTGAAAATTATACTTTAATAAATGCTAACGTTGAAAAGTTTTTAAAATTTGCACTTAAAAGCGTGTTGGCATGTTATATGACTGTTGCGCCATGTAATCATTATCTGTCATTTTGTAAGAGGAATTGGAGCATAATTTTGGATATCTTAATTTTTTAATTTTTTTTTCTTCTGTATCAAACAAAAGAAAGTAAATTACTTTATAATAATTTTTTCACGTCTCTACGGAATACCTTCCAGATTTCTATAGAAAATATCCTATTCCCTGAAAAAATAATTGGCTAATGTTTTTAAAAATTAAATGATTAAAAGAAATTTTAAACATCCAGGATCAATCCACTAAGAATTTGCCAATTGTTCACTGTTTCTGAGTGATTTTTTTTCAGAAATAAGTATTTATTTCAACATAAATTTCTGTAATATTGGATCAAAGAAGAGTTTTTAAAACTGTAGAAAATAATTTTATGTAAAATAGATTTTCCATAAAAGTTTATTATCTAATATCGATAACCTGTATTAATTTTTTTGGATGCAAATTTTGAAATTTAGTAATTTCTCGTCACTTCGTATCAAACCTTTCGAAGATCAAAATATTGTTTTACACTTTTGTGCCATAAAAATGTGTTATCTAATATCAGTAAATTGTATTCATTTCTTTGAATGCAAATTTTGTAATTTAGAAATTTCCCATCACTTCCTGTCAAACCTTTCGAATATTTTCACTTTCTTATTTTATGCCTAACAATACCTCAGTTTTGCAATTTTGTTAAAAAAATGCTTGACTCGATCGTTTTGGATGTATCATATTGCTGGCTTCAAATTGAATTGTTTCAAAATTTAATGTCTTAAAAGTATCTAATCATTTATTTTTGGTATTAGTTCTACGCATTTCCTTTTTCGTTAGAAAATCTTCTGTGCATTTTTTCTCCTATTTTTGTGGAATTGCGCTGTACCTTAATGTATGCTGTTCCGAAAACCCGGAGATGCTGAATATAACTAAGGGCTTCCAGAAAGCTATTTTCCTTGGAGAAAGATAAGATTTCGTTGAGTGAAGCGCAACAGCTATAGAAACAGAAATAAAGCTCTAGGGGTGTCTGAACTTTCCATGTATATTTTGCACCTGATTTGCAAATTGAATTTTATTGGATGAAATTCTTTAGTGAAACGTCTTTGGCCATACGAAAAAGAAATATCGCCAAATAGTAGAAATTTTGTATTTAATTGGAAGGAGCGAATAAACTTGTGGCTTGATAGTTAATGAAATAAACAATATACTATATAATTAGTTTGAGGTATAATGATTAATAATTATAATATGACGAGTATATATAATAATAATAAAATGTACATGGGAGATTTAAATAATAAAATAATTTGAATATGTATCGATTTAATCTTGCTTAATGTTTCCGCAATAATGCTACGATAAATTTCGATTGTGTAGTACTGTAATGTCTTCCTTTTTAAGCAGATTTTACGAAACAATATTATAAAAGTATGAAAGTTGCGACAAAAGTAATCAATACATTAATATCAAACGTAACACATTAATATCAACGTGAAGTAACTCTCTACGAAATTATTGGGGACTGAATTCCTCCTTTATAAATCACGGAGAATGAAGAGATGATACTTATGCAATATTCTTTTCCACACTAAACTTGAGATGATTTAAAATTGCAATTCAATTACATGCATTGCTTATCTTGTGAGGATTCACAACTCGATTCCACCATTCTCCGACTACATACTGAAGTCCCTTTCCAGAAACTACTATCGGAGCTACCACAGATTTAAACCTAACTCTAGAACTTTTGAATCAACTTTTTAATATGAATTTAAACCTATCTCTTAAATTAACTTCTTGAATCAACTCTTGAACATGGATTGGAACTCAACACTTTCAGTAGCAAATTATTGAAAATAACTATTATACTCCCCGAAAGTCATAACATACAAGAGAAGAAAACCTGTAAAATTGCCTAATTTGTTATATCCGCATGCCTTTTGAAGCTTCAGAAGAACTATTGGTAAAAGATCTCAAATTTAAGTACATAAACGAATAAACGAGGACTAAATTTGAGTTAAAACTTTATTTTACAAACTTCTTTGTCACAACAATATGCGTAATTTGGCTCGTTGACGCACGATGATGAAATGAACATGCAACAGGCTCATATAACCATGGATCACCGGGGCAACTGGGTCTCGAACCCGCCCCTTTTTCACTCCACCATCAGACATAATGTTTGGGGATACAATAATCTCCCTTTATCTCTTGAGTGTCCTATTTTCTAGAAATTTTGATTTATGTTCATTCTAAGCATAAAATCAAATAGTATACAAAAAGAATCAAAGCATTTATAGATCTCATACTCAGAAAGGAAGGATGGTTTTACTAAAAGAATCTCTATGGACAATACATTGAAATTTAATTTTTATGCAAAGAAAGAAAAACGACTCATTTCTTAATCACCATATCCGGACATGCGAAGCACAATTGCAACCATATGTCTTACAGATGCATATAGATCAGTGAGCATAGGTAGTGAAAGCATGGTTTCATTTTTGGTAATCGGAGAGAGTGAATTTTGAAGTTCATTTTCTCCGAAAGATTCTTATGAGGGTGGATTTGTGTACGGCAAATCTATTCTGGTTCAGGGTTGCTTTCTTAATGCTCGTAACATGAGTGTTCAAATATGGCTTAATCGTTTTAGTTATTCAAATACGGCCGAAACATTTCATTCACAGATCATTCTCCAATAGTCCTCAAATAGATTCCAAGAGAAATGTTAATGAAAAGTTTTTGATTAAATGTTTTAAACAAACACGCTGAGTAGTTGTTAGTTCTTTTTTTTCGTTCCTTGAAGGGAAAAATTGTTGGACAAAATTAAAGCAATAAATAAATCTAATTTATCTAAAGATATCAGTTAGATGTTTTTGTTTGTATCGCATTTTGAACTGTGGGTAAACTGTCCTAGTTTCTATTTTCCATTTAATCGAAATAAATTTTTATTTCTGTTTCGTTTCCTATTAATCAAAGCGAATGTACTTTTTGTTGCCTGAAATTGCTTTTATCCTTCGGAAAATTGTTAAAGCTTTCTTGGGTTAAGTAGTTAAGGAAATACATTTAGTGCATATTGTTATTTTTCTCTGTTTCTAAATTAAATTTTATTATCGCATAAGTGTTGGTATTATAAGTAAATTCTACATCTGATATAGATTCTTAGATATGAGAGAGGGTACTGAGAAGATGCAAAAATAAATAAAGGAAGAAAGAAACAGCAGGAATGATTTAAGTGATGAAAATAATACTCCTGAAGATTTGAATGCTTGTATTTAATAGAAAAAATTTCTTTTATTAGAATTAGTTTCTCTATGCTGCCAATAATATAATATATAAATACTTTTAGAAATGTGTGCATAAGTATGAAAATTTCATCCATTTATTATTGCTCTTTTCTTTAACCCTTTGAGAAGAGCCGTAAGCTCAACACTATCAAGCAGCTGGCACGACCGTGTGATAGTCGTCTTCAAAGTGTTAAACCACAATTCAAAATTATGAAGTTAGTTCACTAAAATCTATCAGGTATATTGGGAAGGGATCTTTAATTTATATATTTTCATACCTGATGCATTCATTATATTTCGTTCAAGAAATTAAGGGATACTGATTTTTAGTGACTTAATAAAAAACAGTTTCATTTGAAAAGTCATTAAAATGTGCAGTTCCCTTATGCTTTTTTCAGCACACGATGCTTATTTAAGAACTTTAAAGTAACTTATTCTAATATTATGAACAACCGTTATCAGATTTATTTTTCGGTATGGTAGTTTGTATTGGATACTCTTTAGTAAAATTTATATATTTATTTGTTAAATCCGGACAAAGTGTATTGTTTCGTATACTGTCTTTTGCGCTTCACACTTTATGGCATATCTCAATTAAGCACAACGAAGGCCGATTAAGAGTGGAGATTATGTTAATTTCATTTACAAAAGCTTAACATATCATAAAATATAGACAAGTCTAAATGTTTCAATTAGATTTGTAAAAGTAAAATATATGTAGAACAATATAACTGCTCTCAACGAAACTAGATATAAGTCTTGTAGAAATTGAAGTACTATAACTGAACAGAAACTCTTGAGAGACACTCTTGTCGTTCAAATCAGAACTCGGATCTGAGCAAAAAGGATTCAAGCATTTTCTTTTACTCCACAATTTTAGGAAATAAATTTCGATAGAACTTTAAAAATATATTGGTCATCAATTTTATCAACAACGAATTTTCATTAAACATTAAGCTTTGGATGACAAAATAAAATCCATAAAAAAGGTTTAATCACCACGGTAAAACATATAACATTATGGGAATGATGGTTTGCAACAGATATCAGTTTTGAATTATTTACAGATAAAAGCATTTGTTTGCTTTTATCTGACTAGACTAGAGTAACAAATGGTTCCGTTACTACTTTTACAGTGAAACGTAGATTTATAATTATAGACTTATTTATATAAATTTGGGGGGGCATAATTCGTTTTATTAATCAGCTTGTAATGAAAAGATATGTTTATATTAAACGTGCTAAGCAGAATTTGTGTCTTCGAATTTTTCCAAGCGCTGCAAATCTTACAACTTTCGGTAGTATAATAGAACAAGTTCTGAGCGTAACAGATCATACATCTTTCGATTGGTTGTCATTGCAATTTCGATTGGCTATTTCTATTCCTGTTGAATAACATAACTTAATCACAAATGGACCACGAATGAACTTCCCCAATTAGAATACTCCTTTTTATTCATCAATAATTCTCTGAAGAGAATTTATTCCTTAAATCATTTATTCTTAGCAATAGCTTGATTTGTTTGTGTGAAAGTAAAAAAGATTATATAGGTTTTTTTCAATAAACGATTAGTTTTGGAATATATTATATGCTCTCATTCATTTAACTGATTGTATTTTTAAATGAAAATGACGTTGACAGTTAACTTTTGTTTAGCAAGAAATTAATAGTCTTTGCAACACATTATTTTTTCTCAAGGTTTTTTTTTAAATTATTCTTTCAACGAGTTTATTCATTGAATCGCTGTGCAGCTCATTTTATAACGAGAATGAAAACTTTTATAAACTAGTTCCATTTCTAATAATACTTCTTATCTTTTGAAACGCAGGTATTTAATAAGCGAAATAGATATTTCAATGCCTGTTTGCTAAGGGTTTAAAGTTTATCCTACGGCAATAGACTATCTATAGAATGCTTTCGTTTTATTAAACTCATTTCTCATTTTAAGATAACAAACGATAAAACAACGATATTTTAGGACTGATTTTGCAGATATAATTCGTAGTTGTATGAGAACTGAAATACCTAACCATGTACCTCATTTTTTAAACGTTCACGTTACATCTATGTTGGGACTTCTGAAATTTGAAGACAGTTTTAACATGCAAAAGGCCACAGATATCTGACGCAATTTCGATATAATCGAGTCTCGAATATTTGATCTAGAAATCGAGACATTGACAATACTTCGTCTAATCTCACGCAGTTTACAATTAAGAAAGTAAAAAACCTAATACTTAAAGCATTGAAAAGAATATAAATCTCGTGTATGAAAATTGAGTAGGGAGTTTATTGAAAAAGGAAGAAAAGAATATTTAGAAAAATTGAAGGCCACGAAAGAGATTTATAGCTATTAAATGAATAAGATGGATGCGAATGACAATAAAAGAGTGATCAGCCTTCAAATTTTGAGCTTAAACGACTCAGAAAAAGAAAGTGTCAGGCTATCTTCATTTATCCCTTCAACGTCCCATAATGAAATAAGAAATAAATATCGCTTTATCGAAATTGCCTAGATATAGCCATTTATTTCAAGATGAGTATCGCCGCGACTAAAGAAAAGATTCAACATACCAGAGCTTATAAGGAAATAAGAAATCTTCTTCCACCAAGCATTATTTATGATACGAAAAATAGGACGTTGGTTAATTGCTTTAAGGTTATTGAAAAGGCAAATTTACGGTTATTATTAGACGGTTGCGTCATCAAGTCTACTGTTTCTTCAAATTTAACCTAATAATCTTTTTCTGAAGTTTATCAATTCAAAACCTTCTTTTAAGAACTATTGATAGTCAGTGTTTCATCTTTTAGTGATACAAATTTGGCATTTAATTTTATACGTTTAATAAGACACAACTGTCTTATTAATCCTAAAATTTAAAAAAAACGTTTGTGCGACCGGTTCATGAAAGGTTTTCATGAGTGTTTTAAGTTATAATTTTCATTTCAATTATTGTATCTGTTCACTACTATTCCAGTCTTGATCTAGATCTGCAATAAAATTTCTAGAGTTTAATCGCCAAAGAATCAAAAGCCCCAGTCTATTCTATCAGAGATCCGCAGTTAACAATGGAATGGCAGTTATAAAATCTGGTCATGAGCGCAATGCTTTCACTTTGGTTTATTATATACCGAGTACGGAAAATGAGAGATTGAATGTTTATTCGCTTTTCATCTTTCTATTTGACCTCGGCCCTAAAATTCGACGAACTTCCATTAAAATACCTTGCCAAAGATGTTTCCATTTTTCAAATCGAAGAAACGTATTATGATACCATAATCTTTGACGATTTTTGGAATAAGAGGAATTAAATTGGTTTTGCTGACAAACCGTAATATTAACAAAAATGTTTTTATGTGTAAATTTTCTAAATCTCTAGTGGCGGAGTTTTGAAGTCAAGGAACCGTAGGCTTCAGAATAAAATCAACTCATGAGCTGTGAAATCTATTAAATATGTCATGGGTTAAGCACCCGCCTTGTGACGTGGTGATGGCAATTGAAATTTTTCCGGCATCTCACTATGATTCAAAATCCTAAATTTCCCAAACCACAAATTATCTCGAGAAGCTTCAAAGACGAACACTTTTCAAACAAATGAAGTAGGCAGAGGCGGCTCGTGCTAAATCAACGGGGGGTCCTGCAACGCAAAGTTCTACACTGCCGACTAATGATTTCTGCATATCTTAAATTAGGACACTTTTAACTAATTTTCAATAGTTTAATACTTAATAAATAAAAAATTATTATTCGATTTTTGCACTTCAAATTATTTTTAATTTAGAAATTACGAATTTGTAACTAACAATAAAAAAGAATTTTTTAAAATGATTTTTCACAGTTATTTTTGCTACGTCTCTTACTCCCATTTATGAGGATTTAGAGAATCGACTGAACATGAAAAAAATCATTGGAAGACGGAAACTCTGAAAGCTGTTAAACGTGTCGATTTCTCAACATCTACAGGTCGAAAATTTTAGCAATTACAATGCTTTCTTTTTGTACATTACGAATTCGATAAAAAAGAAAAAATGGTTAACTTATTTTATTATATCTACCTATAAGTGGCCTGTGCTGCTTTTCAATGTGAATGCACTTACTGAAGCTCTTTGAGAATTTATATTCATTCAAACTTCCTACATTTCATTCTGAGCTGCTAACACAGGCTCTAGAGTCGTTGTATTTGATATTATTTAAAAATGAATGTTTCTTTAAGCTACTTCCTAAGACAGAGCTTCTTTACGATCAAGAATACGAATCTCACAGAATAATATTGGGGTTGCTTAACTCCCTTCTCCACTCCTTTTAGACTTCCATATTTAGAAGTAAAATCTGTTGAAAAAATTATATTGAATGCAAAAAGAAAAAATAATTATTATTGAATTCAAATTTATGTACGATAATTTTTAAACTAATTTTTTAATTTATCATTAATTATTTCTTGATTTTCCTTTATTATTCATTTTCAAATTTCAGCCCGTGAAACATTTTCCCTTAACGACAGTCCTTAAAACGATTCCCTATCTCGCGGTGCTACCATGTGGACAGTTTTCTGCTTAGTTAAATGCCTACTGAGAAAAAAGAAGTGTTGATATTACATTACAAATGTGCATGCTCAAGTATAAGCAATCTGTACAAAAGGATTTTACAGTTCCCGAAGGGGGAAAAGATTTCTGAGAGGACAGTGGATAGAGAAAATTCCTGTGAAGTAACCTTGGATTTTTTTCTACTTTTCGGCTCAGCTGAAAGCGTCAAAAGTTAGTTTTATTGGTGGATTCGGATATTGCTTTCAAAACTAAATAAATAAGTGATTAAATTTACACACTGAAAAAAGATAGGGGTGCTGCAATTCCGCAGCCCCTATATACGAGCCGCCCCTGGAAGTAGGTAAAAATATTCAATAGAGAAAAAATATTTTTGAATCCAAGAATATCGAGAATATTTGGAGAAAAACACTAAAAATTTTATGTTGGAACTTATCGAATAGAAACTCGGACCTCAAAATTCTAACGTTTAATCAGATAAAAGTAAACTGAAAATGTGAAGCATCTTAGCAATTTTCTATTAATACATTTTTGCTGCATAAAAACAGATGGCACCGAAATAAGACTTGTCGCATAAAATCATGAAATAATGATGAGCTTGCAGTCCAAATTGAAAAGCGTGAAAACCCTCGTAAAATATACTACGAGTTTTTATAGGTTATAAAATGTAAGTATAAAAATTTTCTAAAGCTCTATTCAGTTTCTGAAAAGACTTGCAAAGTTATATAATTCGTTGACATATTTTAGATGTTTAGAACAAACGCATTATCAGAAAGAATAATTTAAATAAACAAAATTTGAATGGAAATGAAAAATAGCATAAATATTTTGTTAATAAATCTTAAATATAATATGGAATTATATTTTATGAATTTTAATACTGGATGAATTCATGAAATATATGCTTTGGCATTTGTTTTAAATCTTCACTTTATATGATTAATACCTAGCTGAAAATATGCTACTATCTTTTGGAGAAACTAATTTTAATTTAAATTGTTGGATTCAAAGATTGCTTTCCACACATTTTTGTTAATTTCTTTTATAATATATCGTAACTAACGACAAATGTAGAAACAACGCCTGTTATAACTTTCACCAGAAATGATTCGTAAGAAAAATTATTATTATCTTAAAAATAATTTCGTTTTTTTTCGCCACGATGAGCAGTAGTGTCTTATTTAAAAATTGACTTCGCTTGTGATTTATACTTTAATAACAAACTACTCTCAAACAGTTGCTTTATTTTTCTGCAACGATTTTTGAAATGTAACTGGTTCTTATCTTTAAAGTAGAAAGAACATTTTGGGAAAGCTTCGTTATTTTCTATCTCAACATTTTTTTTTCCCTAAAATCATAAGGAGCTGCCCACAAAGACGTAAATTTTTCCTGAATTATACTTGATCTATGTCCCTTTAAAAGGCAATTCATCTAAGAAGTATAGAAATAATAATAAAATGGGCATTATAATTAAAATGTACGATATAAGAAATAAATGCAAAAACAGTGATTTTTTTATTCATAAACTTCCTAACGTTCTTAAGATATACTCTATTTTTTAATTATTTACTTTAAGAGAAGCAAAACTTGGTCTTAACAATGCAAAGAACAATTTTCTTAAATAAATGAACCCGAGCTGCATTTTTCATCCATTAGAGAAGATTAATATGAGTTTGGATTAATGCACAGTTTCATCACTCAATATGAGAGAAAATAACAGGAATAGATTTTTTTAATCATTTAAATGGTTTCTCCAGCAATTATTGTTTAATTAAAATTTAAAGAATTATCTCAAAACAATAAACATTCGAAGAAGAATATTGCAGAATTGTCTCAGCGAATATCTTGCAAAGAAGAGTTTCAAAAGTCTTGAGCATCAAAGCTGATTTTAAATTATTTAGCGAAGTAATTTGAGATGAACATTTCACAAGCATTAATATTTCCGTAGTCATGTTTTGTTAATTTATCTTATAATCATAACTGTTGGCCCATTATATTAAAAATTGCTTAGGTTTTCTAAATGATCGTCGTTCAATGAGCATGTTCTTAATAAATCATTCCTTCCTGTGTGTCATTACTTAGTTTTAGAGTGGTCTTTCTTTATGATTAGTTAAAACAGCGGAAAAAAAGTGTTCCAATTAATTAATTTACATCAACTTACATTCGACTAGAATCAATTAACCCTTTAGCCACATAAAACATAGAAATAGCGTTTAACTTATCAAATTCCACATCTCGGACTACCGTTTCAAAGTAATGCAAAATATATCAATTTGATTTGTTTCAGAAGTATTTCAAAGAATTTGCAATTTTTTCTCACAAATAATGATTAAAAAAGCAATAGAATTGCACAGAAAAAATATAAAAAAGTGCTCTGGAAGGGATAAATGATATGAATATTGAGCTGTCTATTTTTCGATACATAGAAAAAGAACTAATACCTTCAGAGGTATACCAAAATTTAATAGTGGCACTCAAAAGTATCCTTGATTGAGAACGTGCTAAATTTGACTAACACTTAAACATTTCGCTTAAAATATTTGATTGGTTCCTAGATGACGGCATTTTGTGAAAGGTATAGTAATTTTGAACCATGGTTAAATACATCTGAGCCGGTTTCCCACTCTCCAGTCTTTCACGGTGAACAACTGGGAGGGAATTTGGCCATGCAGGTTAATATTTTATTAGTCTAAGATACATGGTGGATTTTGTTTGAATCTGGTATGGAGCCGGTGATTTTCAGATCAGGAAACGGACATTATTTACTTTGTCCACAGTGTCCTCTGAAAATATCTACACGCGCCTAATCATTAGAGAAATGTCATGAATTCATACAAGCTTTCAAATACATACACAGTTTTAAATCCATTTTTAACACATTTCCATTGGGTAGTTTTTGCTAAAAACTTTCATACGAAACTGGGTGTTTCAATAATAATTACTTCGTGATTTTCGGACGTTAAGAATTCGCCTTTCCTGTCGACAACACTTATTTTTGCAAAAAGAAAAAATATTAAATATAATGTTTTTTAATCGTCATTTCCCGATGTGAATACGCCGATTGGACATTTTGAACCGTTCCTTTCCAACTCCCCTTTCTTACCACCTTCTTTACTTAAATTACCTTACATGACATTCTACCATCAGCTAATGAATTAAACTATCTGTTTGCATCATAGTTAGGGGGCCAGACAGCGTTGCTGGGAAATACATGTACCACTGCGCAAATCTGAAAATTGACTGTATGTTATACAGAAGTAGAATAGGTGAAGATGAGTAACTATGGAGTTTTTTAAGAACCACATTTAACACTTCTGCTCAGTGGTCATGCCTAAAATGTTTTCAAGGAACAATCATTTGTAATGCTATCACTGATAATGCCAAATTACTTGACGTAGTCAGGACAAACGGATTAACACTTTCTGGTTGAAGGAAGGGATAGCATAGATTTTCTCATTTCATCTGAAATGTTATTTATTTTACTTCACTTTTTCAATAGTCTCTTCTAAGTCTTAAAGGTTTTAAATTATGTTTACTTATTTATTGACATTTCAATTCTTATACAATATCTGACGCGTTATATTAGAAACATTGGCTCTTGAGCTAAGAAAAACAAGCAAATCAAACCAAATCACAATTATTTATTTTCTCCTCAAAACTCTGGAATCTTTAGGAAAATTATATAATTTCTCCTAAAGATGTTTTCATACTTAGTTTTTTTCATATTTAGGATGACAGAATCAGATTAAGTTTTAATTAAGATTCCAAAGATAGAGAAAACGAGGTTAGTTAAACATATATTAACAAAAAAAATGTGAGGAGACGAAGATAAATCTAAAGAGAAAGTCCCTGCTTTTAAGATAAGGTTATTACTGAAGCGTTACTTTTGGGACAAATCCCATGTGAGATCAGCAGTTACCTCCAAAAAATTTATATCCTCGATGAATATTAAATGCTCAGTTCGTATGATGCCTTAAGAAATGCAGTTATTTTTCTTCCAGAAAGTGTTTGTTGAACGCAATGTTGCACAAGGGCGAGTCTATTTTCATCCATCTGACAACATTCCTAAGAAAAATATCAGAAACTTAGTGATTAGAACTATTTTTCCTTTCTGGAATAAGTTTCATATTCGACGAAAGTATCTAGCTTACATTAAATACAGTTACGAAGGAATGAAGGCTTTCATTGTTTAACTTTCGGTAAGTTGTCTTCACGTTTAGATAAAGCGTTTTATGTATTCGTATTGAAAATAAATTAATGCAGATATCGAAATGAGTTTTCGAGAAAAGGAAAATTCTGATCTGTCAGATCATCCTTGAAGTTGCCATTTATGCTCTATGAAAAAAAAATGACTATCTGAAAGGCAAAGAATTTCTTTCACACGATATAAAACAGTTACCCAAAAAATAATTCGCCCGATTTTCGACAAACGTGAGAAAAATATATCTGTAATGGCATACATTGATACACAACCTGCAGCGACCTGCCTACCCATAGGGGTGTAAGATGGATATATATTGCTAGGAAAATAAACTTTTATAGAAACATGACTATCAAAATTACTTTACGCAGGATGATACCCATGTTCAATGTAGCGTGTTCAATGTACATATAAAGACATTCCAGGTGTCATCCAACTCGTAAAAGTCGTAATATTTGTTTTATTAAAAATGCGAAAATTTATGACAACTTACAGTGTTGTTTTTATACGAGGCAGTCGACAGCCTTTTATTTACATAATGAACACGTATTTTTCGTCATTATCTTATTATGGAAGCATGCCAGGAAATGTAATTTTTATTTTCATACCAAATTTCTAAAGATCTTAAACTCATATATCGGACTGTTTCTTATTTTTATCAAATAGCATGCTTGTCATGTGCCAGATAGAAATTTTACTTTCACATTAATTCAACAGATAAGATTTATGGATTATTTTGTTTATATGGATATTTATTTTATAGGATATTTATTGATGTCATGCTCTCTCAACCCATGGAACACCCCATGTGCCCATATTTTAAATATTTCAATTTATTTTTATTATTTTGGTGAAGGATATATTATTTAAAAGCATCATTAGATTTTCAAAAATGATATTTGCAGTAATTCCTTTTCTATTGATAATCACGTCAAGAGAGAGGGTTAAATAATTAAATATGTTTATCCTTATGAGCAGTTTGAATGCAAAACATTTCGGTGGAAGTCTCTGCCTAACAAAATGCTTATTTTCGATTTACGGTAAAAATAAGTCACCGTAATAAACAGAAGCGAAAATCATTGTCTGTGTGTCAAGTTGTAGTTTTTCCCAGACATTTAGGAGATGAAAAATGACTTTTTCAATTTGTTTCAGAAAAGCAGTCGTCAACTGGTGATTTTTGGTTGATAGATACCTTTCATAAGCTGTTTGCAAATCAGTTTTCTCCCCACGCAGTTTGCAGAAAGATTGAGAATATGCAACTTATATTTCATCTTAGAGTTTAAATCTTGTTTAAAGAAGATGGTTACAGCTGTGATATTTTCGCACTCACAGCTATGGCGCGATAATTTCTTACAAGGTTTAAAATTACTGTTAAATAAAGTTTATTTACTGTTAAATACTTCTGAATTTAGGCTTAAAGCTGTTAAAAATATTTGGAAAATAAAATATATTAAAAAAATTTTCTTATCGCTTTCTTCGGCGTTCAATTTTCTAGGCATCTAGAAAGTATAAAAACTTTTAGATCTTCTTAAAGACGAAAGCTTTTGCAAGACTTATAATTCACTTTTATAAAACTATTAAATATATATTAGGGTGGGTAGAAAAAAATAAATATTTTTTTTCGGAACGCTTTAGTGCGGAAAAGTTGCCTATTGTAATAAGAAGAAAAATGGCATAAAAAAAATTAAATCTGTTACTATCTTCCGTTCGCGCATCATACTTAAAGTTAATGAAAATTGCAAAAATCGCGCCTTTTTTGTAATTTTTTTAAGTTAGTTAAAACTTTTTAAATAAACACGCTTTAGTTTTTTATGCTTGTCTTATGGTTTAAATAACCTAAATAAATTAAATTCTGATCAATAATCTCATTTCTTCCGTTCGTGCAACGTCTTAGAAAAAACAGAAATTTACCAATATTTCCCAATTTTCACTCTGAAACTTTTCGTTCGTTTCGCTAGTACAAAACGAACCATAACTCACTTGAATAAAATTGAATTGGTTTGAACTAGATTGAACCGTGGCGTGGTCCCTCCCTACCTATTCTGCCGTACCCCCCACAACCACCACCAATTCAGCTTCTACTCGCCACGGCCTTCACTTTAGTCTTTCTTTGTCTGTTACAAGTGCTTTGGTGCTGTGTGTGACGTGTGTGCTGTGAGTCTGCGCTGTGTATTGTGCAATACTGTGCATTGTTTTTGTGTTATGTTTGTTCAATGTTTATTCTAACAACATAAGCTAATGATGGATGAGAAAACTATAAATAGTAGGGTGTGATGGCACTGTAACCAACAGTGGATGGAAGAAAGGTGTCATCCACCGAATAGAAAATCATGTAGGACGCCCACTACAGTGGACCATATGCCTCCTGCATTTTAATGAGCTTCCTTTTCACAACATTTTCCAACATATTGAAGGTCAAATTGCAGGACCTAAATCTTTTAATGAGCCAATCGGGCAGCAGCTCACTTGCTATGAAAAACTCTCTGTGGTCGATTATGAACCCATAAGATTGTTCGATTCCTGATATAGACAGGAATTAGTTGAACAAAGACCAACAGTATTTGTTGGACATTTCAAATGCAAAACCTTGGGACATTCTCCAGAAGACTTGACCAATCGGGACCCTGGTCCTTTGTTCCATTCCAGATGGCTAACTGCGGCCAACCGAGTCCTTAGGTTGTGTATAAGTTCATTAGATCCATCCGGAAACTTAAAAGAATTAGTTGGCTTCATCTTAAAATCATACATGCCTGTGTGGTTTGCCATAAAAAAGTGCAAGTATTTTACTGACGGACCAAAAAATATTTTTCATCAATCCAAACATCACGGTATTTATCCGACGAATTATTTCAAGTTGTCGATCCAGTAATATAACGAAATGCGTTCTTTGAGCGCACTGAGAAAGTTGTGTTGGCAATACTTGTCGATGAAAGGGAACATATTTGGGAGTTCTGTCACAGAAGAATCTTGAAAGCAAGACAAATCGTCCCAAAGAAGAAGACTGTTAAAAATTCTGTACCACTGAAGATAAACTTTCAAGCTTCCGATTACATTGAAATTATTAATTGGAATTCTTATTGGTGTATCCTCCGCCAATACTGCGGGACCTAAATGAAGATGATATTAAATCACTCATCAATTGTGACACTACGCCCATCAGAGAAATACAAAAGTTTCCCTGTCACACCCAGGCTGTGGAAAGGTGCATCAAACTTGTGACAGTGGCCTCGAATAAAGTATGTGGACATAAAGCTAGATATGGCTATATCCGAGCAACATTGAAGTATAGATCGGTTATGCCTAATTTCTCCAAAAAATCAGACTTTAAATGTGTAGCAGATATAACAAAGAAGAAAAAAACACAGTAGGTCAAATAATCCTACTCTGTGGAAAATCTTTGTAAATAGTTGTAAATATAATGCAAATACAACACCCAACAATTGGATGGTTGGTTGGGTAGGGTGTGGGTGGAACTCCAAGTGCGACCACCTCCACGTGGTGAGTTCTGGGTCATTTTGTTCTAACAAAACGAGCGAAGAGTTGCACAGTGAAAATTGCGAAAAATTGGTATATTTCTGTTTTTTCTGAGACGTTGCGCGAACGGAAAAAATTAGATTATTGATCAGAATTTAATTTTTTTAGGTTATTTAAACCATAAAAGAAGCATAAAAAACTAAAGCGTGTTTATTTTAAGTCTTAACTAACTTAAAAATTTACAAAATAGGCGCGATTCTGCAATTTTTTACTAACTTTAAGTACGATTCGCGAACGGAAGATGTTAACCGATTTTATTTTTTTTTTGTGCCGTTTTCCTTCTTATTACAATAAGCACCTTTTCCGCACTAAAACGTTCCGAAAACAAAATATTTATTTTTTTCGACCCACCCTAATATATATTCTTAAAAATACTTTCTTTTTTGGTGAAATAACTGTCTTCCTTGAATTTTTCGACTCAGAAACATCTATTTATTCTTACATAAAATTTAGCATTACTTACCTGACTTTCTGAATCTTCTATTTGTATTTTAAAGTAATAATTTAATTTTAATGGGTTGATTCGCGCTAATAATGTCCTAAACGTATGATGGTAGTCAGTAAATATGATACTATCGGTTTCAACAAATGATTATTGAAAACGTTTGTAAGGTGAAAATGAAATTAAATCACAATTGGGTAAAAATAAGCAACATCAAGCTATATTTTTGACAGTAACTCTATATTTACGTATGCACAAAGAAATCCCTGCCTTAACATCTGAGTAAAACTGGAAGATCAGCCACCGTGACGGCCCCCCCCCCCATTACAGGGTTTTGGTCCAACACCTAGGATAGGCTCGAAGAGCCACACCATCATTTATGTAACCCACCGGGAAGCGAAACCCTGCTTTCTTATAAGGCAGTTTCTCATCCCTATATTTGAGGTGCCCCCTTAACTGAAAAAAATTTACTTTTCCCACTTTTTGGAAAACCTTACTTTCGTATAACGGATGACCACAAAATCTTCATCAAAATAGAGGGGTGCTAATGCATAACACGGGAAATATTATTTAGATTCGTAAAACACTAAAGCTTAAAGAAAAATGAGACATTTCTCGTCCATGCTGAACCGCTATCAGAGAGAAAAAATATTGATGTAACAGATTTATGACTATAACAGTCGCACTACAAGAATACAATTGGCATCCATGGACAACGTTGAACCATCTACACTTTCCGATAAAAGGATTTAGTACTGTCTGGAAGACTTCTATGGTGGTATTGATCACATCCAAGCAACAGGAATTCGCGTGACGAGAGCACAGGTGTCTCGAACTCCAACTCCTATTTGTGTCGCCAGAAATTCAGGCCTCAAGACCTAGTCAAAGGTCCAATGTGTTCAATCCACAGCTAGGGATAACCCATGTTTAAATAGTGTCGGGCAGTGCTGTCCTATAAGGACACTGGGTGAACGCGATGGTTGCGTTAGAGTGGATCGTTGCTTTTAATCTGTTCTTTGACAGATGATTATTTGTGTACCCAGGAACTCGAATTTGCTATTCGCCAGATAAATCGTCAATGCCATTCCAGGACTTGACCTGATTTGCATATCGGGAATACGGTATTATGAATGAAATGTTAAACTGAGTTTAATGACAAATACTTTTCGTTTCTGAATTCTATGATCCAATTTTTGTTGCAAGAGTTAGCAAATATATTGTATTCCAAAAATGTGAAGGTCTTGATTTTATTTGCGTTTTAGTGGGGAGACCAAAAAATATTTGCTTCTTTTATGTAATAATACATTTTGTGCAATAATTACACTGATTACATATTGACTTTCCACTAATTTCTCTCCTTTAAATTTCTAGCTCTCTGAAGAATTTTCAAACTTGGCTAATGATTCCGTTTCCTTCCTTTTAAAAGATCAGTTATTCAAATTCCACAAGGCGATAGAAATTTGCTTTAATATAGTAATGATTTTTTTTTACTTATTTCATTGATTCTAAAAATTTCTTCTAAATTCTTTCAACTTACGTCAAAAAATCCTTATTATAGAGATTAGCAATGTTAAGCCTTTAACACGTATTCAAAACATATTTAGAGAACATCCCTCTCTATATTCTTTAAAAAAATAAGCAGGGATGTATCTGTCAGAAGAAAATGAACATTGTCGACTTGTTTATCTTTTTCAAGCGAAAAACAAGCAGTGGCGTGTATAACAACTTTAAGCAGGTAATATATATCGCCAGTTTCTTGCAAGAAAGTGTTTAATAGAATTCTATCTCTGTTGGAAACATATTCTTAACAAACCGTGTCTTATTTATGTCATAAATGAATTTCCCAATTTCAATCTTTATAATAAATGCATAAATTTAAACAGTTAGAGATTAGAGAATGTTAAGCTACTTCTACTACTACTAGTATGCGTTTTTAAAAGCCATCTTCCTTCGATAAAGTTTGTGAAAATCTCTTCGAAGTAGTAATAGTAAAAATCAAGATTAAGAAATAAAATATGTACAAAGCTTTTCGTTTATAATTTGTTACAATTGCATTTAATAGCGTGTTGAATGCTTCAAATATTGGCTTCATTTATTGAATAAATATTCTGAGAACGGAGGCATTAATCCTCGTTCAAATTCCTTTATTTTAACTCTTTTTATACCTTTTACTTTCTTTCGAGTACTCAGTTTCCATAAACAGTGTCAAATACTTTATTTAATAAATAGAATTTAACAGAAAGGCCGTAGTGAAATAGTTGTATTGGTCATAAGTTTTTGCCAATGTATTTGCCTGATTTTCAGACATCAAAGAAAAATTAGTAAGAAGTAATCATTTTCAGCGTTCTAAATTTCCTAGATATAAATTAATCATTCTTAGAATGGGATACGAAAGCTAAATGATTTAGATGATTGAGAAGAAATAATAAATGGATAAGATTTTAAAAAATAAAGTGAGCAAAACTTTTATTAGGTTATATGTCTTTATACATTCCTCAGGATTCAGTGTATCGTAAAAATTATAACTTCTTTGACAAGCTAATCTTACAAATAATAATTATACTTTTCACCAGACTGTTTCTTTAATAAAAAACGATCAGTGTAGTGAGAGCCACTCGATAAGTTTTTTTAAAAATATTATATTATATACAGCAGTTAAATAGTCGATATTTCAAACATGGAGATTGTAAGTAAAGAAAAAAATAAACGAGGATACTCCCATCTGAAAGACAAAATATTATGGTAGAAACGGTAACTGTTTTTAAATGTTTAATGGTTAAGACAAATTGCTTTTGAGACCAATTCACAACGACCGGGAAACGGCGCGCATTCTCTACGGGCTTTATACAACAAAAGGACAGTCACGTGACCTCACAGCTTATATAAATTGAAGCTAGGTGAATACCTAGCTCATTTTAATTTCGAACGTAAGGATTGAATTCCTTCCAGTTATGTAATCAAAGTTTGGAGAAATAACTGGAACAAAACGGGTATCACTGAGAGAGGTAGAAAGGTGGATTATGAAAAAAGTTCGTACATTAAAATATACAGCAAGCTATAGCTAATGGATCCGTTACTTGTTGTTGCTTATATTACATGCAAGTGCATTCCGCTACTAAGAATCCATCAAAAATTGTAACTATTAATCATTCGTTTTATTTTTATTTCCTCTCGCCGTGGAAAAATTTGTATCTTTGGTTGCATATCTTATAAAGCCCTTTTCTTTGCATCAGCTAATATTTTTGTTGCAGTCTTTATAAATTACCGCAATACATATTATTCAGATATTCACTGAATAACATTATTCTGCACACATCCTCAGAATATACGGGAGAGTCGCCGAATTTGGACGACATTCTTAAATGTATACATTGATGAAGAAGTAATTTTATTGGAAAACAAGTCGTAGAATTTTTTGTAGTTTATTTATCTTTAGAACAGTGTAATTAACTTTTGATGAAATACTCTTTAAATTAGGAAAAGAGCAGCTTAAAAGAAAGTGTCATAGGTCAAGACAAGGAAACGGGTTTCCAAGATTGGACTACTAGGTGCCCAGACTGGACCACCACTTTCTTTAAGCATAATTTAAATTAAATTTTATTCTCAAATTCACACCAGGACACAATGCATGAATCCAAGTAAGGAATTTTATGCACTGTATCATTTCCTTTTCCTCCTTCTTTTCTTCACAAAATTATACATATCCTAAGTTTTTATACTTTTTCATCCAACGCTTGATGGCTTTAGTTTTTTTGTATTTTTTGCTTTGACTTGTTCTAATTCCAATTCATAAGGACTACAAACGGTAATAACAGATTTCGGATCTATTCCTATCGTATAATATAATAAACCCATTGATTGAAATAGTCCAGTTTAGGGAACCGTTTGTGGTCCATACTAGACAACCTTTGGATAACAACAAAAAAAGATTCCACAAACCACAATTTTAAACTATTTTTTTAAAACGATTGTAGTGAATTGCAGTTAAAGAAATTTCCTATCTGAAGATAAAATAACATATTTTCCTATTTAATTTTAATTACTTTAATTTAATTTAATTTTTTGTCTTTCGTAGCGCTTTCTCTTAAAATGATTTAATTCACCCCAGTTACTTTGTTACAGCATATTTTGCCTATTTTAAGGCCCAAATATTTAATACAATTGAAGTTTTGACACCGGTCTAAATTCCCTACTTGAAAAACTCGCCTTTCTCTCGGGATATTTTTAGAAGATTCTTTTCTTGCATTTTTAGGAGCTTCTGTGCTATGTGAGTGAATACACTAATGAAAGCATTGCATTGTGGTTTTTTTCAGATTGAACTAGATTTAGTGAGAATAACTTGAATAGGTAACATTATTTATAAGGATTAAATTATACCATAATTTGTTTTCTGAATGTTATGAAATTATTGAGAAAATAAAACATAATGAATTCAGTAAAAAGATAGTTCTCTAAATATTATAGAGGGTATTTGCACATTTTTAGAACGATTTCCTTTCGCTGTAGGGAAAATTCGTTTGCTTGGAGAAATTTCTTTTAACGAAAATTACATTTTTTGAAGTTATAAGTTATCATTTGCAACATTTAAAATTTTTGTTTGCGTGCAAAATAGCGCTTTTAAAGAAGCGAAGGATGGACGGCTACGATTTGCTCTATCTAAAGAGAGTTAATCTTATTTAGTTATTTAAAGACGCTATGAAAGCCATAGTTTTGTGATATCTAAAGTAATATTGTTAATAAGGAAGTAAAAATTGTCCAAGTTTGGTTTCAAGTGGTAAAATTGTTCCAAATAAGCATCCAAGAAAAAAACGCAGTTCTTCGAATACTGAAAAGGTGAGATATTTAATGTTAAAACAAAATCCTCCAAGTCAAAAATTTGTTGCAAAATCTCAGTATCAACTGTAAACAAAATTATTAACACTTATTTGAATCCCAAAAGGCAAAAAAATATAATTTTCATCGTCTTTCTCTACGTCATATCGCTGAACGCAGAACACGCCACAGAATTCTTTATAAAGAACATTTATTCGTACAAAAATGGAAAAAATGCTGTAACAATAGATGAAGCTTGAGTCTATTTAAATGACTTGAAGAAAAAAATTCGATATATTATCATCAAAGAGGAGAAAAAATATTTTAACGTGGTTTAAAGAATCTAAAGAAAGTTTTACTAAGGAAATTATGATTGTTGCTGATTTTTCACATAAAGGCAAAATAAAAGTAAAGATAGTGGATAAAAATTTTAAGATTAACTCCACTATCATGAGTATATTTTATCTGCAATCTTCAAATATGAAATAACATATCTTTACCCACAATGCCATCAATCAGTAGAGCTGCACTAAAACAAATCAAGCAGCCGCATTTCACAATCCACTGTTAATTTCCTGAAAAAATAGAAGAACAAGAAGTGGGTATTAAGACTATAACCTTCACTGATATTCCTGGTAATTAAATCTGTACCACCCATGAGTTTTTGAGATTTTGGACTTTTAAAAACCGCATTATACAAACTTCGACCTACAAACTTTTCTGGATTTTCGAAAGCTTTTCAAGAGAAATGGGATAAAATACCTCCTCCGATACCACAAAAATCATTATTGTCGTGGAAATTACAATGCAGAAATATAGTTAAGAACTGTTACAACTGTTCCATAAATATCGAGTTTGTGTTAGTCAAAGAGCATATTTGCTCCTTTTCTTAGCTTAATTCAAAATACTACGGGATCCTTACGAAGCTATACAAGGGACAAAGATCGTCGTTGTAAGAGTAACCATACCAGAAAATAATTGACGCAAGACTATGAACTCCATCTTATGTTTTTCCTTTAAAATGCTTTCATTTACGAAAAGCTTTCGGAGACAACCCCGTGGCCAGTTGTATTTTCGGAACATACCTGTGCTAAAACAACCACTAATTAAATTAATTTAACCGTGAAATAGCATCTTGGAAGCCTTCCAACAGAGGAGTAATTTTTAAAATCTTACAGGCTTCTCTTAGGGACTTCTAGCAGATTTATCCCCTTATTTTTTAAAATTTTTCAGACAGGTTTTCGTTTGATTCTTTATTTTACCCGGACATTTCAGCAAAAAATAAATATCTAAGCTTGCATGTTCCAGTGGCATTTGCCAGATTTGGATGTTATCGGTGCTTGATTTCACATACAGGCATTTATTGGATACATTTATACTAGCGGTTTAGATCATTTGAACACAACGGAAGCAATCTGACCTTAAATTTATGATACTTTGTCTAATGACACCTATTTTATAAAACCGAAGCTTTTCTAACAAAATATTTGATGTTATAGCCAGCAATTTATAAATCTCAGTGAAAAACATTGAGATTTTTCATGATATTGCTGGGAAAATGTGACATCTTTTCCCTTAAATATATCGTTTCCTCATCAGAAATTCATTTTTTCGAGGTTCGAGGAAAATTCATATAGCATTTCGCGAGGTATTCGAAAAAATGTGCATCATCAGCTTTCTGTGAAGCAGCTGAATGTACTCGCTTGTGGCTCATCAAATTTATGGTTAGGTGAAGAATACAGAATTAAATTTCGAATTTTTTAGAATATCTCCCAAAAGGCAGGATGAATTTTCTTCGAATTTGACCATATAATATTTTGACCATTTGAATAGGTTTTAACTCACAATTTGCATTGAAGATTTGGTCACGAAGGCATTTCGGGGACCGACCAGATATTGATGAAAAGGAAAAGGGATTTTGACTCTCCCTTCTTCACAATTGATAATGGTATGCAAATTCCATCAAATATTTTTTTAAGATGTGCGCAATATTTACATGCATTTTTGTAAAAATAGCACGAATACTTGGGAAGATATAAAAGTTTCTTTAAAAACTCCCAAATTTTTTCACAGGGTTTTTGTTTATTAACATTAGTTTATTTGAACATCACATTTTTTTCAGCTCAAAACAGGAGCATACGAAAATCCTGTTCTGGCTAAGTTCTAAGACAGAAAGAATAGCTATTCGCCTCGTCCATTATGTACGCAATGAGTGAATTACAGTGTTTTCTTAAAATATTTGGTGTGCAGCCCCATTCTGTGTCTGTCTTATTCATTTTCTGATTTTTTTTTTTTTTTTATCTTTTTTCGTTAATAATCAAACTCTCAGAGTAGAGAAGTAAGCAAATAAGAATAAAAACAAAAATACGATAATAATTTTAGTTAGTTCTGAAACTCTGCAGACCTAAAGGACGAGTCGCCACTGCTTTTAGGTAAAGCTTAATAATTATTATAATTAGCACAACGCTAAGCCCATATAATTCGGCATTCTTGTTGAATATTAGACTATTTTCCTGTTATACCTTAATTTGTTATTTTCTAAAGTTGTTCTTCAATTCTTTATAAAGTCGTTAGTTGCAACTATCTGCCAATCAAACTGAGTAACATGATGCGTCGTTGGCAATTTTTTTCCATCCATGAAGATTGGGTGAAGTACTATTAGACAAATATCTGCATTTGGCAGTGTTTCTACGTTGAATAAACTTGCATTTCTGCAAAAAATATCTCCATATAAATTTGTGAGCAGACCCTTGAAATTTAAAAATTAACATATCTCTGTAAGATCTGCAAATGAAATCGTGAAACTTGGTTTATACGTAAATGAGTGTAAGAGGAACATTTCACTCATTGACACTTTTGCTCTACGGGGAAGGTATAAAAATTTAACTTTTTATATTTTATATAACTTCCAAAGAAGCCAAAGTGTTTTCACACAAGTTCCTACCTTATTTGATGAACTTCTGCAATTAGAAGTATATGTTTAAGTGCAATATTTAAGGAAATAAATGCTTGTTTCACTTTTTTGGGACACTCTGTATATATCTACACTATTAAAATTCGACTGTATGAATATTTGTTTGTATGTTACGCTATCCTCTCACGAACTGCTGAACGGAAAAGCGCGAAAAAGGTACCGAAAGATGGGAAATAATCCAAGGAATCCATTTCGACCATTTAAATTCGGAAACTATAATTAGTTAAAAAGATATTAATTAAAAACTAATTTCAAACAATACTTTTCATTGTTGCAGTGCAATTCAAACCGTTGTCACTGTTTAAACAAATATTTAATTGCTGAAATTGTTGTCTTTCATTGTTGAAAGCTGCAAGAATGCATTATGGATACCTCAACAATGCAATATGGGTGGCGTTGAGTTCGGGTTTCCGTAATTGATACAAAGAGACAGGGAAAATTAAATTGCTCAAATAAGGTTTCTACTAAAAATGTTGTTATCCGTGACGTTTTACTTTAAGAGTTCATGTATGCAGTGCGGTATATATAAACTGGAGGCGGGAATATGAAAAAATATGGATCCCGAACAATGCCGGTTTATCTCCTTCCCTCCGTACTAAAGTCAGACAAAAAAATAATTCTGGAATCGGAATTTTACAAAATTACGATTTTTTGTATTTTTTTTACGATTTTTGAAAAATAAGTCAATTTCGACGCGTTTACCCGGAAGGAATATTTTAACCGCTCTTTTCTCCTTATTTATTTAGGAGAGAATATTGTACATGTGTCACGCAACCTCACTTATTCTCTCCGCCAGGGAATGACGTATTATTCGAGATAGCCCGTGCAATTCCAGGCCATGCAGCTAGTGTGTATATATATATATAGAGAGAGAGAGTATAAATCATAAAATGAAAGAGTATAAAATGTGAAATGAAAAAATTAAATGCCATAATGCAAATAATAATCTACCACATATTGTTATATATTCAAAATTTCATAAACAGCCAATTAAATTCAGATATATCACCTGCGGCACTAACACCTACATGAACCTGGAACAATTTTTTCAAAACATCTTTATATCATCCTAAATCATATTGAGCAAGAAAATTTCACATGGATTATCAAAAACAATAACGATGTAATTGAATTCCTTAATAATAACAAAATTGATACAATAGAAACCTACGACTTTCAAGATCTTTTCACAAGTATTCCAATAAATAAATTACGAGGGGTACTAATGAACTACTTCTATGATCTTAAAAATCTTTTTTAAAATCCCACTAACATTCTGGGAAGACCTCATCAACTACTGAAAATTCAATAACTTGATCTTTAACGGAGAAAATATTTTCCAACAAATAAAAGGCATCCCACAAGGAACAAATTTCTCATCTTTACTAGCCAACCTCTTTCTTCATTTCTTCGAAAGAAATTTTGTTTTAAACCTCCACTCTGCCTTCCGATTTATTGATGATATTATAATTTTTAATTTTCAAGACTTCAGCTCTATTTGCAATATCATCTACCCAGAAGAACTAAAACTAATTAAAACCAACAACAATCAATCTCCAGCGATCTTCCTTGATTTATGCTTAGACCACAAAAACAACCTAAAAATTGACATTCACGACAAAAGAAACGAATTCAAATTTAACGTCAATAAATTTATTTTTTGGAACTCTAATATCTCATATAAAATCTACAAAAACACAATTATCAATCAACTTCATCATGCACTTAAAAAATAGCCTCAACATAAATAAAATCTCCCCCTCACTTTACGAACCTCTGATTAATGGATTTAAGATGTAAGTAAAGGATTGCTTATCAGAGAGATGCCGACGCGAAGTATAATCTTCGTGGTAGGGTCACTCAAGTCGGTAATGTCTGATATTTTACCTCGAAAACGCATCTTTTAAACATTTTTCACTGGTCTCTCATTTTTTACTGATTTCTTCCACTATTTCACAACGCTTTCTATAGTTATCGCTCTTCCATTTAATCTTCATTGTTCCGAACATACTACACTCCCCTGGCAACAGCCAAAGTTAAACGCGAAAACTGTTACTTGACACCCTGTTGACACCCCTTCAACGCCAGTCTGTACCGTGACCCTCCGCATACACTGCCAAGTAAACATCCGTCCTTCTGATACGTAAAATATTTATTCTTACTTTTCTCTAATGTTATCACATCGTACTTCTGTTTTAATTATTCAAAACTCCTCTCTCTGTTTTTGGTTTGGTTTGCCATTAAGGATGAAAATCAGTGTTTTAGGCCTTACGGCGTAACTTATTGCAAGAAAATGTCAAACTTTTATATTTAGCAATTCACAATAACTTCATCCCCTGAAGAAATGTTATTGTGCTTTTATTGCGTTTTTCATTTCACATTTTATACTCTTTCATTTTATGATTTATACTCTGTCTACCACAGCGCTTTTCGAATTGCAGCTTTTAGCGCATTCATTGTGTATGTGATATATTTATATATATTTTTTCATCTGTTACTATACGCATTTTTGTGTTTGCTCGGATATACTTTCAATTCGTTTTTTCATATCCTTTCGAATTTGATATGAATGTTTGTTATTATATTTTATTGTTTTTCTATTATGTTTTGCCTCTTTTATATATATATATATATATATACACACACACACACACACATATATATATATATATATATATATATATACATCAAATATCAATTCAGCAATTTACACAAATATGCACTATATTTCCAATATACATAATTATTATGATTAAATTAAATTGTCCTATCCATAATTATACACACAGGATACAAAAGAAAACTTAACATGAAACTATTACCACTAATAATTAACCAAAATAGAAAAAGGCAATTCTTATTTGAAATTCCTATATTCAAAGTGTCTAACTAACCTGGGGACTAGTTGTCGTGTTAATCTAGATTTCTGTCGCCAACCTTCCATGAAGCCAATTGTTGGACAATAGAAAAGGGTAATATGTCTCAAAATCATATCAAGATGAGAATAAAAAATCGCGAAAATATTAACCCAGTATACATACCAAGCATTCTAAATTAATATAAACATACTATCATACAAACAAACGATTAATAATTAAATATAGCAAATTCTATTTAAAAATTGCAAAATTAAGTATCTGTGTAACCTTTTCCATTTTACTGTATATTTTTTATATCTGACTCATGTATCTAACAAGGGACGTAAGTTTCGCATTTAAGTGGAAAATGGGATTTTTTATTTAAATGTTTTAAGAAACTCTAAAAGAAATATTAAATTTAATTTAAATTTAACTTATTAGAATAATAAAAAATAAATTTATCTATAAATAAAAAGTTACTTTTTATATAATATTTCTTATTAATATAAGCATATAAGAATTTTCTAGGATACCATATCTCAAAGCACATTCAGAAAATACATTAATTTGAGACTGCAGACTATTTATATCTGTGGCCAGCATATCGCTTCTCTGAATATAATTTATTATATTATTTTTATAAATTAAACGACTAATGTTACAATTCCAAATTTGTAACATATTTATAATGAACTGAAAGTGTTTATTTTATTGAAAAACTTAGTGCATAATTTATTATATACTACTTTTATTTCAAGATCAAGAAATTCTGTAGAAAAAAAGTTGTCATTAGATCTCCGTAATATTAGGTAATCTGGATAAAAATTAGTTTGTAGTGTTTATTCTTCATCTGTTATAAAAATTAATAAATCGTTTATGTACCTATACATAATATAAGAATTATTGTTAATTTTTTTCTTTTTCATAATGATGAAAATATAAATTAGCTAATGCATTACTAGCAGGCCTGCCTTGTGGAAAACCTTTAATTTATTCGTACAATTTGTTGTCAAAGCTAATATAATTTTCTTTTAAAACAATATATATTAGTGTTTTATATCTTTTAATGTTAACCACTGTATTTAAACCAAAATCTTCATGAATCTTTAATAAAATTTTCACCATATGTTTAATATCTACACTATTGAATAAATCTTGAAAATCAAAAGTATGCACAGAAAAAATATTTTTATATTTAATACCTTTTATAATTTCAAAACTATTGTTAATAATAACCGTATTATTTTGTATTAGAAATTTTTCTAATATTTTACCTGTTTTATTTAAATAACTATAACTCCCATTAGTTACACTTCTAAATTTAATCGGATATATCTCTCTCTATATATATAGTGTAATAGTCTTTAATCAAACTATCTTTCGTATTTCATTTGTATGTTTATTGATATGGTAATTTGATTTTAAATTTAATTTTTAGATTAATATCTGTATATAATTAAAATATAACACATGTTTTGATTAATTGAAAAATTAACTATATATATATCAAAAGCTAATTATAAGTAAAAACCATAATGTTCTACACACTGATTAAACAGAGTATTGATGTACAGTATGTACAGTAAACAGTACATACTGCAGTAAATATGAATATTTTATATACAATAAAACTATTAAAATCATAATTAAGTAGCTGTAAGATGCATTAAAAATCAAAAAAATTAATTATTAACACCAAAAATTGAATTCCAAAAGTTAGTAATTCAATTCTAACTATTAGCTTTTTAATTAAAATAAAAAATATAACCATTAAATTCAAATAAAACAGTGGCGCTATCTATATTTAAGAAGACATATTAAAAATATAAGGTTAATTCAATTCTAGAAATTTCAAATAATTAAAAAGAATAAATATGAAATAACTATTCAATGTAACTTAAAAATTTCTTTACCATATAAGAATATGTAAGTATTTTCTAAAACCATACAAACAAGCTTAATTAATAAATTGTTCAATATTATTGTGTATAATTTTATTATCCGAGACTAATATTCTGTTTTTATGTACATAATTTGGAATCAAATTTTTGAAAATTAATCTGTTCAGATTACTGTCCCAAAAAGGAAATTTATTAGTTTTGAAATTAAAAGCATTTCTTTTATCAAAAATATTAGTGTTTTCTATCGAAAATATTAATCTCAATATCAAGAAATTCTGCACATAATTTGTTGTTAATAGTTTCAAGCATTCAGGATAGAGGTTAATTTGTGGCATTAGGTCTAATTCTTTATTAAATACAATCAAATCATCAATATATCTATACATTAAACAAGTATTATTGAAAATACTATTTTTTCGAAATAATGTAAATATAAATTTGCCAAACTATTGCTTGCAGGTTTTCCTTGTGCTATACATTTAATCTGATGGCACAACCTTTAATCATAAAAATTGGCTAAACTATCCATTTAAATTTAAAATTGATTTTCATGACTTTGATATATATATATATATATATAAATTACATTATTAACAACTAAATGAGATTCCTTTGTCTCTACCCGTTGAGATAATCAAATCATGCCACCTGCAATTTAGAAAATAAAATGGATTAATTAAATAATTCAAAATTCCCTGAATTCTCAGAATTATTTCTACTTAAGTTTCTGAATGAGTGAAGCATTATTTTTAATTAAAATATATTTCTGCAGATTATTTATATACTAATAGTGTTTATTACTTACTTTTAGTAAATTAAAGATATTAGTATTTTATACTTTCATTAAAACCTTGTTAAATACGAATAAAGTTTAGTAAATTTAATTCTATAATAAGCTTATTTTTTTTATTCAAATACATTTTTTTTAAAAAAAGAATAGATGCAGTAGAAGTAACCAACGATATTAGCGTAAGTACTAAAAATCGAGAGAGAGATAGGGAGACAAAGAAATCTAAATTTTTATTGATAAATATGCTTTAAATGATATGCTACTATTTTTTCACTTTAAATGGATTTAAAATGGAAATAGCAGATTCTCTACTGGAGAGATGATGACAAAGTGAATGCACCAGAGAAGAGATACAGAAACCATCAAGATCTCATTTATTCACCATGAAAACCTTTTTATCGACTTATCTGCTTTTATTTATTTGTGTTTAGTTAGATTAAATTTAACTGTTTCTTACCTCAAAGTAAATGCAGCTCTCCACGACATTAATTTAGCTTTAGCTTATTTATGCTAACCATAATGCAGCTTTCTTAACAATATCAGTGTTCTAGTTAGATTATAATGCGTATTAAAGTTTTTTATGTGTTTTCTATATAAGGATAAAAAAGGACAATTTTAGATACACCAAGGTAGAATTTCTTCAAATATTTATTAAAATCATTCAAATTCAAAATTTCTTTATGTAGATGTTATAATCGCATTTTTTACCGGCTGAAGCATATATTTTTTAAATTTCTAGCAATAACTAAAACCAGCTTAAAGTGTTTAAAGTGTTTTGTGAAATGATATTAGTATTTCGATTAACTGTTTACATTTTAATTTTGAGTTGTAACATGAGAACGTTCGTTATGGGAACGCATTTTAAGCATTTTAAATCTTAGTTATTCGGGAGAAACGCTGATTATAATGAAGTACACTCAATTTGTCTTTTTTAATTTGGAGATAGGCAATAGGCATTGTTGTTTATGTTTAATTTTATGACTTTGACTTATATTTAGTTTGATTTCTAATTTATATTTATACAATTCCAATAAAGATAATAAGTGAAGCAGCCGTTTTTAGCGAAATTTATGAGTTTAAAGAATGTGAAATATGTGAAATTTAACAGCAGATTATTGGAATATTATCATCTAAATCTTGGAGGCTGAGGCTCAAACATATATGTGTTCTTTCTGTCATATTTTTCTTTAATTTCGATTCTTGGTTCGCAAAGGATTTCAAAAAGCAATATGTTCATTACTCCTGCCATGATATTGATTTTTTGGCGCCGATAGAAGGACCTAATGGATAAATCATTTGATTATGGTAATGAAGTAAGCATTTTTCAAACTTTCGTCACATTTCTAGAATGTTTCAATAGACGTTAGTTATCATACTGATTTTTCAACTAAACTGTTCCTTAAACTTTGTATTTTTATTTTTGTTTGAGTTCATCATGTTTTCATTTGTATATGTTATTTTAATCTCTCAAGTGATACCGGCTTCTAATACTTCTTTAAAATTAATAAAATATATATTAAGGCTCTCGCTTTTGGAAGCTTCTGAAATGAAACAAGGCACTTCCAGTCGCTGAATGGCTGCCTCGTCATCCACATTTCTGCTCTACCTAGAGTGACTTCAGGGAATATTTTATTTGACTTTCTTCTATTCACTTACCTAGAAAACAACAGAATACTCCCACGACTGCTACTTTGATGTGGAGACAAAAGAACTTTCTTCAGTCACTCGGTCACTGACGGGACCATTGTCTTTCCCTTCTATGTTTCTAATGAAGTTTACTTTGACGTTTGATAAGTTTGAGATTCTGTGTGTGATGACTTGTTATAGACACAGACATTTGACTTTTGTATCAAATTGAAAACTATTTATAACCTTCAGGCACAAAGAAAATCTCATTTGAGTAGCATAATTTAACAAAACAGTTTCTTTTTAAGCGCAAATTAATAAAAAAAAGGTTAGAACGAATTTTCATTGTTTCCAAGTTTCACATAAAATGCTTTTCTCAAAAAAAAAAAACCCTGAAAAAAATTTCCTTTGTCATTAACGGAACGATCAAATGTACTATTTTTTCTCATTACTTTTAATATTCTTCCCGATGTTGTACCTTCAACTGCAGAAACCACTTTTTACCGAAATCCTTTGTCAATGCTGGCACTATTTGCTGATTAGGCAAACTAAAATTGATGCAATTAATTAAGAGATGTTAGGTCTAATTCAAATATCTAATGAGTTGGAAATCTGCCAGTTGATAGTATAATATGATATAAGGGGCTATATTCATTAATTTCAATGAAAAAGGAAACTTTTTATCAATTTTCCTACTGTTTGGTTTCCTCGAAACAATTTAACAACATTAAGGAATCGAAATATTTACCTCGCAATTAAAAATAAATGAAATTATCGTTTACAATTTCTAGAAAGAAAATATAGTTTCCTGATATTATTCCTTTTTACTCTAAATGAACACATCCCTAATAGCACAAGATGCTGTACAACGCTGTTACTATATCTTTACGATATTGTACGGCATTCACAATGTCGAACAACGAAGTGTAGATATTGTACAATATATCGTGCTAATAGGGATAACTTTAAGTGCAGAATTTTAAGATTTATTCTCTAATTAACATATGCACTTATGGTATCAGAATGCAAAAACGTTATAAGCAGGGAAAGTCATTACGGAAATATAAATTTTAGAATAATTTTTTTTTGAAAAATCATTCGAATAAAAAAATTAAATGCGCTTCGATATTTTTAATATCTATTAATGACATTCATTGGAAATAAAATATTGGTAACTTTATAAACATATATAAAATCTTATAGATCTATTTTCTGCAGTTACCTATCACATACAAAGACGAAAGCAGGATCATTTTTTTCTTCAAAAACGAACTTTCTTTTTGTCATCAGCAGTAACTACCACTTAATGTTGTCAAACATCAACACACATACGTTTCAGACCACAGAGGTCTTGGTTATTAACCAATGCTTTGAGCAGAAAACAGGAAAAAACGGCAAATTATTTTTTAAATTATCTCCTGTAATCCTTTCCAATATTTAGAGAATAATAATTTTTTAAGAATTTTAAAAAAGTTCAAAAAAATGCTCCATGCAGGATAAAGAACTATAATTATTTAGGACATAAAGAACATAAATAATATGATCTTTTGTTTCTATAAAATCTTTTTTCAGTTAAACGATGTTAATTCTCAAAGAATTTAGTGCGAATATTTTTGAAAGTTTAATCAATATAAATAAACTCGATACATTAATCTAGGACGACAATTAAAAACAATATGCTCTGCAAATAAACCCAGAAATGTACCTACATAAATATGTTTTAGCGGTGACTAGATATGGTTATTTATGAGTGTAGAAACGAATTTCCTTTGCATGAGAAATCACCAGTATGAATAAATTACTTTTAGTTCTCGTTGCATGGATTTTTGTATCATAATTCATATATTGATAAGATCTGACTGCATTTGTTTGCCACTTTCAGCAGTTCTTTCTATAAGTTCATTTGAAGACTATTTCATTTATCAATTTCTTGTTTTCGGATTTTATTTCAGGAAGCCACGTCTGAGAATTTTAAATAAATTCTTTCGTTTCCTATTGCTATGAGAAACTCAAAATATAGAAAATGAATCCATGCATGAAGCAACGAAAAAATTGACTTTATTTCATGAGTCTCATCTATCAATTAAACAAACAGTATAATATTAGAAAGACCATTATATAGATAGTAAAGGTAATAGTGAATTTTTTTCAATTCATAAACAACTAAACCTCTGCTATCTTATGCAAAGAGTATCATAACGCCAAGTTTATTATTACAGAAGATTTCTCTAAATAAAAAATAAATAACTTTTTCCAAATGAATCCTGACTTACACCTCACAAAAAGATGCTAAAACCTTAGCTGTCACTACTGCATTCCAAGTTAATTCTTTTCAGTAGCTTAAAAACCGAAATATTTCACAATAAAAAAGCAGGGTTTCTGGAGTAAATGATTCAGCATTTTAAGTAATTTTTTTATGATTCGCTGAAATAAACAGAATCTTATTCTTAAGTGAAGCCCTGATCTCTCGATTCAAGAGGATCCGATGTACCATTTATGAACACAATCCTTTTTTATGATCCACTCCGGCCATAAACCGCTTTTTCTGCCTCAGCATAAATAACAGAAGTACTCACTTTCCGAATTAATTAGATGCTCAAATATGGTAGTAAAGCACAAAGTTATATAACTGTATGTGGCAACCAATATAAAGCTTTTCATTTCATCCTCTTCTTTATACTTCAGGACAAAGAAAATGAAATCAGGTTTTTTTTTATGTTTTCATAATCCTTCAAATGAACAATGGAAACTTTTCTTTTTTGTCCTTGAAACCTTTTTACCTTTAATCTTATTCACGATCACATTTTTTGAAGCTATTCTTAAGCTTAATCCAGGCTTTTTCCCAGGTCGCTGCATGTTTAGAAGTAAATTAATTTGTTTATTTGCATCAGTAATTAAATTCAGAAAGTAAAATCTATTGAAAAGTTTGCCCTTTCTGAATAGAAAGTTAAAAAAGAAAACTCGAGGATTAAAATTTTTGTCATTCTTTGTAAAAAATCACATACATTATTCAAGTAAGCATAAATAAATGGATTATTACCTGGAGCATAATTTTTCTGTTTCATTTATCTGCAGCCTTTTTAATGTATGATTAACAAAGCTCTATTTAATATGTGGAGCGCGGAAGGCAATGCAAATTTATTTAAATCGGTCTTTGATCACGAACTTTAAATTTCCTTTGGAATTTACGCTCCGATAGAATTTAAAGACTTTAACGTTGTCTTTCTAAAACACATGTAAATTAAATTGAGAGATTCTTGATATATTCAAAAGATTTATTGAAATTCAAATCAGTTCAAAGCACAAAATACCTGATTATGAAAATACGTAATTGAGATTAGTATCGCTTTTAGAGTGAATAAATAAATACGTGATTATTTATTAGTTCTGTAATGATAATATGATTATAAGTACATGATTTTTCTTAATATTCCGTATCATTGTTTATGCTAACTTGCTAATCTTACAGCATTTAAAAATGATTTATATTAACTTTATTTTTTAGCAAAGTTCAGATTTCTTATGAAAAGTTAAGACCGCTGAAAAAGTGATCGCTTTGACAGATGACTTTATTTGCAATTTGTGTTGATGTGTAAAACTAAAAATGAATTGTGACATTAGTTTTTATAACAAATCTTATTATCTAAGCGCGTACCTTTACACTTCTTTTTCTTTCTAAAGAATTTGAATAAAACTTACGTTAAGTCCTGGAATTCTTAAAAATGAACAGTTGCAAGTATTAAACTACATTAAGGCAAGATTACAACTGTTCATCAAGATTGCAACGATTCTTGAATATCAAATACATATTTTTTCTTTTTCGTATTTTTTCCATTTTTCATTTATTAAAATATTTCAAATATATGATTTCAGTCATTAGTTTCAGGTATTCACTTAGTCTATAGTACCCCCATTAATTATTGAATGAAGTTTGCGCAAGTACTAGTATGCCACTTTTTCCAGTTTTGTAAAAATTATTTGTTTAAACTCTAGGACATTTATAAATTTATAAACTATAGATAGTTATTTTAGGTTGGAACGAAGCAACAAATTGTGCATGCAGTATAAGACACGAATTTTTAATCATTCCATCATTTTCTATTAGATATAAATTATCTTATTTCAGAATTTAAATCATTATTGTTTAATTTTAACGCAGGCATTTCTACATTTCAATATCCTCTAATATTGAAGACAACCTTAATATACATACTCATAACTGAGTTTTGGTTTTGAAAATATCGATTTTAGAATCATTATTATCAAAATTAGTTTTGCTGTTATAAATCTAATATAACAGTATAGATTGTGAATGTTTTATACTGTGTTTTAATCTTTAAATTAAAATAATTTATTCGCATAAAATGAGATTCATTTCAGCAAAAGGCATTCATGGTAGTTAGAAAATGTATAAAACAGATCTAAAGATAAGTCTTAACAAACTTGAAACATTCCTTATTTGGTATTTTATCCTTATTGTTCTTATGCTGCATCTGTGATTGAAATATGCTTTCTTTCGCGTTTTATCCGTAAATTGGAAAACACATTCCCGAAAGATATTTCCATAGTAATTGCTAATAAATCTTTAATATGCTATATTAAATTAAGTAATTATAATATTGAAAAATATTATACATTGAAGAAAAATATTATACAGAAAAACAACATTTGACTTCAAAGTAAATAATTTTAAAAACTTAATTCAAATTAAATCATTTATTATCGATGATTTATAAATCACTGTGCTTAAAATGTTTCCACAGAGGAATTCTTTAACACTTTGGATACAATGGTTTGCAGTTAATAGCTGCATTGCAAAAAAAAATTAGTTAAAAGTTGCTGAAATTTTGAAAAATTTAGAAGAGACTTCAAAGTTAAACAATAAGAATTAAATTCTACTGATAAGATTGTATCTTTTGTTATTCTTTAGATTTATCTTCTGAATAACAGTAGAAATAACACAATTAAATGGTTTCATCAATTAAAATTTAATTTTTAAAATAGTATCCTATATCCTTTCCTACAATAGTATCCTATATACATTCCTACAATATCAAAAGTTGAATTTTAAAGAAGCCTTTTAAAATAACGGCTTGAAGCCTTTTTTCGGTCTATCAGTTTCATGCTAAGTTAAAGGCAGAAAAAATTTAATTTCCAAAATTTAAAATTTCGAGAGACGAAGCTGCAACTGAACCGTGAAATTTCCTTCCATTGCATTAAACAATTTTAAGAGACGCTCAATAAATTTTAGTTTACGCTTGATTTAAAAACTCTTTATCATATTGCATTATTTAAAGATTAAAATAAAATATATATGCATAAGGTTTACTTTTAAAAATCTTATTTGAGCTGAAATATTACCTCTGATCTCAAAATACTCTGCAGTTTCAAGAATAAAATTAAAAATAAATCATTATTTATTTTTTTATAATTGTATAAGTTTTCTTTTCTGATTTAGGAAGAGCAAGATAATTTTATTGAATTAAGAAGAATAAGAGAATTAGAGAAACTTTTAATACAATAAAAATTACATTGTAACCATTTTAATTTATTCCATTTAAAAAAGACTGAAGAGAATATTAAAGCAAAATATAAATTTTAACGAATAAAAGAACAGATGAAACATGAGTTGATGTCCTTATAATAGATATTTCTTGAATAGGTTTCTTTTCAATTTTGTTTCAAAATATTAAACAATACCTTTCTAATAATAGTGTTCTGAAACAGAAAAAAATTATCAAGAAAGTTTAAAGGATTTTAACTCTCTGAACCCGGTAGAGTGAGAATTCCAGTACCTCAAAAACTGAAGTAGATTTTCGTTCACGAAAACAGAATGAAATCCTTCCTTTCTTTACAGAAATTCCAGGAGGACGACACCCAAGTTTAGGCGATCAATTGCCAACAAAGAAAGGAACTACTTTTCTCCCGTAGAATTCACTCAAGCGCCCGAAACCTCCCGAGTCCGGCCTCTGTCGAATGGGGCGGTTTGAGGCGGGATAGAGCTCACAGGGTTAAAGAAGTGTAATTGTGATCCTTTCTCTGCAAAAGTTTTCTTGTTTAAATTTATACATTTTTACTTTCAAAGCAACGAACAATTTTTACTTTCAAAGCAAAGAACGATTTAAAAGCTTATGTATAATCCAATGAAAAATAAACCGTTTTTTAAAAAACAAATTTAACAATTCATTGTACGAAAAATTTTCGCCACTATTTTGCTTTGATGCCAAACAATGTTATAGATATATCTGTTGAATTAGTATTCTCTAATGACTTTTTCGTGTCATCAAAAAGCAGCAAAACAGCTATAGGTGTATTGTATTTTTATTTTTTAAGGGTATGAATAATTTAAAAGATTTTTTAACATTTTATTAATGTAAAAAATGTTATTAAGAATGGATGAAAAGAATATACCATTAATTAACTGAAGAAATTAAGTAAGTCATCTTGATCAAAATTGCATTAATTGCATCAAACAACTTCAAGTGCACTGTAAAACAACCGTTTTAATTATTTAAGAATAAAACTAATTTCAAATCTCGTGAGGATATATGAGACATGTAAATGTTTAATATTTCTAACATTCCAGGGCATTCTAAGAACTTATTTGCAAAAAGTACTTCTCTGGCTTTAGATAGCGTCAATATATTTAAAAGAAACATATATAATATTTAGATGATTCTACAAGCAAATTAGTTCCTTGAAATGATTGCAAATAGTTTAATTCAATGCTACTCTTTCCGTTAAGCATTATCTTACATTAATATTCAAAAATGAATGCATTAATTATGCACTGATAAACATGGAAGTGAATGAAATCGTGGCCCTCGGATTTTCCTTCTAATTAAATCAAAATAAATTATTATGGAAAATCTAGAAAATTTTAATGCCAAGCGAAGTCTTTTCTAGCTTCTGAAAATGATATTGAAGCTAACCTCTGAAATTACATTTGTGTAAAGTATATTTCAGCTTATTCTAATATATTAAAACATCGTAACTGTAGATACTCTAATATAGTATTCTCTATATTAGTAGTGGTTAAAATTTTAACTGCTTCATCTAACAAACATTTAATTTTGTCTGCACGTCAAATAGATGCTTGTAAAATGGAAACATGCCATTGAATTCCTATTTAATTATTTATTACGTTCATTTTGAATTCATACCGGGCAGTGCTACTTTTAGAAAGTATATTTCAATAGAAATACATACTAGATTCTTTTCTCTTCTACGAAGTCTTGGATAAAACCTCATTTTTAATGACAAAATACATTATTTGTAATTATTTAATTAATTAATATTATTTAAATTGAAATATTATTTACGATAAAAACCACTGGTTTGCTTATTTAAATATCGACTTGAGAATGATCGTGTATTGAACAAATAAATGAAAAATGTTCAATAAAATGGCAAGAAGTTGATATTCTCATTTAGAAGATGTTGGATATTTTAATATTACTTGGAAAATTCAATATTTAGATTTTATTTGGAAAGTTCATTTAGATACTAATATGAAATACGATTATGATTTTTAAAAATCCTGATTGTTTCAAAAAGGTAAGAGCAAATTTCTTTCTGATCAAATGTTAAGTTTTTTCTTTAGAATCTGGTTGCATGCACATGAACATTTTCCTTAACTTAAAAGGCAAGTATTTCGTGGTGTAGCGGAGAATATTACTAATGAAACGATGCCACATATAACTTTAAAAGTTGATATTTCTTGAATATCAATCCAAAATCAGTTCAACGTTCCATCATTGCCTATCTATGTAGTCTAACTTCCCATTTTTTTATTTCCTTAAAGACGAAGAATAAAAGTTGTCCAAGACTTTTTGAGTAAAGCTAAAAGTAAATTTCTTATAAAAATATCTTTATAAAGTAATTTTTGTAATTATTCTTCGTAACATAACTGTTTTAAATAGTTTTCAAAAAGTTAGTTAATTTTAAAAGACCTTTAATCAAATGTAGAAAATAATAAAGAATAAAAAACTTTCACACATCACGCAGTTTTTCTTTGTTAATCAATATGTGGTTGAAAATGCTATGTCAGATATAATCATGTTCATAAATATTTTGTCTCAGTTTGATAAATGCATTGCGGACTATATTCGACATACAAATATTATTTAACTCAAGCGATGAAATAGTGCCTGATTATTTTTCTTTTCGTTATCTGCAAATTGCCTTTACAAGCAATAAATAATAGCCTGAAGGCATTATTCAGTCTGATAATGTTTCCTGTCGACAAACCAATCGTAAGCAGGAATGAAATTTCACCATACCCAATCAGTTTTTGTCGTATCTGACAATTCTAAATATGAAGCTTCCTTAAAAAGAAATTTGAATCTTTCCTTACGAGATTTTTACAAGGTTGTTATTCTGTTTAAATATTAAGAACAAGAAGAAATTTCTTTTTCTACTTATTTAGAAAATCGATTGTGACTTTTGTTAATGAATAAGAATTTCCTGGTTCCAAATTTCTAAGTTCAATGCTATTAACTATTCATTTCAACTATGATAATTAAATTCTAACCAGCTGCGTAGCAGTGCGTTGCACGGACTATCTCAAATATCGTGTCTTTCCCTGGCGGAAAGAAGTGAGGTAACGTGACACATGCCGAACATTTTCTCCAGAATAAATAAGGAGAAAAGAGCGGTTCAAATATTCCGCCAGCGAAAACGCGTCAAAATCGGTTATTTTCAAAAAATTGTTATTTCGTAAAAACAAATTATACCGTGTCCTATCGAATTCAATGGTCTATCTCAGGAGTTCCCAACCTTTATTCCCTCGCGTATCCTTTGATTAATTTTTATATTTTCGAGTACCCCTTCTTGGCATATCCTCCCCCACCCCAAACAATCATCCGTCTATTCAAAGAAGTTTTTATTAATAACGTTAAGGGATTAGGTTAGCTTAAAATTCAAATGACTCGGATATGACATTTGCCTGGAAAACATTTGCAGGACTTATTTTACTTTTTATTGCAATACAATAAACACAATTTATTGTATTGCAATAAATTGTATTTATTAATTATACTATTTTACAATAGTTTTATGAACTATACAATAGTATTAGTTCAACGCCAAAACAAATTAAATCAGTATCGTAATAATTTCGCATTAACTTATAAGGATGGTTAAAATTTACACACCGTATTAATCAAATATTCAAGTGGTATAGTTATTAAATACCAAGTATTCACTTAGAGAAACAAAATTCTATAACTTTTTAAATCCTTTATGTTTTCTTGTTTCCTCCACTAACAACTTTATTTCATGCACCCCAAAAAAATCTTTTGCGTAACCCCAGGGGTACGAGTACCACAGGTTGAGAACCTCTGGTCTATCTGATTCCGGAATTATTTTATGTTGACTTTTGTACAGAAGGAAGGAAATAACACTGCAAAAATCGGGATCACTGCGTGGCCCGGCGTTGCACAGGCTATCTCGAATAATGCTTCATTCTCTGGCGGAGAGAACTCAGGTAACGTTCACATGTACAACATTATCTCCTAAATAAATAATAAGGAATTCAAATATTGGACGGTTCAAACATTCCGTCCAAGAAAAAGCGTCGAAATCGACTTATTTTAAAAAATTCGAAAAAAAATACTTATTTTGTGTAAATAAAAAACTATAACGTGTCTTGGCGAAATGAAGAATCTATCCGATTCCGTAATTATTTTTTGTCTGACTTTAGTATGGAGGGAAGGAAATTACCCGGCATTGCTCGGGATACACATTTTTTCATATCCCCGTCTTCAGTTTATTTTTATACAAGTATATTCTCTTTTTTTTCTAGAAATATCTCCTTTGAATCCTATATTGTTGAATTAAAACTTTCAAATCAAGCCTCTTTATTATCTTAAAACAATATGGAGTGAAGGAAATCACGACAGGTTTGGAAAAAAGAAATTTTATTTTAAACTTTTAAACAATATACTGTATAATTAATACAATTTTAAATTCAACAATTACACCTCCAAAGTTTATAAATTAAAACATATTAGTAAAACCGACTCAGACTCCAGCATTATTTCATTATTTTTAACCAATTCTGACTTCTCCAAAAAAGGCCGACTCCTCGACTCTCCATTCCTGATGTGATTAAACAAATGTAACTACCATTTATTCGATCTGAAGTATATACGCATGAATCAAGACGCAATGCATACATGAAATCTCAAAGTAAAATCTCACGGAAAAACCTTATTTGATGAAAACCCTATTTGAGTCATTTAAATTTCCCTGTTTCTTTGTATCTATTACCCAAACCACACACACCGCCATCCATATTGCATTGTTGCAGCCTTCAACAATGAAAGAGAAACACGCAATTAAATATTTGTTTAAACAGTGAAAACGATTTGAGTTGCGGTGCAACAATGGAATGTATTGCTGTAATTTAGTTTTTAATTAATACTTTTTTACTAACTAAAATTTCGGAATTTAAATGGTCAAAATGGAGTCCTTGGATTATTCCCCATCTTTTGGTACTTTCGGCGAGCTTCTCAGTTCAGCTGTTCGTGAGAAGATGGCCGGACATACATACATATAATCAGATTTTAATAGTGTAGAATATTCCGTTCCTTTCTTTTTTAACTTATTAATTCTACTTGAAAAGAGCCGTGACAATAGTTTCGTCTTGTTTGTGACAAAGGCATTTCTCATAATCGGATTAAAGACAGTTAACTCAGCATTTCACGGCATACCACGCAATGTGACAAAATATGGGGATTAGTAGTATTAGCAAGAGATAAGAAGCGCTTTCGCAGAATATGATCAAGTAATGCCATAGAAGAGATTGATAATAATCAAAAAGAAACGAATCAGCACATACAATAAATTTGAAGCTCGCCGCGTCATAAGATTGAAAGTTCAGTTTAAATATTCTGAGCAATGTGAGGCTGAAGTGTTTATTAACCTGATGTCTCCTGGTCAGTTTTATTAATCTCTTCGTAAAACATTATGAGACACAAAGTGAAAGACAAAAAGTGCTACTGATTTCTCTTATTTTATAAAGACTTAATTAAAATTCACAGTTTTAAGGTTTATGTTATCAAAGTTCAAAGAGACGTGAAATATCTTAAACTTTTTTTTTACTACCTTGTTTCATTACTAACTAGTTAGTTAATAATTTGTTTTTCAGTTTCGATTGAAACTAGTTTTATAATTTCATTTAAATAAAAAATAATGTTTCAAATTAAATGTCTAGATCCAGGCTGGAATATCAATATTTCATGGCTGACCTCTGACCGTGCTGATTTCTAGACTAAATTTCTAATTTGAATGCTACTGAAGCATGTTTATGCTGGATTACTGAATTCTTGCTTTCTTTTAATTTCGAATATTTTAAGATACTTTTACAGAAGAAAATATTATACCATTTTGAATTGATTATATTAAATTTGAAACTTTTGAGAAACCAATGTCCAACAGCAAAATCCTAAAAATGTGAGATAATAATTTCTCTCCCTCGTAAGCTATTTGATGAAATTGGAAACGGACAGCAAATATTTGACTGGTTTTACAGTCAACATTCCAAAAGCCCTCTGAAATTGTAATGGATTCTCTTAGACATAAATAAACAGCATAAGACATAATAATTTCAAGATTTTAAAACGGTACTTGAAACTTATTGGAGAGATTAACAAAAAATGTATTTTTTAATGTTAAAAACTAGAAAAATGCCCAAAACATTAAACATCAGTCACCATTCAAGAGAAGTTACCATAAATTACAAACAACCAAACTAGCATCTTGAAAGTTAAAATCCTTCGAACTTTTTCAATTTTTCTAACTTTATCCCCATGCTTTGAGTCAGAGAAGCATTCCTTCACGTGAAACATAAACGAGATACACATAATCGTTGAAGTGTGAAATGATATCCTATTCTCCCGATGCTCTTTCTGTTTAAAACTGAAATTTCAGGATTTGTAAAGGCAGTTTTCCCGAGAATCAAATTTCCCAGAGATACGTCACACTTGTGTAACTTGATGTTTTCTGCTGTTGAGAAACCTGTTTTCAATTTCGAAGAGAATACTTTGCCTGATGTTCACTGAAGGATGATATTGCTTGGTGTCGCTATCATGACTGTTTAATGACAACCTAAAAGAGAATAATGGGTAAGAAAATTCTAATCATATTGCAAAACAGCTTTGGTTTCTTATATATGTTAAATGAACTCCACTTTATATATTTCAAAGAGTTTTACATCAACGTGAATTTAGTTCTATGCTTCAAAGGTAGATAACCTCCAAAGAAGAAAATAGATCTATGCACCAATAAAAGTAGGTTTTGGGTTAACGTAATATTTTCTCCATTGCCGATTGGAAATTAATAAACTAGATCTATTTCGAACTTTTACCCAGTTCTTAATCTGGAATTCTATGTCAACATTATTTTATATAATTTAGTTTGGAGCAATTCGTGTGAATTTATTTCCACAAATCTATTATCAATAAAGCAACGTGAGAGCATTCAAGAATTTTAATAATCCTCCAGGTGGAAAATAATAAACTTTAAAATTTCATTTAACTTTTAATCCAGTCGTAGCCCTCAGTATTTTAAATGAGAAATACAAGAATAAGTTGAACTGATTTTTTCGGTGTAGGATATATTGTAGAGGATTTATAAAAGTGGATGTTACTTTATGATTTTGTATGAATTTTGTTTTAATGAGTTCTGTTTTGCGCAAAGGCTTGCAGGAGATCAGCAACATGCACATCAGTATCAGCATACCATATCACATAACAAGGAGATGCCGATACATAAAATGAATAGAATATTCATCTACATTCCATTGAAGTTGGGAGTGAAAGAGTGAAACGAAGCCACTTTAAATGCGAATAAACTGTTAAAGCAAGGCAGTTCGATGGTATCGACTGAGAAACTTTACAAGCTCTACCTCAAACCATCAATTTATATGCGAAGGTTACGAAACTTAAAAATCCCATGTTTTAAAGAGAAAAACGCTTGGAAATCAAGTTAAAGGAAACATTCCCAAACTATTTCATATTATCTAAATGTTATATATTGAACAAGTAAAAACTTCCGAACGATTTGGAGTTGAGTCTTTCCCGAAGCTGGTGTTTGAAGTCTTTGACTAACCCGAGCACACAAAAATTTAAGCTTGAATGTATTAGTATGAATTCAGTGAAACATGCTGAACTGACAAAATTAGTTTATTATATTAATCCTTTGGTAACAGAATTAAATAATACTAAAAGAGACTGAAGCATAAAAAGGAATTTTTTTCTATCACAGAGTGCTTTGCTTTATGACTTTTCGTTGGACGTCACGATTCCACAAAATTAACAACCACTCATTAGCTGGCAGGCATTTAAGTGTCTCTCATCACTTGGTTCGGAACGACTGATCAAGTCTATTCCATCAGAGAAGGCGAGCTACAACTTTAATTTTATCGACGTTATCAACTGATAAATAAGTACTCAAAATATTTTTGATTTGTTGCATAATTTACTTAACTGGTATTGACGATTCTTGTTATCACCAGAACCTACCATCTTCGGCCTGGGATCGAAGCTATAAACAAGGGAATAGGAGATCCCCATCCTAGCCATCACACCAACAGAGCCAAAACTGCCAAGAACTATCATTGAGGGTATATTTTTTAGAGCAATTAAAAATATGAATATTCCCAGCTGAACAAAATCTGCAAAAAATCTTTAAAAAAATCTGAAGGTATTTAGAACATGTTTTCTTCCGAAAAAAAATGTAGAAATCTGAAGAAAATTATGTTCCAAATACCTTCAGATTTTCTGCAGTCAAGGCTTAATTATTAATTTCAATTAGTTTAATTATTAATTCAACTTAATTGTACTATGTTGATGCAGAGACCCGTGTTCACCGAGTTGGCAGGCAGGAGCATCAACCACATGACCGCAGCGGACTACACAAGATGGGGTTAAAATAATCTATTTGAGTTTTAACGTCACCATAGCTCTAATGACTCCATTTAGTGGTTACCCATGGTCAGAACACGTGTTTCAAAGTTGTAGAGGTGAGTAATAGATGAGATTAATAATATTTTGTTCAATAATTTAGATTCTATATTTCAAATAAATTCGGTTTCACCTTTTTTTCTTTCTGATAAGCCTTCTCTCCATCCAAAGGGCGCAAGCTCCACTTTTCCCTTCTATTTGGAGGAAAATAACTAGTCAGAAAGACAGTTGGAAAAAATTATGGGGGAAAAGTTTAAAACGGTAAAACCTCAAGTATTTATTTTAAGGATTAATTTATAATTTATTTTTTTCAGGGATATATTTAAAAAATTTAGTGTCTAAGACAATTTTTGATTGGGATATTTTTTCTGCTGATGCATTCCTTTTCTATACAAGTATATGGCCAGTATCACTAATTGAAAAAGGAACTGATGAAACTCCTGTCTGCTGCAAAATTAAACAATAATGATAATTATATTCTAATTTTGTTTTATATCCTTTGGAAAATAAGGCTGCAATATTAGAGAATATGGTGCAAAATATGTATTTAGAGAAATGAAAATATTATGAAATTGCAGTTAAATCTTCAAAAAATCAACAGATTATTTTTCAAATTTAATGATATTATGAAAATCTGCTAAATAACTGCAAATTGAATTGAAGACAAAATGCAGATTTTTTTGCTGTCTTACAAAATCTGCAGAATATTTAGAGAAAAATATAATAAGAAATTTTTTTGCAGATTTTATGTACATTAAATTGAAGAAAAAAATGCAGATTTTTTCTGTCTTCAAAAAATCTTCAGAAATCTTAAAAAAAACTTATTTCTGCTGATTTTTCGGTATTTTTTTTAAAGGTTCGAGTTCTTAGGATACTCGTAGAAGCTAGAATAATTCTCTGTAAGTTTACTTAAATAAATTAATTTTTATCATACTTCATAAGCTAGGCAGGCTCGAAAATGCAGCAGTGAAAGTAAGAACTGGAGTTAATATAGTTTATAATATTTTCTTTTCAAATTAGTTAAAGTTATTTATATAACTTATAAGCAAAATTTATTTAAATAATTATAGTGAAATATAGATACATATTGACCGGTTCGCTTATTGGTGTTTTGACAAGATGGCTCTTTGTTATAAATTTCTTACAGGGAACTAACTATTCGTTAATAAAGACTTTTTGATGGTCCTTTTCCATACTCCATAAGTACTGGGTATTTTTAAAAAATCTTCAAAATGTGAATGTTTCATAAGAAAGAAAACTAAATCGTTCTCGATGATCGCTTTGGCAATAATGCCTTTTCGGGGACCTGTCAATAATCAGATAATCTAGTCAGCAACTTCGAAAGTTTGGAATTCTTGAATAAATGATTTTCCACTCAGTTGTCTTCTAGAACTGGAAGTTAAGTATGTAACTTAGGATCAAAATTCTTCACACTACATTATTACAGAGAAGATATATAGAGGAAATTTCCTTAATATCTCGATTACGAGGAATAAATCTCAAGAAATTGTGATCTTCTGACAGATATCATCGGTTCCGTAAATTGAATAATAGTAATCCATGACAGGTACTATTATTTAAAATACGTATAATTTAACACTTTATTCATTTAAGATAGTTTATGCTTAATTTCATTCAGTTTTTATATTAGTATAATGTGAAATTTTTCCTGTAGACTTGCCTCCAAAATATATAATTTTGAAATAAAATTTTGAACTTCTTTTTTTCTTTGCTAGCAAATATAAGAGTAATTCCGGTCAATTTTGAAAATTTCCTTCTACATTAATGCATCTATGTTTCTCTGTATAAATTTTTATATTTATTCACCGATAAGATTGTGAATCGAGTTATCGTAAAAAAATATCCATACATAATAATAAAGACAATCCATTGCTCCACACTAATTTAAAAATGGTAACCCACTTATTCTTAAAAAATGATAGCCACTAAACTCAAAGACAGTTAATTTGAAACCCCTCTGAAAAAAAGTAATCATTTAAAGTGCTTTACTTTAATAATGATAAACCGATTGTTCCAGTTTCTTTAGTAATGTGACATAGAGAAATTTCCGTCTGTTATTCACATCAATAAATGAAACTCTATCTTACTGAAGAAACTTAATGCTTCATTTGATGCTATCCAATCCCATTTACAAAATACTTTCCCCAACTGCCAATGATCAGTAGCAAATGACCGCATGAATGTCAAATACGCCCATGTGTCGGAATCTCTCTTGTCACATTACACTCGATATTAGTGGTGATAAAGTAACAGATGCTCCGGAAAGCGATAGACACGAGAGAATTCAATAGTTCTGCATCTGCCTTTCAACGATTCAGTTTAGTGTTAAATTAGTTAACCTACCGTATTACTTGCGATGCCTCGTATGATTATAGAAGCCCAATTGCATCAGTCCATTGGATTAATATGCATAATAGTTCTTTGACCATTAAGTTTAGATCTGTGATCGAAAGTAGTATGTGTAGGTATTTTTACGCATATCATATTTTATGAGCATCAGGCGAGTAAGATCGTACTATATATCTTAATCTGTTACGTAATGACAGTTTATATATATTTAACAATTATTATAAATGAATACTATTAAATAAAAATAAAACAATTTATCGATTATTGGAGCTTAAACTTGGTACTGTTTCGGTACCTTGAAATAAAAAGGAGGTTTCTCCTTAGGAAAATGTTCCAATAACAAAGGACGTTTTTATTGGAATTTATATTGCATTAATGCCAAAGCAATGGATACATTGAAACAAATATTAAACTAAAAAGTTCTTGCGTATCAACGACTTTTTATTTCTATATGGTGAAGCTTACTTGAGTAAGAAACCCACTATGGCTTAATTTAAAGCAAATGGTTGTCCTTAGTATATAAATGACCTTTTTAACTTAAAAAGATTTCATCAACACACATTTAGAAAAACAAAATCTTCATTATCTTTACTCCAGAAAGGATTACAGAAACGAATGCATACGCTATTATTCACATACATAGTATTAAACAACATAAAAAATATAAAATGGCATCTCAATAGCCACATTAGAATTGATATCGCTGTAATATGCTATTTTTTATGTTATATGCTATCACTTTTTAAATTCTATTTTGTCAAAAAGCTTTCATTTCAGTGAAAGCTCTTTAGTTTTGCTTGAAAACTGAATTTTCTTTCAATTTCTTTCTTTCTTATGTTTGTCAACTCCAAGTTTTGATTTAAACTATTAATCATTTAAATGTCTAAGATAGTGTAAGAGACTCTAAAAATGGAAATTCATATAATTACACAAAGTACACCGCGTAAGGAGCATTTCCAAGACAATTCAATACCCTAACAATTTAATAACATTTCTAGTTTGATTCATTTATAAGATTCATCAAATAGAAGATTCAAAAGTGCGTTTACAGCAACCAATGCAAAATGCCTGAAATGCTATCTTACCGAATAGTGCATAATCCAGAAATTTGCGCATGGATAGCTCAAAAATTGAACTATTAAGAATAGAAATAGAAGCCACTTTGTTGGTCGTTAAAAGCGTATATGCACATTAAGTTTCTGTCTCTTCTCCTTGGTATGTCCTGTAATATACAGCGAATTTGCTTCCTTAGAGAAAACTAAGGAAGGGAATAACTCGATTTGGGAAGAATATAATTTATAGTATTAGAGAATGCAACGGTTTTCTGCACGAACGCCTGCAATGATAATTGAGCATAGTCTCGGGAAACAAGATTTTTCCGGTCAATGGGACATTATGACTTAGGGTACGCCACATTCTTATCTCTTACAAGCTGATTCCAACATTTCTAGTCTGCTTGCTACTTTTGCTGGGTACAAAATAAGCTTCCAATAAAAAGCAACAGTTTTGATTTTAAAATTCCCTTCAGAAAATAAATATAACAATAAACAGTAATTTTAACCTAGACCACCTTTCAAATAAATATAAGACTTATCAAACTGATTTTAATTTTCTGTTTGGGATCAGTCTAATTACATTAAGATCCCGGTTTGAAGCTACATGAAGGCTATTTTTGGAAGGACCTCTTATAAAATATGTATATATTTAAGATCCATTCGTTTTCAAAACCTTTTAACGATGTTTCTTTTATAATAAGTTTTGAATGTTTAAAAGCAGTTATTGAAAAATAATCCTGTGTACTATTACAACCAAAACGTTCTTAAAAAATCCAAATTTGAGTTGATTTTCTGTCATATTTAATATCAAATAGCAATAACTGTCTTATAAGATTTTGTCCTGATATAATAAAAATAAAATGGTAAACTTTTGGTTCACAAATTAGTATAAGAACAACAAAAGAAATTTCATCACAGTTTTTTGAATATTTGAATAAAATGAAACATATTGAGAATTTTGATGATTTATTACTTTTTATACAAATACATCCTAATTATAAATTTGATCTTATTTATTTTTAAATAATTTTAAGTACTTGATCTTGGACTCAATTCTTATTTCATCTTCTTTGGAGCATATCATTACTTATATCGTAATACCAAGAAATTGATATATTGTTACATATTTTTTTGACAACTTTTTAATTTTTGTGTCATTCTCAAGATATTCTGGTGAAAGAGCAAAATTCTACTCTTATCAATTGCTTCAATCATTAGTAATTTTGTTTTCAAAAATGTATGTGCTCTAATTTTTTTTTTCATTTTTTATGTAAGTGTTTTGCCGTAAAATATTTTTATATTGTTTTTTTTTCTTTTCTCAACGACATCAGACAGCTTTGGCTAATATAAACTTTATTTGTTGTTCATTTTCCACTGTAATATTGGGTAAAGGCTCATCAGGATATAATAGGGAATGAGGAAGCTGATACACTAGTGAAAGAAGCCACACGGCTTGAAAGAATTGACTATTTCTTTAGTAAATCTTGTCTCCATATAAGAAATGAAGGTAAAATTAAAATCCTTACAAGATGGCAAGAAAAATAGGAGAGTTCGAAGAATGGCAAATAGACTAGAAGATTCTTTGACAAATTAAATTTCAATAGGGTCTTGGGAAATTTCTATGAAAATGATATTTATACAGCCCATGGAGACTCATGGAAATAGCATCTTGCAAGAAGGACGCGGCAAAATAAATTGAACTGCAACTTGCATAAGTTTTGAAAGACCCTGACACTGATTAACTTTTACACTTATGTTTCTGAAAATTTTTGTAATTTTGTGTATAGCTATTAAGTTACATGGTCGTAATATAACATAATACAGTCGAACCTGTCTACCTCGAATCTCACGGGAAAGGAAAAAAAGTCGAGATAAAGAGGTTTCGAGTTATAGAAGTTTTAAATTCGGTCAATTAAAAAACGTTTTAATTGGTTTTGTTGTAGAAAAATACAGTGGTATGGTCGCAGAATAATTATACATACATCCATAACATTTCTAACATACATACGTACCTTTAACAATAAAAATAGCCTTTCAATTACGACGATCTCCGCATGTGTTAAGGTTCCGCATATTGCCAGGGAATCATCCACTCTCAAAATTTCTTCAAAAGAAATGTTGACATTTGCTTTGCTTTCCGCCTCTGCAATCTTCATCCTTAAACATGACATTTTTTTCAGGCAAGCATTGATAAAACAGACCAGTTGCATCTGCGTTGAAAATATTCTTCGGTTCGCATCCTCTCACTAGTGCAGGGATGTATTTTATCCATTCTTCACACACACTTTCCGGAACAAATGCACTTTCACCGCAAAGTTTGTGAAAAATAATTTTATGCCTGTTTTTAAAGCTTTCTAGCCAACCGTTGCTGTCTTTGAAATGTTCTCCATGTCCATGTTCCTTGGCGAAGTCTTCCGCTTTTCTTTGTACCATCTGTCCACTGGTAGAGATTCCTTCGTCTCTACATTGCGTAAACCATTTCTTGACGCATTCGTCCATATCCGGAAAAGTACATTTCCTACTTTTTATCGCCAACTTATTGCTTAGAAACCTGTGCTCCACAACTTCTCGATTTTTGATGATTGTAGAGAGAGTGTTAGCTGGTACACCAAACTTGACTGCAATTTCGCTTTTTTACATTAACGGATTTCCGTCCAAGAATTTTCATCTATTCGTCAATGGATAGAACATTCATTTTTCTTTTTACTCCTGCCGAACCAAATGCCTTCGAAATCGAATCGCACATTGTTTAAGAAAAGACTCGCCGTCGCAAAACAGCCACCACCTAAGAAAGTCAACGAAAACGTAATGAATTTCTCCTCTTTTCTGACCTAAGTGTGAAAGCTGACCCCTGGTGGTTACGCCCTTCTCGTCAATCAACCCCTCACTTGTTGTCCGAGTCATTGTGTACTCCTCTCTAGGTTGGGGAGCATGTCGCGACACGGTGATAGTGGACAGTGGCATTCCGGAATTGCATGAAACATCCTCCCCAACCTGTCCACGCCTACTTCCTGCAGGGCCATGGAATTTTTCTTTGTCTACAACTCCTGTTGTTGAAGAAGGGTGGTCTTTGGGCATCGATTTTTGTAATTTACACTATCCGAAATTCAAGATACAGAGGTTTTGAAGGAAATTTTTTCGAGATAAACATGGAAAATACATTGAATTTAGACTGTAAATGTAGGGAATTTTAGAAATTTTGAGATATAGAGGTTTCAGAGATAAACAGATTCGAGATAAATAGGTTCCACTTTTCTATTTTATTGTAAAGGTATACAACACCAACACGCAGCAACCAGGGGATTTTGTGTATCGACGAATGTCGAAAAGTGTCGTCCTGCTCTTTGTACTGGAGAGGCTGCTTTTCGGCAGCCGATTGTCAATCCCACCTTGCGGCTTCGGTCGGGAAGCTTTATTTTCCCGTTAGAAGGTCATCAGAAGCCTTTTCAAAGCCAAAGTCTTCAAGGAAGATATTAATAAATTTGAAATTTAATGGTTTCGAGATACTACGCAGTCGTTAGGGATTTATCTCCAATTAAAACTTACCTAAACATCAAAACTCAATTCACGCCGATAGACAGGGTGTCCCAAAAATTCTTTGCAGACTTTAAGTGTAGGTTAGGTATATAGAAACATGGTATTTTTGCTATATACCATATGGTCGTAAAGGCAAAGAGCGACCATGTCAGAGTCGCTGTTGGCCAGTGAATGAAGTAAAAGAAATTCGTTGTTGGCCGGCGAATGAAGTAAGAGAAATTCGCTGTTGGCCAGCGACTGAAGTAAAATAAATGGATCCATCGGATAAAGTGGAGGAAATACGTTTAATGGAATACAAATTCACAAAAGCACAACACAGTTGCATGAGTATTAACATATGAAGTGTATGAGTAGCAACATGTGAAGTGTGTACCACTTAAGACGGAAAGTCCTTTGAACACTTACTTTGAATATTCCAAAAGATTGTTATTGATACTGCGTCTTACTTGTCATTGTATCTGCCATACTACGTACAGCATGTAATGTTGTTATTCACTCAACTCGTTGTTGTGTTATTGTGAATTTTTATTCCATTAAACTTGCGATGTACATTTTTTCTGGTGTAGCCTTTTCTTTTACTTAATTGATTGACAAAGAACCTCCTATGGTGACAGCCAGTGTGCTTTCACTATTGTAAAATAATTTGTTTCTGTATTCCTGGCTTACTTTTAGAATTCTGAACGACCTATTGGGAAGCCGTGTATAAATTATCTTACAGATAAAGTATAAAGCACTTGAATTTTCAGGAAATAAATGAGCTATACTTTTTTAAATGTGAAAAAATGCATCATATAACTGGCAAACTCTGTTTCCCAAGCATTGTTCTCAAACTTTTCATATAATTAATATTTTAGAAATAATATTTAGATAATGTTTAGTTTGGAATGTGGGAGAACCTAATGAACCATTGTATATCAAAACCATATTAACGTAATTTTTGTTTTATGCTTAAAATCTGTATTATTTCTTGATTTTGAAATATTTTAAATTCAGGTGAAATCCCTTCTTGTAGTGTTAATACATTAAAAATAATTGCTTTTTGTATATCTCAATTTGTAACATAACGTATCATTTGAAATTATACTGGGCTAAAGTTCTGTTCCGAATCATGATCCACCAATATCCAAACTTTCGAACTAGTTCAGTGTATAAACACAAAGCAGAGAAATTTATCTTATGACGGAATTGTTTATTTGAAGCTTAAATACCCAATATGAACAGGATGTCTTAAGGCGATTACGAAAGTCCTCAATCTTACCGCTGTGATTCTTTCTCTTTTAATATTCAAGGGGAAAAAAGATGTTGTTTTATCAACGGAAGGAATCTACTATTTTTATCCGTTTACTGGTACATTGAAGCCTTTCGAAAAAATCGATAGCATAAGATAAATAAAAACGAAACCGCTATATGCTTTGCAAATAATACGAGGTGAGTAAAATCTCACCGAAATTTTTTCTCGGTTGTAAAACCTTAAAAGCAACAATAAAGAACAAAACGAAACTGAAAAATATTTTATTCGATAAAAAAGTTTTCCTATTATTAGTTTAGAGCAAAATTTCATAGATGTAATCTTTGCTTCCAGAAGCTTTTGCGAGCATGATGTTTTTCCCTTCACCCTCGTAACCTTTTAAATTACCTTTTTTTCTAGCCTAATGAAGCGTAAGATGGGTTTGACAGGCAAAATGTCATATCATATTTATCTAAAAAGGAATATATCGTGTATTCACGATAAAGGCCTAAAGAAAAGAACGATCTGTATTAGTTTCCTTTTTTCCGTTAATAGTAGCTTTAAAGTAGAGCCAGTTTATTTCATTCATACTGGACAGTAATTTTTGACTTACCAGTATAATATGTGGAAACTCAAAGTAAATGCAATGTATACTCGAGAAATACACAATAAAAAACCAGTCCAATTTCATTTCGAGATCCTTTCCGCATCTTGCAAAACGAATAAAATAACGTGACATAACACCACTTCGTTAAACAAATTGCAGTTAGATTATGTACACTTTAATGTATGTCATAACTATGACGTGACGTGAATTCTTCTTAATAGGAGATGATGATACTCGCAAAATTTGCAATAAACATTTCACTGAGCTTTACGATCCCATTGATAAATATTTAGGAGAAAGTGGGGTAAAACCGGGTACCAAAGGTTCGAAGGCCTGTTGGAGCTAAACTATTTGGCATAGTGCTTGCCAAATTTTACCAAAATATTCATTATTTCTCAGAGAACAATATGTCTTTCAGGAAAAGACGCAGTCTTACTACTTTTTCACTAAGAATTTTTTTGTAGAAAAAATCAAACCACCTGGGGGTAAAACCGGCTACACATGTTAACTCTATGGGAAATTAGAGATTAAACTAGATTTTCAGTCGAAAAGTAGCATGAATTTTTATTTTATGTGACAATTTAAGAGTAAAACAATATTTTAAAATTTAATAATAGTTATAATAGTTGACAATTTAAGAAAAAAGAAGATTTATTTAAATTTAACAATAATTACAATAGTTAACAATTTAAGAACAAAGATAATTTTTTTAGATTTAACAATAGTTACCATAGTTGACAATTTAAGAACAAAGACAATCAATTTAAAAGTATTTCCAAAATTCGTTTCTAAATTGGTGATAAAAACTCTAGGAAAGAAATAGGGAACCTAGTAATGTCACTAGCGCATTGAAACACTACTGGTTGGGAAATTACAATAGAACAGAACAGCGACAAAATGAAATGTAAGAATCTAACAAATGTTGTATAAAACAAGAAATTGGTAAATGTAACAGACCTACTTTGTTCTCCTACAATTTTAATTATCCAAACCCAAAAAGATAAGAAAAAAAAATAATCCATTCCAAAAGCAATGGAGGAAAAATATATTCTATGTAATTCTTTCTTCTTTAAAATTCAAGCCAACTAAGAGACGAACTCTGTCAAAATGTCGATGTGTTAAATAAAACCAAACAATTGCAAAGACTTCGAACAAAAGATTTTAAATTTGCATTCATTTTAAGTTTTATATTAATATGAAGATGAATGAAAATCGTTTTTTTGCAAGCGAGAAAATAATGGAATCAATAAATTTCAATTCCTCTTTAAAATTTTGACTAAAATAATTCTTTGCATTATTTGAAATTATCACAAAAAAAAGAAAATATTAGAAATCGGAATAAATTGGAAATGCTTTCCATCAGATCATTTGACTCAAAGGTCAAATAGGAATGGCCCTCACAAATTACCAACTATCTCACAATCAAGGAAAATCCTCTTCGGTCAGGTATATGTCCTTTACCCTAGTACCCGGTTTTACCCCACTAGGAGTACCCGGTTTTACCCCGAATGCAGAGGTTATAAAAAAATGAAACAGAACCACGCAATTGTTTTACTAAATATTTATTGTTTGATAGGACATAAATCCTTAGTTAACATATAATAAGCCGGACTAAATATAGTTTTTATAATTTTAATAATTAATAAGTAGGGAGAGTTTTAAAAGGAGCGAACACTGGAGAGTTAACGTCATAAAACAAATAAACCTTCACACACGAAGTGAATTCAACAACAACAAAATGACAACTATGACCATTCTTTATCATTCACTAGTAGAATATAATTCAGAATCTGTCCACTAGAAAGGAGAATTAATAGGGCCAAAATCAAGGTACACGGTTTTACCCCACTCTCCCCTACGTCATTTACAATATATGAACTTTATTTGGCTTGAAGAATTGAGACAGAAAAGTTTTTGGAATCAAAAATGATGGACAAATCCCCAAAGGAAAATATTTTTAAATTAACAAAAAAAAGAACAAAAAGAGTTTTAAAAAATCGATTTTCTTTACGTACGAAAACAAAATATATTTTTTCATCAAAGATAAGGACGCCAAAGCTAAATCGTAAAAGCGTGAAGCTATGATATAAATACTCTGAGCAAATTGAAATTTTGAACGTATTTATATTTCATTTTCAACTGAATGTTTAGTATTCTTCTCTTTTTATTGTTTTCATCGTGGCTTAATTCGTTCATATTATTTCCAGCGCAACAAGATTTCCCAATTCTATTTTGACACCAATATTTTTGTTAAAAAATATTCTGCTTTTTGGTACACTAATACGAACAAATTTTTGGAAACAACTTTTTAATTTTTTTTAATTTTCCGCCTTTTCGACTCTAATATTTTCAATAATTCATTACCACTGATAAGGAAACTGAAACCACTGATAGGGAATCAAAATGTAGTTAAAATGTATCAATGAACTTATGATTAGGCTTTGAAAGTATCAAAATATCAACGGGATCATCAAAAAGTGAGTGAAAAATTGATTACAAAATTTCATCTTTACAAATATGAAAAAGTGAAATTAAATAAAAGCGTGTAAAAATGTTGGTCTCAAAGCAAAGCCAAATTCTTTGTCTCAATTAAACATAGCTATTATAGACCTCTTCGTATAGAAGTATAGGCTGCGGTGTCCTGGTGGGAGAATTACAGCTTTAGGGCAGTAGATTAGATATTAACGTCTCGTCTTGAAGCAACACGAGGGGTATTTTGAGGCGGACCTCGAAATTTTGCACCCCTTCTTCAAACTTTCATGCCACCAGCGGGAGGGCGTTTGACACCTCACGCATGATTTCTTGCGAAACAGGTCGAATATACGACGGATCTTCCGTGGAATTGGGTTTCGAACCTGTAACCCTCCAGCTCCGAGGCCGACATCTTACCACAAGGCCACCGAGGCCCTTTGTGCAGCAGAATCGCCTGTTCGAGACCCCATTCTGCCACCGATCTGTCGTGTACAACCGCCTGATGTATGTTAAACCGCTACGGTTAAACGTTTTCAGTCTAGTATGATGATGTGGAAGTTGTGGGACGGATGGCATAATCTAGTGTTGTCTTTTTTTTTTTTCACTTCGAAAGTTCGGAATTTCTGCCCAAAATTGTCCTTGTGGAGCTAGAAAACGGAAAGTTGAAGTAATTAGACTAAGTTAAATTAGAAATACATATTTTAAAAATAAGTAAACTCAGAAATTGGTGGTTTTTAAAATAAAATAGCAGAATTATCTATCCTTTTCCTGAGAAACCCATGGAGTACCATAAAAGTATCTCCTTATCGATCGAAATTGTTTTAATTAAAAGAGTTCGAATTACGAGTTTCGTGATTCAAGCTTAGAAAATTCATTATACACATTTCTTTATATTTTCATCATTTTGAAACATAGTTTTCCATAAAATGCTATGTAGAAATCGCAACGTAAGTAATAAAAATAAAAGGGCACCCATAACAGTTTTAAAAATATTTCAGCGAGATAAATAATTTTAGTTTAGTTATATCAAAGCCCCGTTTTGAAGCAACACGAGGACTTTATGGGAAAAGACCTCGTAATTTTGAACCGTGGTCGGATGAAGAGGACGACAGCTGAGCTGGCACCCCCCTCGAAACGTCAACACCGCACGAGCGGGAGATGTTTGTCCCCCCTACCTATGATTTAACGTGCAGCAGTCCCACATGCATGGCAGATCTTGAGTAAAATCGAGTTTCGAGCTTTGAACTCATCGGGCCCGCAGCCATTTTCAAAACTTCATCTTTTCAGTATTTGCATTATTATACTCATCTTATCAGAATTGGAATTAAAGCCTAATTTGAAGAGACAAAAAATCAGTGTTTGTGTATGCGTTTGTAATTAATAAATTGCATTGCATTTACCCATCGCTGAATGACATACTCTATCTTACGATCTTTTATTTTATGGATAATCATTTAATTTCAACTTCCATTCTCAAATGGCGTTTTTGCCAATGCTTAGATAACGGTATAATTATGTTCATATTAATTCATATTACAAATTTCAGCTTCAGGCAGAGAGAAATGCAATGTTTTAAGGAAAGTTAATGATAGATGACCTTAACGATATATATCAGAGGGACGTAAAAATAAAATATTTGTTTAAATGTGTAAATTAATTCTTGTATTACTATAAGATTATACAAAGTAAGCCTGTTTAGAACATGCTTTTAAATCTTTGCAATTTAATTACTGTTAATTTATTTACTCCAAAGAATTATAAATTTATTCAGTCTAAGAAAAGGAAATGAGGCAATAAAAGGAAGTGCTCACTGCTTTTATTTTTTAGACATTCAGAATTGGAATTGTAGTTTAAGTAGCATGCTTGCTGAGTTAAGTTTAATTGCTTTTAGTGTCTTAAGGATTCTAAGCATGGATCCTATAGAGTTGCACCACTTAAAGATAACTATGGAAAAGACACCATAATGTAGATTTTATAATCGAATTGAGTCGAATTACTGAGGCGAAGAGCGTGCGGAATTACAACAGTGAGATTCTTGCATGCCATTGATCATTAGAACTCCAAGAGCTGTTAAAACTCGGTGACTTCCTTTTTTTATACAAGCCTTTTAAAATACACTAAAAGAAAATAGTAATCAATTTTATTTAGTATTGATTATTTTGCTCTTTTCCAAGCTCTCTTTCATTCATTTCGATTCTATTATATATTTCTACGATTCTCTCTTAAAATAATATATATTTTTTTTATTCACTTCTTATAGTACGTTTAGAAAGCTCGAAATAATGTGTTGATAAAAATTGCGCTCCTAAAGTAAAACTTTAGATTTTGTTTCCAGCGAACTTTTGAAAATTGAATTAGTAATCATAGTACTATCAGTCGGAATATTTTTTGAAGTTTAGCTTGGATTTAGTCCAAATGTCCATGCATTCACAAACGCATTCTAGCCTTTTAAACGAATTTTAAGCATTCTTTAACCTACTTTTCCCTAGTTTCTGTTGGAAGAAAGGATGCGATAGAGCTTCTAAAGTATGCTATGCATGCAGAATATTCTTTCTTGTTCTGCATACCGAAGTATTACATTGCAAACTTCTTCGGGGTTGTTTAAAAACACAATTTCTTTCAGTATGGAAAAACTGTCCTATCATTCAAAAAAACTGTTTCTGAGTCTAGAACTTGTTTATAGTTTAAGAAATCTCCTTTTGAAGTTGTAAGTGTGTATGCTGGTAGAATATTTGTTTCTAACAAGAACTCTTATCAACCTCGAAGTGAATAAGATCTTAACAAAAAATGTCATTGTATCACAAGAAAAGATTGAAAGTATGAAAGAGAATAAATACTAGAAAATAACAACTTGTCTTTTTGGAATACATTGCCTTTTAATCTGTATCTTAGAAAAATTGCTTATTTAATTTTATTCTAAAAGAAAAAGTGAAGTTTTTATTTGCCAATGCAAGTGTTGTTTTAAGAAATGAATAAATGGTTCTTATAACAAACACCTGAAATTTATATTATTTGTAGGAATTTTTTTATATGTAATTAGAAAGGAAGTTCATCAACTAGTTTACCCTAAAGTAGTAATAACCTGAGTAATCAATTCGAAGAAAGAAATGAAGACGAAATTAGAGGTGAAACATCAAAAGTAGAATATAGGGCCCCGTGTGACCTAGTGGTAAGGTCTCGGCATAGGGGCCGAAGGGCTGCTGGCTCGAAACTCGATTCCACTGAAGATCCGCCGCATATAGGGGAACTATTTTAGAACACTGCATGGATGAAATTATTACTCATGCGAATAATACTTCAATAAAAAAATACAAATCAATTTTTGATATTTATTATGATTACCAAAAGAAAATTTTATGACTGTTGAATAACATATGCAACAAACGTTTTTCCTAGACATAAATATAAAAGTAAAATAACGCATATTTCAAGCATAGATATTAAACTTCGTAGCACAAGAAGAAAATATTCCTCTATTTTATCTCTATGAAATACATTTTACTAAATCGATTTTTGTCCCTTTTTCTTAATAAATTATGTATATAAATTCGTATCTAAAGCATTGTGTCAAATAAACTGAGACTAAATTTTAACTTTGTCTGCTTGAAAATTGTATATAAATTATAACATTAAAACTATTGAGAGAAGTGGCAACACAAGCAAACACTTACAAATATGGAATTCCTTTACGCAGGTTTAATTTGGTAATAGATAAAACGAAAAGGAGAGAACACAACTTCTTGAAAATTCCAGTATTTTCTTCGGTCAATAATGCAGAAGAAATTTTTTGGTAGTTTCTCCTACAAGAGTAGATTTAGTGGGCGCGTCTCTCCCAGATTACTTGCTATCATATTACGTTGCATGAACTTGATCACCATAAATCATCATTCTTCGCTGCTATAGCTCGAGGCTAACAAATTGGTGATACTTTTGACAAAATTCTGAAGACGAATTTGAATTGATAGTCCTTACGAGCAGTGGGCAACAACAAAATCATATTTTAGGCTATAAAATTTGAATTGAATTCTTCAAGTGTCGTTCTGAGTTATTTCCGTGCCGGTGGGCAAATGCAAATGACGCCTGTATTATTTGTCTAAATGAAGCATGCATTTCAATCATCGAAGATCCTTTGTTTATTTTACTGCGAGTTATCAGTAAGAAAGGTATTATCGGTATAAAAAATTATTGTTCAGAAGTAAAATTTGATAACACTAATTATGTGCACGAAATCTTTCACAAGGTATATATGCATTCCCTCAATGGTGAGCAATAAGATTTCAGTTTATAGAAAAAAACTTCTTCGTATATTCTTGTTGTTCTGTTATTATCTGTTTTGAACCATGCACACCATTTTGAGCATTTCCGGAGGTCCTATTTGAACTTTTAAAGTGGTAAATAACACTGTTTCTTTAAAAAAATGCATTAGTAAGTGCATGCCTTCTTTCACCTCAACATTTTAATTAGGTCCTTGTATTAGAAGACGGAAAAATTCTGGCATTTAAAAATTTATTACTCAACCTAATTATATTTCATTTATAATGCTTTGCGGTAGTAACTGTGAATTGTTACTTGGCCCATAGTTAACCGACATCTTGCAGAGGATTTGGAAATGAAGATGAATGTATTGTCTCTCTCTTCTGCGAAAAAACACGGAAAAAGCGTTTGTACTTGCTCTTAATTAGCTGCACCCAAACAGTCCCTAATTGGAACTATTTGTTTCTTTGCACAAATTCCGGCCATTGGCCTTGAAGCTTGTCGAAGAGATGTCTAACTGCACGTCTAGTCACTAACTGTCTAGTAACTTTCTATCGTACTTCTAGTGAATTCTGATAGTCAACACATACTCAGTGGGTCAGAAGATGTGGATTCATGATAGTATAAGCTACAGTCTGCGGAATAAGCGAATCGTATGAAAAGCATTTAATGAAACTAATGAAAATTGATCGCAATTTATTCAATTGAGTTTAGAACCGAACACCTATATAGATTACATTTATTAATATATGTTAAAAAATTTATCTTTCACTGAGTTATGATAATTATAGTTTAAGAATGCGTTTTTATTTATTCATTTTAATGAATTTATATTGTTTGAATGAAAGACCTCTATTATACAAAGTATGGTTGGACTTAATAATTATTTGAAATATGTAAACAATATTTTAATACACAGTTCATATCAGAAGATTGATACACATAGATTTTAGATGAAGTCCGAGAATATTTAATAAGTCTTTACTTAAAAAATGTAAGATAGAGGCATCATTTAGCTTCACTTTCATTCTTTGAATATAGAATTTAACAGAAGCTCAAAACAAATCTATTTCTTTGATCACCATCCACAAATAACATCATTAATTGAAACTAGTTTTCAATTATATGTTTTTGAAAGTCATTTTGAATTTTCAGAAACTCGAGCTAAATTTGCGCGCTATAATAGTATTTTGAATAAGAATGATCTGCAAGAGTGTCTGAGGACTAATTGTAACATTTCGCATGAAATTATGATTATATGGTTTGTCTATAAAACAAGGTTTTCAGAACCGTGGTTGTATGACTTTGCACACGAAGCAATATATAAATTTTTAATTATTGTAATTGATTTTGTACAGGAAGTAATATATAAATTTTAGTAAATGTGACATTAGTGAAATTAAATTTTGTGCTCTTCAGTGACTAAACATGGAATTGTCGAAAATAAGAACTGGTCTCTAGAATAAAGTGTACTCAATATAAGATATAATAGTACAGGGAGGTTAAAATTAAACTCACTGTACTCAAAGGCCAGTAGTTCCGGTTGTACTGAATGGATCCGAATGAAACTTCAAATATTTGTTATGTAGGTCATACGGCCGACGTTTACGTCGAAAAATAAAATAGTTTGAAATGACGTAAACAGACGACGCTTTGCGGCGAAAACCATAAGCAAATGAACAAGAAATGTAGTTTTGCTATAAAAGTAATATCTACTGTTAGAACAAACCATTCTCCCGCATTGATCATGCCGTTGGAGACAAAGGAAAGTGCATTAATCGTGAAACTATTTCATCAGAATGATAGCAATACTTAGGCAGCACCCGCGCTTATCGACGGATGAAACATTTACGGAGAAGACCTATGTCCGTAAATGAAATTAAAATTTCGAAGATCCCAAATGACTGGCCCTGATCGAAATCCTTAGGATTTTTGGTTGTGGGGCTTTCTCAAATATCGCGTGTATTAAGGACATGTGACTAATGAAGCTAAGTTCAAAGCCATCTATCGTCCGCCATGTCTTCCTCATTCTTATCGGTATACTGCCTGAAGTCGTTGATAATGCTTTCAATATTCTGTTCATCAACAAGGCATGCACATAGAGCACACAGGTGTGTAATAAATAAATATTTCCGTTATTCTTTGATTTTTTTACTCTTTTACTTCATTACAGCACCACATGGTGGCGAAAGCTTAATTTATTTTTTCCAACGTAAACCTCGGCCGTATGATCCACGTAACATATTGGAGATTCATACGGACTACCGGTCTCTGAGTACCGTCAGTTTAATTTCAATCACCCAGTGTTTTAAGGATCTTAGCTGATCACTCTGACACAAAAATGTAAAAATTAAACTAGGAGAATAAAAATCTCTGCTTCAAATTAAAATATCAAACTAATAAAGTCAAATCTTTGAAAAACACAGAGAAAGCTGTTCATATCATTTGAAATACTTTATTGATGCATCGCACAAAATGTAGAAGGTGACAGTGGGGTAAAAGCGGGTACCCTTGATTCTGGCTGTATTATTTTTCCTATCCAGCAAACAGAGCCTTAATTACACTCTACTAAATAAGAAAAAGGAACAGTCATAGTGGCGTTTTGTAGCTGTTGAATGCGTTGTATCTGTGAAGGTTTATTTGTTTTAAGATGTACACAGTTCGTTTGATTTTTAACTCTTCTTATTTAAAGATCATTACAGTTATAAAAACTATTTTTATTAACAGATTATTATACGTTTACTAAGGGTTCATACCCTTTCAAACAATAAGTATTTACTCTAAGAATTGCGCAGTTCTATATCATTTTTAATACCTCTGCACTCGGGGTAAAACAGAGTACTCCAAGTGGCGTAAGACCGGCACAGTCAGTTTTGAGGATTCCTCCGATGAAGTCGATAAAACACATCAGACGTTGATGGTTTACATGTAATGATGAATTGAAATAAAGAAGAAGGGTTAATCCAATGTAAAAATTGTCTTAGCTGTGCCCGCGAAAGCTGCAATGGTGCTGAGAAAGAAGACAACTGCTTTAAATGTGAATTTAGTAACTAATATTCTTAAATTGTCCTATAAAATAAAAATGATTGCAACTTTTCTACTAAAAATCGAGTTTTCCTCATTTCTTATAACGTTAACATGTGTACCATTTTCACCCCACTAGTGGGGTAAAAGCGGGTGGTATAACTTCTTTTATAAAAATATCATTGATAAAAAAGTAGTCAAACTATGACTTTTCCTGAAAGATAGATTTTACTCCCAGAAATAATGAATAATTTAATAAAATTTGACAAGCTCTATGTAGAATATTTTAGCTCCAACAGGCCTTCGAATCTTAGCTACCCTGTTTTACCCCACTTTCCCCTAAATGATTAAAGATTTGGATTGTTTAGAAGAAGATTACCTATCTATAACAATCGGTTAATGAAAAAGACGTTTTTATAAATGTAGATGTATTAAAATCCTTTTTCAGCTGCACCATAAAGTATTACTGAAGAGCTTAAATTTTTGCCCTTTTTCAAAAAAGTTCGGATTTGCTCAATATTAATAACTTTAATAAAGTAATATACAGTTTTGCATTTTTTTATTTGATATAGGAGTATTTAAAATTATTTCTTAAAAATTTACAGTATTTTATTAAAAAATTAAAATTAAATTTCAGATAAATTATTATTTTTTGTATTGCATACACTCATTTATATAAACAGACAACTTTGCTCAAAAATAAAATTACTGTAGAATACGTTTAAAAGCATGAGATGCTAATGCGATTGCATGATATTTTATCACAGCCTTTTCATTCCATTACCATCAAATTTTGACAAAAAGATACGAACTAAAACATACTACAGAAAAATATATTTTGCAATAAAAAAATTTTATTTAGAAATATACATATTTCCTTCGCGGAATGTTCGATAAAGTGTTACTTTTTAAGCTAAATGTATTTTAAAAATTTCTACCGACATCCAAAAAGTCTCATCCGAGAACCATCTCAGAAACATTTCTAATATTCTAAATGGAAGGGGATTTTTTCCCAATCTAACGCCAGGTGATCTGAAAAAAAGGTAAATTGCTTTTCAGACAAACCGTCTAACACTAAGCCGGGGGGAATAAGGGAGTTGTTTTTCAATTTATGTGAAAAGTCCTGGTAGTAGTAGCCTGTGAATTGAGTAGAATTTCTGTTCGCCTGTTAAAAGAAATGCAATAAATTTAGTTGCATTTTTTTATCGAGGAGATCTGAGAAGTACATATACAGTTTGTGGAATTTTAAATATTAGAAAAAATGAGATTTAGATGGAGTAAATGACGATAAAATATTTTTTTGCTTATAATAAAAATACTGAGTTCAAAATTTAGTTATCACCGATTCTTTGTAACACTAGAAAATGAAGACGTATGCTCAAAATTTCCCTATAATCCAAAGGAACACACGATCGCTTATTTTTAATTTCAGAAAATATGCATGAAATCCTGGCCATTTTGTACGCTATTTCTCACTGAATAAAAGAACTTATTATAATGTAGAATAAATAATAACTGAAACAACTATAATATATGTAGTTCCAAGAAAATTGTTCCATAGGATCAACAAGAAACAAATGAAATCTGAAAATAGATCAAGAGATAATAAAATAAAAACAGCGCCTCCTTTGTATCACAAAAATTAAACTAAAAATTATTGTACTTGCTAGAATTGTAATTTTGCTGAGTAGTTGGCTAATTTATCTCATTTGATTCGCATCTTCTGAAATATTCAATAAAAATGAAATAAAGTAAGATGCAGTAATTAAAAAATAGTTGTAATAAATTATAAAAGGTTAAAAGGATATCGAGGAATATTATAATAATAATTTACTTGTGAGTTACTTGAAAGAAAAGTTTTATCTCCCTATAAAGAATAAAAAGAATGAAAATAGCAAGTAATATGCATGAGAGATAAAGAAATAAAATGCTCGTGTGACAAAAATGTCATAGACATAAAATTATTACTGTCTGCGTTTATTTGTGAATCTTTTGATACGAAGTTTCTAATTTAGTTAAATATCTTCAGACTATCTCTTGGTTAGTTTTCTAATTATTACGCTGTATTTTCTTTTTCTTTCCTTTCTGGCTCCTGAAATTCAAACCTGACATTTCAAATTATTTTTAAATCTTGCCTTTCACCCTATATCATTTCCATATTTTATGATGTCGATAGCAGTTCGAGAAAATTCAGATTCTCAGAAACACATTTTGTTACAAGTATATCTTAATGTGATTCAATGAACTTCATTAGCAAAAGATTCTTGAACATCTCATTAAAATTTGTTGAATGGAATAGAATTCTTCCCTCATGCAATTTCTTTATTTATTCTCGTTTAAAGCCATTTTTAAAATTCATTGTTAATGTAATCGCTGAAGCAAACAGCGGGATAACTCCGAGATAATTGGAGCTCCTTTTGAAAGGCTCCGAGTTGTAAATTCTTATGCCTCAATTGTTGAATTCTAAAATTCCCAAGTAGGCCCTCAGAAAGAATCTATATAGATTCCTTGTTCACTAATTTCAGAAACTAGCGGAAATACTTGTCTCTAGCTTTGAGGTGCATTGCAAATGACGTCAGTATTTTCTTAAGACCTATTCATAAACAGAAGCCAGAGTTTTTTTCTTTTTTTAATTAATGGGATTTGTTAACGTGACAATACACTCACGTAGTAACAATCATCCCATAAGCCATATAATCTTACTATGTGGGATGAAGTCACGGCATATTTCCTCCTAAGAGAAATGCAATGAATTTCAAAATTGTCACGGCGCACTTCCTGTGCATCACTTGAGTGTGAACGGACACCATTCACTATTTTAACAACAATGAATGCCTTCAACTTTTATGTAATAACGGCGGTTTTCTGCGTAATTCCATTCGTTGCCATCAAATTGGTTAAGTATTTTATTCATAGATTATCGAAGCCAAAAACTATTTAATCCGTTTTAAGCTGCTAATTTACTATTTGACACTAGATTTGAAAAAAAGAAATTATTTTTCTCTTCTTTTAATTATATTCAGCTTAGAAAAAGCTACACTTGAGAGAAACTTCGATTTCGTTAAAGAGAAAGGAATTGGTTGCCTTCATCGTTATCAAAAAAATTATCATCGAAATCTTCATAATTTATTATTTGTCTCCAAAGTGAATCAATGAAACTTTATGCATTACTAATGGTTTTGTTTAAAATTTATACTAAACGAGTGAACTCAGTTGATCTTAATAATTCTATGATAAGGTTTTGTCTGTACCGTCTTTTAAATACAAATGGCATTTTTGGCACAAATTTGGTCTTTGTGACTTACAATTCTCCGCTGTACAATTAAACGTATTTGTTAAAAGCTCTACTCAACAATCTCGATGTTTTCAGAAACATAATTTATTCCTATTTTTGAAAATGTAGTTTTTACATCCTGGTATATTTGTTCACAATAGTGGTTGAGTTTAAAAGAAGGCTAAATTAAGACAAAGGATATAAAACAAAATATGGGGCTTTCTAACCTCTGCTGATTAATTATATAAATGGAATTTAAAGGATCTAAAATATAGAAGAATCTATCAGAAGATTTTTACCACTTACCTTCTCACTTGACGCACAAGGACATGAATTTACTTCCGCCTTTTTAAATAACATTTATTGACATTTCTTTGAAATAAAGTTTATCGGTTTGCTATTCATGTTCAATAAAGAATGTCCTGGCTGATTAGGAGAATGAACAACAGATTAGATTTAACTTGAATTGTATTTAAAACAGCAGATATTTTGGCCAAAAAAATTATTTTCTTTCTAATATTTTTTAGAGAATTAAAAGTGTTATTTTCAATAATTCCACATGTTGTAAGATTCTTTAAAAAAATTCAAAACAAGTTCAAAATGAGACACATAAAATGATTTTTTTCCTAAAATTTCTCGCTCCGATTATTCAGCTTTCTTTCAATTTTTTTCTTGTTTAGTATTTCTTATTACGTCAGAGTTCCGTTGGAATATTTTAAGAAGAGAGTTTAGTTTAAGAATTATTTAATTCATTGACTAGTTTTATTTTATCTATTTAAACATTCCTGAAGAGTCATTTTTTAAGAAAGTCCTGATTTTTTAAAATTATTTAAATAAAGGTACACAAAAATTGGCTTTATTCTACACTGTTTAATGATTTCCAAAACAAGTAGACAACTTAATTTGGTTGATTTAATATAATTCAAAATAAAAAAAGCATAATTCACAGATTGTATTTGTTAAAATCAAGGAATGAAGTTTTAATAACAGATTAAGATAATCTTGCATGCAATTATTTTTATAGACTAAACAATGCAGGAAAACTCTTCAAAATATTTTAATATTGTTTTTTATTTATGCATTTATTAATTTTTTGCTTTTGCTGAATCGAACGATAGTACCTCAATATAAGCTTTGGGAAATCTAAATTCGTGAAAGTATTTTTAAGGCTCTTCCATTGCTGACTCCTAGAAATCGAGTATATATATGAAGTGGTACGCTAGAAAATAAATGAAGAAAACTTGTAAGGCTTATCAACTGTATTTTTCTGGAAGTTCTGGCGTTAAAAATGAAAAGATTCTTAGAATCTCATTTTTATACTGAAAGTATTGGTAATGCTAAATTGTAAAAAAACTGCTGCATTTATTTTTTTATTACGAATATTATGTTCTTAACCTGTGGCTCTGGATTTTCCATGACATTTTCAAGAATAAAATTGAATACAGATAAGTTTGAGCTTATTTTTTTGTATGTTATTGGTCATAAATTGGGACTATGACCTGTTTAGAAACAAATGTTGTTTAACTTTCGATTCAATATTTAGCAAAATATTGCTATAAATTTATTACATAGATTTTTATATAGATTAATATATTGTATTTATCATGTCAACTTAACATTATATGATAAGACCACTAAAAGCTTTGAGAAATATAATATATTGAGAAATATAAATGGAAGACCATTCCACTATATACCAGGGATGGGGAACCTGCGGCCTTCTTGAGTTTCCTATGCTGCCTCATCAATTATTTCAGAATTTGGATTGAAGTATTATAATTGTCTATAATATAATGATAATTACAGAACAATAACCCTTAAGATTCTGCTTTTGCGACCTTTTGCACAACTGCCGAAATTTAATGAGGCATTTCAGTGCAAAATGGTTCCTCACCCCTGCTATATAACATTAAATAATCATGTTTTATAATTATAATAATAATTTCAGTTTTATAAATTTTCTTTGTAAATTCCTATATCGTTTGGTGATCTAAATACAACGAATCTCACATTATATTCTTCAAAAGATAAATGATGTCAGAATGATGAAAAGCAAATAAAACAATGAAGCCTGTTTTGAAGTGGATACAACATGCAAAAATTCTATATTATTCCGATACTTAAGGCGCAACTTCTAGAAGTGAAAACATTCACAGAATTTTAATGGCTTGAAAAAACTAAAACTTGCTGTCAGTCGCAGCTGTCGGCCCAAGACATCCACATGCGATCAAGACTGACAAGTTGAAAAGTAGAAAATCTGCATCCTATACCAACCTGCCATCCGAAGAACCACAGAAAGTTTTATCCATTTTCGAAAGATTCAAATACTGTCTACATTTTTTTTATATTCAAAACTTTCCTTCTATTCTTGTACAGCCGAAAAATGTTCGATTCTCTGCACGAAGTGTACTTTTCGTCTCTGAATTCATTGCTCGCAAAAGAATCGTGACACTCTATTTTAAACACTTTTATACTGTGCTCTCCAAATAAACTAAACCACTTGGAATGTTATCGCTAAGAAAAGAGGTCACAAAAATGTTCTGAAACATAAATCATTTGACATGAATTCTGTACCTGCTATCCAAATTTCTCTGATATAAAATTTCTTAAGGGAAATTGAAGTGAAAGAATGTATGATTCAAAGAAGGTATAAACAAAAATGTCATATTGGAAATATTTTCTGAAAGTAATAAATGATGTATATCGTGCTTTTGAATGTTTTATCCAGAAAGAGAGCCTCGTGTAGATATGGAATATTTGAAATCACGAAACATAGAATGGTGTAATTTCCAAACGGAGTTTCATTCTACATACTGAAACGAATACTATCTATTTTTATGTCTATATTAAAAGCTGTATTGTTCCTAGAAGCTAAATCTTTCCTGTCTGCATATTCAAATACCGGTAGCGTGCTGTTATAAACGGTCCTGAAATGCTTACAAGGTGGCCTGATCCAAGCTTCGACACCAGAGTCAGTGAGTTCAGTGGCAAGAATCTCAAGAGGGTATTTATTGTTCCATTGATGATCCGCAGTATACGTCTGTCTGGTACATGGTAAATTCGTCGAGGTCAGATGCCCTCGCATTGGTGTGGAGCGGGAGATTAGAGAGGGGTCTCCGAATAGATTTCATCCTTGTTGTCTGGTCATATTTTAAAGTTTCGGAATCCGCCCAGAAATGTAGATTGATTCCTTCCAAACACGATGTAAGTCTAATTAAACCAAAATAAGTAGACGAACGTTAAAGGAGTTGCAATTTTTTTGAAATGAGTCTCCCATTTCCGATATTCAGAAACCTCTTTGTTGCTATTTCGTTAGTTGAATGTTATCCGCAGTGCTCATAAACTATTTCCTTTTTCTATGCACTTGTAGTTTAGATTTCATTAAGGAAAAAAGGTATCAGATATTTCAATTGGAAAGTGTTTCTAAAAGGGTTTTATCTAATAATCCAAAATGTGACGATTTCGTAGATAATTACGCTTGTAGATACCTTCATCAGTATTGGGAATGATCAATGATAAATTTTGTTAATATTATTTTTAATGTAATTGCCTCCAGGTTCTTGATGCAGGATGAGTTGAAGTATGATTCGTTTTAGATTATATCAGTACACGCCAAACAGACTGCATCAATTAGATTTATAATTTCGGAAAGCTACGGTTTCGGAACTTCTAACTTAAATAGGACTTCATAAAACTCAAGAACCTCAAATGACAAGAACACATGCTTCAGTAAAATATGATACGTTTATCCATAAATATCTTTTCATCCAGTAACTTGAGAAGTGGGTAAAAGCCCATAATTTTGTACTACCAACGTATTTCTCTCATTCTACTACGACGTTAGAGGAAGAGAAATCTCTTGGAAACTGCAATTAAACATCAAACGCCTACTGCAAATAAATCTGCCAGCTGTCCCACGCTAATCAACTGGTACTTCGAGGGAAACTGCATTTAAGAACAATTAACTGCAGACTTTATTCTAACAAATGGGCTTCGAAATCAAACGTTATTCAAACTGGACCAAGATCTCTTTCCTTTTTCAGCGAAACTTTAAATAAATTCTCTAACAGGATTTTAAACGTGGTCACTGTTGTCTAGAAGACCCAGCTTTATGTGCGCATTTGTAAAAATGTTGCCTTAGAGAAATATATTGTACATAAACTAAGCATAGAACATTAAAATATGGTTTGATTAATGGTTAGAGTTGACTCTCTAAAGAAAGTTTCTTACTTCAATTTGCGTGATGTATAAAAGTTGTGATTTTTTCCATGCAGATCATCACTTATGTTACTTTAATTTAACATTTATCTGCGGTTTTTAGATCGTCTACAGTGCTGTCACTGAATTGAAGCATGGCCCAAAATTGTGTATAGTCAGTCAAAAGAGTATCCTAATGTTGTTCTTTACTCGGAAGCTAATTATCACACATTAAAAGCAAAATTTTTGCGCTCCTAGAAGAAAAATCTCTAAAAATGTTTGCTGTTTGCAATATTTGCTAATACAAAGGGTTGTTTTCATATTATAATTCGTATTAACTCCATATTTTTCAAATAGCAAAACATAATTTGAAATATAAATTCAGATTTCTCAGATTAAATTAGCTATAATACATATGAAACTTTACCATTTCAAATAAATGAATAATGAATTACAGGAAGTTGAAATTTTAGCCCCTTAATGTTAAATTAATGTTGTTATCTTTTTTACACAGAAAAGAGTCGCAGAATTTGAAGCACCTGGACATTTTCTTTTAATGAACAGTGGTGGAGAAGTAATTTCAATGTAAAACAAGTAGTAGAAACTTTCTATAGCTTATTTATCTTCAGAACCGTGTAAAGAACTTTTTATGAAATATATTATAGATAAGATAAAAAGCAGCTTAAAAAAATATTTCATCGGTCCAATCAAGGAAACCGGTTGCCTAGATTCGGCCAGTGGGTGCCCAGATTGGAACACCAATTTCTTGAAGTACATTTAAAGCAAAAATATTTTTTGTTCCTCAAATTCACAACACCACAAAATGCATGAACTCAAGAATGACATTTTATGCACTATATCATTTCTTCTATTTTTCTCCTCACGAACGATTTAAATTATAAACATCCTAAGTTTTTATACTTTTTGATCCAACATTTCTTGGCTTTAATGTCGTTTAATAGTTTTTCTTCCTTGACTTGTCCGATTCCAATTTATGAGGACTGCTAGAGAATAATAAACATCAAAATGAGAATGATGAAAACAAAGAACAAAGCTCTAAGGAATCAGATTAAAACCGTTATCCTATCCTAAGAACTGGAAAACATGTATATCTATATTGTAATGCCTCAACCTTTGGCAAACACTATATGTGTGTGTGTGTGTGTGATATTTTAATTTTTTAAATTTCTTAAATAATTCTTAACGACACCTAATTTTTAATTACTTCTACTTCCATCGTAATAAGCGCAGTACGACTTTCATTTCGAGTCACGAGTCTTGTTAGGGAAATTCCCTTTCTCTGGGTACTTAAACTTTTTGTGCATTCCTATCTGCCCTTTTTAATTTCAACATGTAGGCTGACAACAACAGCGCGACGCTTCGCCCGTTACCTCTTTAATTCTGGTCGTGGATAATAGCAAATTATGATTCCTTTACTTATTGAAATTAACCTAAATTATCTGTTACAACTGAAAAAAGAAAGATTGAGCCAATTGCTATCTTTTCCTTGACCCAGATATTCTACACTTCATATTTAATAATAATGTATCATATATAATATATATTTATATCAATAACTAAACTTTTAAACATAATATAACATTAACCGTATTTAATTAAAAATTGCCTTTTATTAAAAAAATCGATCAACATTTGCTTTCCTCTCATGAGCAGAAAACATTTAAGTAAACTTCGTATTTTATATTTATTTTTTAAATAAAAGCGTTCTTTTATGTAATTATAAGTTTATTTAAGTGTATTTATTAAGATAATGTACATCAAAAGTCAACAGCAATGATTTTAACTTTAAAAAGGATGAAAACTATTTTTGGCCAGGATTTTGCGGCAAATACCCCACTGTGGGTGGATCCAAATTTGGCGTCTCTCCCCATCTCTAGATGTAGTAGATCAAATACAATAAATCTTACTTTACATTGAACTACTAAGTAACTTAAACAAAAAAGACAAAGCAAAACAATTTTCAAACTTCAAATAATATTATATAATTTTAATTAATTATTAAAGTTATAAACTAAAATTAATGAACATAAACATTTGGTACCAATAAGTAAAGATAAAAACAAATGAAACACCGCTGTGCAAAATTCCAGCAATTTCGGTTCAGTAGTTTCAAATATATTCTGCGAAATTCAATAGCGCACGTAATACTGCCATTTTTCCGGGGAGGTCGTCTCATTTAACAAATGGATAGCTGGAAAAAATAAATCGCTGAAATGAAATAGAAAATGAATGAGGTCTTTTGATATTTCTGTAGACTGTTAATTAGATATAATCCAAAAAGCGAGACTAATCGAACAATCGATTCAGGAAACATATTTGATTTTGCTAGCATTCGAACGAAATTATTTTTATGTATATTGATCTATTAGGGCTGTAGAATGTTTTGGGAAATCATTGACCTATAATATAATAAAGAGGAATTTTCGAAAAGTTGGTTGGACCAAGTACAAATAAAAATAATTTAAACAGCGATTTGCATACATTTAAAGAGAACACATTAGCAAACCAAATGACACATATTGTTTGATTTTAACATATGTAGATTTCGAGCAATAAGATGTGTTCAGGCAATTTTTTTCACTGTACATTCATACGGTCAGCACTTTGCTTCTATGCTTTCATCTTCAGAGCAATTCAACCCAAAATATGGCGTTTGATTCAGAAAGGGCCACCATTGCAATGGATGTCGATCGTGACGTGGAAAATATATTACTCACCAGTAGACACGTTGTCAGTCTTTCAACTGCTGAATTAGTCATATCGTGAATGTGTTGAATTGTTCATATTGAGAAGAACCAAGCTAATAGATACAATGCACTACAAATCAATAAGTTTCACCAAGAATTCGGTGGTATTGCTGCATATAGAGTTAGCCATAAGGCATTTTACAGTGGCAAAGTGTCCGATATTATGCGTTAGGACATAGCTTAGCAGGATCTAAGGTTGGGTTTTTCGTTTGAATTGCAACGGATTTGAATTTCTGTCAGCTATAATAGCCGTTAGTCTGAACAGGCCGTCTTCTAGTTTTCCGGTCATAACCTGAGTTCGCCAGAGCGGGGTTGTTTGAAGGATTCCAGCTAAAACTGGCGCTAGGAGTGAAATGACTCAACGCAGTTTGAGAGATCTAGGAGTGGAATCAGTTACCTTAATGATAGTTTTGGTTAATTAATTCTATAAACACGTGAGAGCAGTCTATTTTTTGTGCAGAATATTTTTTATTCCTAGTTTTTGACATGATATTTCTTGATGATAGTCATTACATCCCGTAGCACAATGTGTTGCAAGAATTTGTTTAATTGATGATCGAGTTCCTATTATTACAGAGATATCTACTTTACATTTCTGCGTTCTTTATGAATAGTTATGCTTCCTGTTTTATACTAATGACTTTTAATATTATTTTAGGATGAATCTGAAAAATAAGATTAAAATTTAGGAACGGCAAAATACTGAAACTTAGAAAGCTCTGAAACGTATTAAAACGTATTCGAGATGTATCTTTATTAGAAGAGATACAAAATATCAGAATATCACATGGAATGTACATGGAGAAATTCCTTTTTTTAAAGAATTTAGTATATAATATGGAATTTCGAAACGGTATTGCTTGATCATATAATAAATAGCCTAAAATTTGTCGAAGCTGTTTTCTCTTTGTTGGAGAAAACTGTTCAAATGTGTCTTAAAAAATATTGATGATTCTAAGAGCTCTTTTATTGATGTCTAATCACGAATTTTTTTCTACATTAATAACTTAAAAATATTTCTAAAAATCTGTATACTTGAAAAGAATTTTCTCTTACAGAAAACTGATGAAAACGATGAATAACCTAAAAACATACCGGAATAATTCATCACAAAGCGCGAATGTACGATATAAAGAATTCCATACTATCTATTCAGGGAATTCTTTCTCACTCTCCTTAGTTATTTTGTCCTTTCTCAATAAAGGACGAATTACACCAAATTGCCATTCAGCAAAAAGAGTTAATTTCTCACATTACTGAAAGAAGTCTGCTTCCTTTGATTCATTAGGTCATAAACTAACTCGAAAATTCTTTTCCCTGACTTCCTGTACAAGAAAAAATATTCATAGGAAATGCATTGAAATTTCCAGATCAAATCTTACCGTAAAAGCTAATAAAAACCTGAGAACGAAATTCCATTGAGCTTAAAGGAAACAAATTTTTTTCGTTACCCTTCTCTTTACTCTTTTCAAAAGAATTTTTCACTAACAAAACAAAAGCAACTTAACCTTCTGTTTGAAGCTAGAATTGGGACATAGCCTTAAATTAATCAATGGAAAGCATGTTATCACACTAATTGCGGTTTTGGACATCAAAAACTTAGATAAATGCAGGAAAGATATTTACTAAAAAATAGAATGTTTTGGGTGATAATTCTTCAGATGAGCATAAAATTCGATTATTTTTCTTGATGACCTATTTATACCTCTTGATGAGAATAGTGGCTTAATTATCTATAATATGGTATAGTAGTGTATTTAACAATGTAATTAATCGATAGGTTTATTATTGTCAGAATTTACGTGGTTCTATTGTGATTTAAAAGCATTAGTTTAATTTGATTAACGTCGCATTCTGAAGCTTTATGTTTACTATTTCGGTAATACCTGGCAATCCTTTGACGAGGATGAAACGTGAGCCGCAATATCCGGACTTCCGTACTAACAAAACACGAGAACATTTGACTTTAAACAACATATTTACCACGCACCGCACTCACTTACAAACCGATTGCTAGTTGAATCGTGTTTGACAATCGAACACTGTAGCAATTAAGAAAAAATAACCCTCACGGCGAATCCAAAAAGCGTCCTATTCAGAAAAACTTAAAACCAATTGTTAATTTTTTTTTGTATTTAACACTTTGACTGCATATTTTTTTAAAAATTACTAGTTAGATGCTAAGTTTTAAACCATTTCAAATACCGTTGAATCGAGCGAATTGCCATTTGCATGCAGGGCTTTAATAGAATAATATGATTCAACATTTTAAAAGCGGGCTTCCAACTCGCGGGATATGCAGTCAAAGGGTTAATACAAAGAAACCTGATTTTATATCAACTGCAGAGTGAAAGAATTAGAAGGAACAGAGAATTAACGCCGTGTTCAACTTAGAAAAATTATAAATCTTATATCACATATTTTAATTAAAATTTTTGCATTCGATAAAAATGTAAATGAAAGCAGTATTTGCACTATGCTCTGGCTGTTCTCTTAATCAGAATTATTCATAAACGGGTTGACTGATGTGGCCCTTTGCAAAGAAGTGCTTGCTCTGGTAAGGATGGCTATTGGGCATTTTGGGTCATTTTCCAGAGGAAAATGGCCCAAAATTCTGGAGCAACAATCCCAGGTGTATTATTATTCCATCTTTCCCTTTTTATCCTAAATCCTTAATATGTTTAGCCAAGTGGGATTAGAACCAACAAAACAATTCAAAAATCAATTTTTAAATTTTATTGATCTCGAATTTTATTACAGTTTGATTTAACCTAAATAATATGTCCATAGAATTGATAATAAATTTATTTAAGGAAAAAGTCATATTCTAAAATTAACAGTCATTTTGCCACTAAGCTTGATTTATTTGGATGTTGCAGTTAGAAATTCAGTCATATGACAATTTTCAATATCTATTTTCACTGCATTAGTCACATAGCCATGGTTTTTTCAGGGTAACGTTATGATTGAGAAATTAAATACCACATTCCACCCTTAGTCAAATAATTTGCATTCATAAGTAGTCTGGTTCTCATACCTGTGACAGTGCACACCCCTTCTACTCTAGTCAAAGATTATGAATATTTAAAAATTCTGTTGATTACGCACACATCATACCATGCTTTGTAAATTAATATTGACACTGTATTTTTTTCAGAGACCCTAGCCAGTTTTTTCATGAATGATAACAATCCGCCATCTAATTTTTGGACTCTTGAGTTGCAAGATAATAATTTTAATAAAAAGACACGCGAACTCAAAATAAAATATTCTAAATCGTTATTAAATATTTTTTGTGTCTTTAAATATGCAATGTCTCAAAAATTAAGCTGATATTGTTTCCGTTTATTCAACTGGATAATCATATATGCATCTCCAAAGCTAAAAATTTCGTGCTTTTTTCTAGTTAAATGAAAAAAAAGCTTTGAAAAAAATGTAGTTCTCCAGTCTAAAATTTTTAAAAACAAATCTTTTATCTCTGTGCAAAATTCTATTAAGCAAAGTTTCAACAAAATCGATTTTTCTCGACTGAGTCATCAAGATGTGTTTACTTTTAAGTAAAAGACATGTTACTTCGTTTGGAATAAAGCAAAATTGATTTTCGGATGTGTTGCCTGAAGACAGTCTATTCTTTTCATGTCCAAAGTTTGAGAACTTTGTATAGTTAAAAATAACTAAAAAACATATTAACTTTTTTTTCTCAAAATACATTCTAAAAAAATATCTTTTAGTATTATATTCCTATAATCTGTGTACTAATCAATATTATAAAATCAACCTCCAAATTTAAATACTAATAAACTGTCAATTTTTTTATTTCTCGTATACGAATTAGACGAAGAGAAAGTATCTTAATCGTCAAAAAGTCGACCCCGAAATTTTGATGAATCTCCATATTTAAGACCGTCTTGAATCTAAATGACACATTTTTGGAATTTGTCTGTCCGTCTCTCTGTCTGTCTATAAATACGATAACACAAATACGTATTGAACTAAGCGAATTAAATTTGATATGGGAATTTTACGCCAAATTTTAGATTTCTGTCAAATTTTGGATGAAATCTGTATAAGAGAAGTCTGTCCGTGTTCACATGAATACGACAACTCAAAAACTTAAATAACTAGTTGGAAACAAATTTGGTACATAAATTTTATCAATATCATTGTAGATCTGTATCAAATTTTCGAAACACGGAAACAGGTTGACCGTCTGTCGGTATGCTTTTTCGAATATATGTGAACGCGATAACTTTAAAATGCAAGGCCTAGATAAATGAAATTTGGTATGATGTCTTGCTACCAAATGTGTAAATATATACAGTTAATTGTTCTTGGACCCAATCTGCAGAAAGGAAGGCGTCCGAAATGTATACTCGGTTTCTCTTCATTATACTGCGAAGCGCAAAACGTGTGAAAATCGAAAGGTAGGGGGCGTTGCCCTTTGTATTGCCAATCTTTGGCTTTGCTCTGGTCTCCATTTCCGAAGGCAATAAATCTCTGAGCACAACTGCCGGTCCCGGCCTTGCCCAAGGTTCGAAATTTTCATGCGGAAGGAGGGGAGAGAGTATAGTGAGGCAGGGAGAAGGCCTAAGGGAGACCACTCCCGCTCGTTATGTATTGCGTTTCAGAATTGTATGAAAGAAACCTTTCGTATTAAGAGGTGTTAAAATTATTTCCAATAAAGCAAAGTTTCTTTCTCCTAAAAGCCTTATTTAGGTATTTCTTTTTTCAAAGCTGAATATTTTCGAAGTTTGATTAGATTTAACGTCACACTCAAGTACTGAAAGTATAAATTGAGATGAATTTTTGTATATAGCAACAAAGAATGCAAATGAAACTACATTATATTTCGTTGCCAGGTATAAAACTCGTAAGAAAACAGGTGGATTTCCACGCGTCACCAGAAACATAAATTCACACAATCAAGCGAAACTTCTATGAAATGATTGCACAATTGTTGAAATTTGTAAAGAATACGTAGAAATAATTTGCTTATGCGTGTAGCCCATGTATCAACACAAAGCTTAATTCCTTGAAAATGAGAGTTCTGACTTAACCTTGTTGTTTTCAAGTATGCATGCATTCTATTTTTTTTCACCCATTTTCTTAAATCCATGTTCTCAATGTTATTTACTCACAATTTTATTGCATGACTAGAAGGAAATAGATTCTAATTTGAGAGATTGAAATTAACTAGATATGAATCTTAGAAAAGTACTTAATATCATGGTTTTACGAAAAACAAATTGATAGCGAATAAGCATGGAACATTAATCCACGAGTTCAAGCATGACCAATCATTACCAATCATGACAAAGCACCACTATTACAGAAAATTATACCGTTTATCTTCATATCGAGACCACTACTTTTTTAAACAATGTGCGATTCGATTTCGAAGGCATTTGGTATGGCACGAGTAAAAACAAAATCGAATGTTCTATCCATTGACGAAAAGATGAAAATCCTAAAATTCTTGGACGGAAATCCGTTAATGTAAAAAAGCGAAATTCCAGTCAAGTTTGGTGTACCAGCTAACACTCTCTCTACAATCATCAAAAATCGAGAAGTTGTGGAGCACAGGTTTCTAAGCAATAAGAAGGCGATAAAAAGTAGGAAATGTACTTTTCCGGATATGGACGAATGCGTCAAGAAAAGGTTTACGCAATGTAGAGACGAGGGAATCTCTACCAGTGGACAGATGGTACAAAGAAAAGCGGAAGACTTCGCCAAGGAACTTGGACATGGAGAACATTTCAAAGGCAGCAACCGTTGGCTCGAAAGCTTTAAAAATGGGCATAAAATCGTTTCCAGAAACTTTGCGGTGAAAGCGCATCTGCTCCGGAAAGTGTGTGTGAAGAATTGACAAAATACATCCCTACTCTAGTGAGAGGTTGCGAACCGAAGAATATTTTCAACGCAAATGAAACGGGTCTGTTTTATCAAAGCTTACCTGAAAAAACCGCCATGTTTAAGGATGAAGAGTGCAGCGGCGGAAAGCAAAGCAAAGTTCGTTTGCTCGTGCACTTAGCTGCCAAAGAAAATGGTCAGAAAAACTTCCTCCTTTCATGATCGGACGCTCGGAGAAACCTAGGTGCTTCGCTAAATTACGTCTTTCCCTTTCAAGTACAAAGCCAACAGGAAAGCTTGGATGACAAGTGAAATTTTCGGGGATTGGCTAAAATCTCTAGACATATCTATGCGAGTGAAAAAGAGAAAAATCATTCTTTTCATACATAACTGCAGTGCACATAACAACCTGCCTGTTTTGAAAAACATCTCTGTAAATTTATTTCCTGCAAACACCACTTTAAAGTTGCAACCTATGGATCAAGGAAAAATTAGAAACTTTAAAGTTAACTACAGAAGACAGTTGGTCCGCAAGCTTGTAGATGCCATTGATGAAGGAAGTACCCTCCCAAAGATCAACTTGCAGGATGACGGACTACGCACGGAGAAATGTGACACAGAAGAATGTCCAAAATTGCTTTTAAAAAGCTGGATTAAAGACTGGGTGAGAAGAGGAGAAAGAGATCAACGAAGAAGAGAGTGAAAGCATCAAAAAAGAAGCAGAAGAAACTGTTGACGCTGCAAATGAAGTCTTAGAAATAAATTCACATGAGTGGAATGCCATGAAATCTGGATTAAATGTCAACATTTCTTTTAAAGAATTTTTGCGAGTGGATGATTCCCTGGCAATATGCGGAACCTTGACAGATGCGGAGATCATCGATAGTGTCAGAGGCGTTTCAGAAGACGAAGAAGCAGAAGATCATACCGCTGCACCTAAAGTGACAACAAAAGAAGCAGAGAAGGCCGAGAAGGTTCGCAGCTATTGCAAACCTTAGAAGGCTAATAAAAACAAAGGAAGTTATATGTCAAAAGTCATTGAAAGACTATTTTTATTGTTAAAGGTACGTATGTATTATAAAAATTTTATGGAAGTATGTATAATTAATCTGCGATCATACCACTGTATTTTTTTTACAGCAAAACCAATTAAAACGTTTTTTAATTGACCACACTTAAAACTTCTGTAACTCGAAACCTGTTTATCTCGAATTTTTTTTTCTTTCCCGTGAGATTCGAGATAGACAGGTTCGACTGTATTATGTTATATTACGACCATATAACTTAATAGCTATAAACAAAATTACAGAAGTTTTCAAAAATATAAGTTTAAAAGTTAATCAGTGTCAGGTTCTTTCAAAATGGAGTCAAGTTGCAGTTCAATTTATTTTACCTCGTCCTTCTTGCAAGATGCTATTTCCATAAGTTTGAAAATATCAAGAGTAGTCCAATTTTTGGGCCAACTTAACCTATAACTTGCCCAACGTTTGCATCTCATTATTAAATGTTCCACAGATCCAATTTATTCACCACAGTCGCAGATTGGGTTTTTGTGAAAGAGCCTCTCCTGATAAGTTCCAAAAACTCCATAGGCTGTATAAATCTGATTTTCATAGAAATTTACCAGGACCCTATTGAAATTGACTTTGTCAAAGAATCTTCTAGTCCATTTTCCATTCTTCGAACTCTCCCATCTTTCTTGTCATCTTGTAAGATTATTAATTTTACCTTCATTTCTTATCTGGAGACAAGATTTACTAAAGAAATAGTCAATTCTTTCAAGCCGTGTCGCTTCTTTCTTTAGTCTATCAGCTTCCTTATTCCCTATTATGTCCTGATGAGCCTTTACCCAATATTACAGTGGAAAATGAACAACAAATAAAGTTTATGTTAGCCAAAGATGTCTGATGTCGTTGAGAAAAAGAAAATAAATCAGTATAAAAATATGTTACGGCAAAACACTTACATAAAAAATGAAAAAAAAAAAAAAATAAGCACATACATTTTTGAAAACAAAATTACTAATGATTGAAGCAATTGATAAGAGTAGAATTTTGCTCTTTCACCAGAGTATCTTGAGAATGACACAAAAATTAAAATGCTGTCCAAAAATATGTAAAAATATATCAATTTCTTGGTACTACGATATAAGGAATGATATGCTCCAAAGAAGATGAAAAATAAGAATTGAGCTCAAGATTAACTACTTAGAATTATTTAAATATAAATAAGATCAAAATTTATAATTATTATGTATTTGTATCAAAACATCATCAAAATTCTCAATATGCTTCATTTTTCATTTTATTCAAATATTCCAAAAATTGTGATAAAATTCCTTTTGTTATTCTTATACTAATCTGTGAATCAAAAGCTTACCATTTTATTTTTACTATCTCGGGACAAAATCTTATCAGACAGTTATTGCTATTTGATATTTAATATGACAGAAAATCAACTCAAATTTGGATTTTTAAAGGACGTTTTGATTGTAATAGTACACAGGATTATTTTTCATTAACTGCTTTTAAATATTCAAAACTTATTATAAAAGAAACATCGTTAAAAGGTTTGAAAACGCATGGATCTCAAATATATACATATTTTACGAGAAAAATGAAAAGTTGTGGCAAAATAAGTAACTGAAATTTATATAAGCTTATATTTTCATTATTTAGATCAAGATGAATTTGCATTTGATGATCATCCTGATATTCATGGGTTAACCGTTTGCAGACCGAATTCAGATCCTGGTTAATTTTTAATTATATTTTTGCATATTTCACCTTCAAAAGCTTTAGTTCAAAGATATCAATAATTAAAATATGAATAAAAAATTTGATATATGTTATTCATGATGTTCCCAATTGGGAACATTGGCCACTTCTGATTATTCTCCTTACACTACACGTTGAAATGGAGGACTGTGATGATCAGACTAAATCATAAGCAAAGTATTGCAAAAAATATTGTTATAACTAAGCGCAGATGTGAATTTAAATAAAAAATTATGAATTTAAAAAATACAAAGTATATTTTGAACAAAAAAGTGCAAAAACTGAAATTTTATAACGGTAGCCAATGGCACTCTGGAAAGTAGTTCAAATGCAATACCCTTTTTGGCCCATATTGCGCTGTAATCTTGTATTTTCTCCAAATTATGCATATTTACCCGAGTTGTTACAATAAAGCAATGACTATCACTTTTCAGCTGCGATATACAATCGGTAACTTTTGGTCGTGTCTGAGGTCAATCTTTTTTTGCCCCAATTCGTAAAAGAATAATTGTGACTTATAGACGAAACTCCAAATGATTAAGTTGGTTTCTTTTCGTGCGAGTTGCTGTAAGCAATAGCTATCCGGAAACAACAATTATATTTAGTCCATTTGCAAATAAAATAAACCACTCCTTCTTTTTGCGAAGTTGTGATGGTAGTTTCTCGCATTTTATACAACTGATAAATCCCACAAAGCCCACAATTATATTTATGAATCCAATTACGTTGACCTATGCGTACCTTTATTTTCTGTGCATGAGAATATATTTTGATCAGTTGGATTGGGAGTTGAAAATTTTAATTAGAAGAAATAATCGCTAGACAATTATCATTCCTACTATACATAAATGCTTATCCGACAAATTTATAATTACCCCTCCATATTACTGATAAGAATAATTTCTTTTCGCCAAAATTAAAACATTTACCTTCTAGCAACCGAAGAGGATTTCCTTTCCTGAGTTATATGAGAAATGTCCATTTCATTATGCTTTCAGCGGAAACTCACAATATAGAAATTGCTTCTTTCATAGAATGGTCACGAATGGCCAATGTTCCCGATTGGGAACATGAAACTTTAATGAATTATAACAAATGCTTTTCTTATTTATATAATTATATTTTATATGTTATTAGTAACTTAGAGATTTTTAACTATGAGTATGGCTTTTTAGAAATTTTCGATCGTTTCTTAATTTTTTAGGACTTTTATGCTACACACAAATAAAAATGTGAAAACAGCCCATTTTTAAGGATTTCTGTGCATTGCCCAATATATATCTAAAACATAATTTGTATATCAAACACTCAAGCTTACTTTTATTTATAATTACCAATTTTTCAAAACAATATGAATGATATTTTATTATTAAATGAATTTTTATTTCGATGTTCCCAATTGGGAACATTGGCCTGTAAACAGTTAAAACCTTTCTATGTGTAAATTCCGTCTGCAATCGAATATATAATATAATATAAATAATATTTCATGAGAAACGAATAACTCATGGGGTAGCAGAATCATTACTTATTTGAATAAATGATTTCGAGAAAAGTAATTTCAAAATTCTTAACTCAAAATATGTGAATGAAAATTTCCGAGATACGTCCTTTTCTGTTATGGCGTAATGTTTCTCCAACTTGCATGGATCATCACGTATTTAATGATGCATTTCATCCAAAAGCTGTGAAAAATTTCTTTTGGAATTTTCCTATAAAATCAGCACGATTCACTGAAAAGATCATAAGAAGAAATCCCTGTTTCGTTTTATTAAACCATGGCTAATTTATTTCCTGAAATTCTAAAATATTATATTCGAATGTATCACAGTTCACTCGATATATGAAATAGGAAAATATATTAGTACGTCACATTTTCAATCAAAAATAATTTAGTATCCTTTCTGTTGTATATTGTAAAGATATTTATTTTCTCTTTAGTTTAGTTTTTATTTTTTTATATTCTTTTTTCCGAAATCTTAGATAAAAATAACCTATTTTCACAATCTTAGAGAATTTGGAAATTCTTGGAATAACAAGAAAAAAATTGGAATAAATTTTATTAAAACATAAATAGGCATCATATGCAATAATACATTTTTTACTTGGTTTACATCGACTATTCATCAGAACGCTGCTTTCCGAATTATTCATTGTTATTGTCTATTTACCTCTATATTGCCTACAGAAAATCCTTCATACATACAGAAATTCCTTCTGACTTCTCAAAATTCTCGAAATGTGTCAAAGCATACTCTCAGAGTATGTTTTCACTTGAAAACAGAAGGATTGCTTCAGATGATTTCTTTCTTTCACAAAAATCTAGAAAACTGGAAGCCGTTAGAATAACCCTTCTATTTGCCTTTGGAGGTCTCATGTCACATTTCCATTGAAGAAGAATGCCTTTCTAACGGTAAAGCAAACTATATAACAGAAAATTTGAAGCTGTATTTCTTGATCCGCAAATTCTTTCGACGCGCAGTTGGTCTTAAAAGCATGCTACAGTATTGGATCAGTTTTGCAACTTTGAATAGGACCTGAAAAAATACCTGAAACACTTACAAAAAGCTTTATTTGTCAATATCCGTCTATCGCACTGTTACAGGCAGATAAAAATTATGTACAGTCAAAGTTCGGTTTACGAACTGAAAAAGTTTAAGTAGGTTATCGTAAATATAATTTACATTACCATGGAAATTAATGTAAAGTTGAATTGTCTGTTCCTGGACGCTAAATAACTGTGCGTTTTGAACTTTACGACAGAGCTTTGTGAAGTTTTAGACAGAATTACTTGCACGAATTTAGTGGAAAGCTTGAAAGTTCATACAAAAACATATAAGCTGTACAGTTTTGTGTTCCCATTGTCAATACAAAGTTTTTGTTAATATTATCACTACTTTATGGCAGACAACGATTAAAAAATATTACTATTAATTATTGATGAACGAAATTAAAAAATATTACTAATTACAAAATTAAAGAAATTAAAATTATTGATAATTAAAAAATTAAAATGATTGATAATTAAAAATTTAAGAAATTAAAAATAGCTAATAATTAATGAAATTTAAAATTATTAATAATTTAAAAATTAAAGAAATTAAAAATTCTAATATATCATGAATGTGATAAAAATTTCGGTTTACTTAGTGTATTTGTATCAGTGGCTCGCGGTTTTCCAAATTTTTATGTCCAGATTTTTGTTTTTGTTTTTTTACATTTTAGTCCACTAATAAAAACAAGTTTTTATTACTTTTTATTTTATTAATTTTTGAAATACATTATTACCAAAATAACCAACTACATGCAAACACTAAAGAAATAATTATTAGCAAAGTACTGAAAAGAAATAGAATCATCCCAATTCTCGAAAATATTTTCCTGTCACATGATTGTGAAAAAATCTGTATTTGCATGTTTAAGTTTACCACTCTTAAGTTTGAAAAGTGGACAAATAATATCAAATTACATTTTTCAATTTTGCTTTTAATCTCGTGGTTTATCCTCCTCAGCATTAGAATTTAAGATTACTAAGAGGAGAGTGAACTACAGGGTCCTAGATTTGCTTGCAAGTGAATAAACGCGTAAAATATATTATTTAAAATTAAGATACATGAATATTTTTATGACTTTTTTTTCAGATTTATGAAACATTACATTTATGCCTACCAAAGGAAATCAATCTATATGCTCCTATATCCGTTTACAGGCAAATAATAGTTTGAAAATACCAAGTGTTAATTTGTGTGACAGATGTTTTTCCTACTGTTTTTCAGATTTAACTGAATTTGGCATGTGTCTTTCACTTTAAGATTCTGTTTTTGATAAAATAATTTTTGTACTTTTTACTTTGTTGTGTTTCCGTTTGAAAGCATTAATCTGTTTTCTCACTATACCAAATGCATTTTTATCTCTTCATGAAATAGTATCTACTTTACTATCTTACATATTTATAGAAAAAGACTATATAAGTTGGAAATAATTGAATGTAACGAGTTCTTTAACAGAGTGATAGTATCGATTACCAGCAGATTAATTTGCTTTTGGAAGAATTTATGTCTCTTCTGTAGTTCAATTTGGACATGCAAATGGCATAATAAAGCTTAACGCATTTTCGAGCCAAATAAAAAAGTCTATTAACTTTCAGAAGTACTTAGATAAGCATTCCAAACGTCTTTCGCATAAATAAGTGGTATTCTGATCGCATCTCTACGGTCAGATTAGTCAAAATGGAGAAAGTTAATGCAAAGTTTCAGTCATTAAATCGTATTTATGATCACAAAATGATATTAGGAGTAAATACATTTTTGAATAGCTAATGTCTGCAAAGCGGTGACATAAGACATCATAATGATAGCTAGAAATATTTTCCTTTGTATTTTTTTGCAGGTGCAATTTACGTGCATGTGCGTGTTTTTTAAATTGATTGCCATTTTAATGTTGAATCATTGAAATATCTATTAATAAAATTAGTTTTTTCTACTTTTACAATGTGCAGCGGAACTATATTTTTTCATTTAGAGAATTTCATATAAAGAAACTTTACATCAATGCATAGGGATTTTTTTTCCATTTATATGTCTGATGGACAAAAATTTCATTAATCTTGAAAAGTAGAAAAGTAATGCAGTTTTTAACTACTTAAATTCTTGTTGTCTTTTATTGAATGTGCGAATTCAAAACTATGATAATATTTCTAAGAAAAAACTGTGTTCATCTCTACCAATAATAAAGGAGAATGTCTGTCTGTCTGTTGACGCTCTACAGGTCAGACCGCTGCACCTAGACCTACGAAATTTGGCACAGACATACTTTGGAGGGTGGGAATGTGCTCCTCGGAACCCTTTTTCGAAATTTTAATTAGAATTTTAATTAATTAAAAATTAAGCGAAATTTTGGCGTTTTTCGTTAATAACTTGAGAAAATATTACAGCACAATCATTTTTACACCATCTGAAAGTGCAAAAACTTACCTTTCCAATGATATTAGTATGACTACTGTGCAATAATTACTTTTAATTTTACAATGTTTTAAATTGTCATTAACTGCGATCAAGGTCGCTCAAGGAGACAGTTTCTCTTTTCAACCAAAGGTAGGGCGGCAGCAAACAGGTCTTGAGCCTGTAAATTCGGTTGCCTCAGAGCCCGGGGTGTAGGGGGGACACCCCCATTAAACCGTCATTTGTCAACAATGAAAGGGAAGCCATTGTTGGTCATTTGCGGTTAGAAGGAACGGATTTAAAAAGTTCATATCGCAATCAATAGGAAAATAGCGGTTGAAGCAACAGGAATGATTTTCTGAATTAAGTATAAAACCTTTTAATGATAAAAGTGATATTTTTTAAATTCGCTACAATTGATTAATTTCCGCCCAAATTTTTTTGTACACATCTTGCGTAATGCAGAAAAAATTATCCAAATACAATTACTGTCTAAATGTATTACACAAAATGACTGACTAAAATGTTGACATAAAATGAAGATCAATACTTTTTATAGGTCATCAGTATTGTAGTTTGTAATACGATTAAGAGAGCTGTTTTGTTTATAAGGAATAAGAAAGTAAAGTCGGAAACGAAAATAACGCAGGTTAAATGTCTATCTCGATTTAAAGTTAAAAATTACTTCGTTAAGGGAACTAGAAATAAAAAATTATGCATAAGAGATTCATTTGAAATTATATTCCCGGCGAACAAGCTGGTCTCCGAAGGTGGCTAGTTTTCAATAATTCTATTGCATTTAAAACAAATAATTTTAATGCCATTAAAATTGTATGATGATCGTCACTTCAGAAGAAAGGATTTTGTTAGGTAAAGTTTTGATATTTTTGAGATATTTATTAGCTTTAATAAGAACTTTTCTCTCTTCGTGACTGTGTAAAATTAGTAGAAAATCCCATCTCATTCATTTATTAACTTAAACGGTTTTTATCAGTATGGCGATTGTTTAATGATATTAGATAATTCCTCAAATTTTAACCCTCCTTAACTTTATTGATTTATATTGATACACAAAATTTTATTTTAATAACGTTGTCATACATTTCGAATTCTAAATAAAAATCAGTTTAATCTTTAATATTAAAACTTTTATTATTCAACTATTTCCAATAAATTGTTTGAAAAGAAAAATGCTATTTCTCATGAGTGTTACATTTAAATTCTTAATTCTAAAAATTCAGTGAAAACTTTTAGATTTTATCTGTATCTCAAAATATTAACTAGGATGAAATAACTCGTTTCTCCAATGAGTTCACAATTTCTTCATGAGTTCTTACCTCAAACTTACTTCCCCTCAAACTTTTCAGTTAATTCGCTCAGAAAATTAGGTCTTAAAATATTTTACGAGTTATAATAGGAACAAATAATTTACGTTATCGTAATAATCAAACGATTGTGTCGGATAACAATAAGCAATTGTTTATCCTTTGACGTAAATTAGAGTATATAAAACACTAGTTTTAATTTTTTTGTTATTTTTCCCCAAAATAATATTCATTCAAATGTTTCAAATTTATGGGAAATTTCATGGAAACTGACTGGTGTGAGAAAATGCATGTTCTTTCGAAGGAAGCATAGTTTATACATTAACCCACGATTGCTAATAAGCATGCTATTGTTCCGCTTCCGTTAATTACAAGATAATTATAAAGCACAGCAGAATAGACTTATTTAACCTGTATAACAGCAATTACTGAATAATGTTTCCTGTAAAACAAGATCATTAAGAATATATATTCTGATGCGCGATGAAACTAGTCTATTTGGAACTAAAAGACATATTCTGGCCTCTTGTAAGTACTTTTCAGTTTAATCTAATAAATGCGTTTAGGATACGATTAGGAAGATTAAAGCATAATTAAAGATTTTTGTTCCAAACATTCGGTGATAATTTAGAAGTAAGTAGGATGTATCATTAATAATAAATAATACAAAAGAAATTCTAAAATTGATTTCACTCTAAAAAACATATTGTATTACTTTAAATCCTTGAAGAATCATTTTTCTACGTATCTAAATATATGACATCGTCGCTAAACAAGCAACACCACCTTTCTCAATTTTTTGAAATTTCAAACAGGAAGAAAAAAAATATTCGCAACAAATAACGAATATTTCAGAATTTCTTGAACATCTGATATGAACATGAGACCGCAAGTTCCCAACAGATAGTTTATTTGTTCCCACCAGATCCTTATTTGTTGCGAAAAATTCAGTTTTTTCTTCTTCTGGTAAATTTCAAAAAATTGATATAGGTGGCGTTGCTTGTTAAGCGACGATATATTCTCTTTTAGAAATATGTTTATATTTTGATGTAACAGAGAATCCTTGGAATACTTTAGAAAATAATAAAGGAGTCCCACGAAATTTTTGTATTGAACAGTAATATCGATAAATTTGGCTTCCATCATTAAAAATACGATAGATCAATGGAAGAGTTTGAATGTCCAAAAAGCCGAGAATTTAAAGGATGTTGCTTAGATTATTTTTATTCATATACCAATTAAACATGAAAGATTCTAATCTTTTGGAAATTCAGTGCCTGTACATTACTTAAGAATGTTTGTAGTTTTGGAACTATATATAATTTTGCGTAGTTAAACTGCACTATAAAGAGGAATTTGAAGAAAGGATTGTGAGTTTGCAGTTTCAGAAATTTGAGTAAGAAAGTGACAAGGAGATCAAGGAGTGGTTTCTAAGATGACGAATGATTTTTTAAAAAATATATAAAGTTGCGCAAAACCTTCCTTTCTTTAATCACACTTCATCTTACGGAGAACTTCCGTCTGGACAAAAAAATACTTTAGTACAAATGGATTCTTTGTCTTTGATATATTTTGAAGAAATGTCTAATTAATAAGAAAGCTAATAAGATGTTAATCGAATCGATCGAAGTAATAAAAAAAGATATTAAAGATAATAAAATTCTTGAACACCTACTTTTCAAATTTGAATAAGTTCCTTCCTTGGGAAAACATTAAGGTTTTCTATTAAAACATTTTTTTTCAAAAGGGATGCATGATACTAAAATATGTTTAGTGCCTCAAAAGGAAATGTCATTTAAAAATATTGCTTCATTTATTTATATTTTCTTTCTGCTAAAAAAAACTCTTCCTTTTTTACTGCACTCTTTTTTATTTGAGTATATATCGTAGTCTAATATGTTGGATTCTTTTAGTAAGAAATACAAATTTAGCATTTGGAAATTTCTTTGTGTTGATTTACAATAAACTCAGAACTGCAAAAGAATTTTTATCTCAAGAACTAACACACCTTAGGGCATGTTGCGATTTGGTTGCAAAGGTATTGCATGTCTCTTTCAATTTCATTTCACGTGACTTACAAAGTGTATTTTAAGCCAATGCATTGCTCTCAAAACACGTTTTTACCCATTACCATGTAACCTCTTGCTTATTATTTAGAATGTCATGAAAATAAGATAATCTGTTTTCAAAAGCATCTTTCATTTTCATATTTTCATTCCTTATTATTTGGAATAAAATGAAAGTTTTTTTTTGACAGAATTTCCTTTAGTCATCATAACGTTTTAATAAATTTTGGAAAATAAATAAAAACTATAATAATAAATTCTTAGAAATAAATATTAAACTATAAAAAATGTTGCTTTTAAACTTTTCTTGTGTATTAATTGAAATAATTTATATTCAAGATCAATATGCTGTGCGCATCTCTTGTGATGGCATTAACTCTACAACATATCTCATTGCTTGTTTCATACTTTTCCTCCTTTCATTACTGATCCGCAAGAGGGGAAGGCATTGTTTAGTTATAATAACAGCCCGTTTTGAAGCAGCAAGATGGCTATTTTGGGACTGACCTCGTAATTTTGAACCACGGTCAGATGGCGAGGACGACGCCTAAGCTGATAACCCTTCTCAAAGCCCCCGCACCACACCAGCGGGAGAGGATTTCGCCACTACGTATGATTTAGCGTGCAGACCCCATACACGACGGATCTTCAGTGGAATCGAGTTTCGAACTTGGAACTCTCCAACCCCAAAGCCGAAACTTTACCGATAGGCCACCGAGGACAAAGGAAAGGATCTGTTATCGAAGAGGAATTCAAATTTATCTACTTCTCTCAATTACTCGTTTACAATAAACTTAATATTTCTTAATTCAATTAAGTATCAAACACGAAAAATTCTCCGTATGTATAAAATATAAAATATTTATTTTTTATATTCCAGAAACATGACAATATTTTCAGAAGATATTTTACGATATCTCCACGATGTTGCTATGATATTTTGAATATCGCACACATCGTAAAGGTATAGTACGAATATTGTAAGTCATCGCGTGCTAATAGGGCATTCATTAATATTTTAATTCTGTTTATGAAACAAACCCATAGGATTCATAGTATATATGTTTAGAATTTTGAATTGGCAGTACGTAGCATGTACATATATTTATAGACAAAATATAATATTTTCTGCAGATCTTCAGTATCGTTTTATGCACAAGCGTTATTGAATATAAATGCACGAGGATACAAGTCAAAACAATTTCTATTTTTTTAAACGCTAATTTCTTAAAAAGTTTTACTTTTAAAATTATTTTCGCAGATGAAAATACAAAAAAAGAAAGAATAAACAAGCAAAGTCAAGGTCCATCTGAGAGTAATTTATCATTTTTGACATAAATGTTAATTAAGAATGGATGATTAACTGTTAAATACTTGTAGGTTTAAAGAATTCAGAATAAACGAAATAGATACTAATCAATAATTAATTACCTAATGCAATTAATTATTTAAAAGAAAATAAGAATTTCCGTAATACATTTTTAATCTTTATTATCTCATCAACAATTACTTACTTAAGGAACTCTAAATTGATAAAGGAAAATGAAAAAAGTACTTTCTGTTCACTTGACTTAAATTAATTAAAATATTTATACCATTAATTTAGCTTTCATATTCTGGATAAAGTTTTTTTTATTCACGTACATGGTAATGTGCGAAACTGAAGTAGTAGTTACTGAATTAAAACTCTAGGAATGAATTTTTGTATTGCTGTTTGAATATAAGTTTTTTAAAATTTGTAACAGAAGAAGAGTTTAATCCTTTTCATTTCATGTAAAAATTCAACATAAACACGAATTCAATAGGTTTTATTTTAACGCATAAAAGAATTTTCAAATTATCTTAATGATATATTTAAGAAAATTATTTTTCAAATATTATTACAAATATTTTTCGGAGATAATGAAAAACGTATTTTAATTAATGCATAAATTCTTTAACGGTATCACTATATTTCAAATTAAGACGAACGTCATAAAGATTCATAAGAGAGGTCAGAATTTGTATTAAAAAATTAATGAGAAAGAATATATTGTCATTAGTTGGACACTATATATTAGAGTAATTACCATTTCTTTTGCATTTAATATAAAATTGTTCTTGTAGCATTTAACATTACTTCGGACAAATGCTTCTTAAATAAAATATTTTCTCCTGTAACCTTTTCATTCTAATTGTAATTATTTTACACTTTTCCACCTAGCGTTATATAACTGAACTCTTATTTAGTTTCAAATAAATAATCTTATTTTTGAAAAAAGGAATTTAAAGATAGCATTTTTTTGCAAGAAATGTGTTTAAAAAAGCTACGTAGAATTCAAAGAGAAATTTATTGATAATTTATGAACTTTTAACAAAAAATACGATCTGATTCGCAAAGTATTTGCATAATTGTTTTAAACGTTTAAAACTTTGTGTATTTTTAAATGAATTTCTTAAGGAAACTGCATTAAAATGGCCTTAATTTCTCGATTATTTGTTCGTCTTTTATACCTGGGATTCTAGGAGATTTCTTAGAAACAAAAATATTTATAGAGCATTTAATAATGTTACTTAAAAGGATAGGAACTTACTATAAACATCTTTTTCCTTATAACGCTATATGCTGAACACCTTTTCTTATCCAATAAGTTTTATAAAAAATATATATATATCATTCCAAAATACTCAGTTTATTCATTTTTATATAGACGAACACAGTGACCAATCTTTATTTACTACATACTAAGCAAACATTTTGCATCAGCACATTGTATAATATTCTAGTTCATGGAACATTATCAACTAAATGAGATTTTGGATTTTTTGCCAAGATTTAAGCTTGTTCCAAGTTAACATTTGGTCTATAGTTGTTTGTTTCTATACTATTCAATTAGATGTGCGGATGTACAATAGTTTTTGAGGCGTATTATAATTTATTAACCTTCTGAACATTTCTGAAATCATTTCTTTCATTATTTTTTATGCAATTGAGGTTGCCTTAGGCTTAGTAAGTAGTGTCTTTTGACTGATGATAAACTGATTTTTTTGCTTGTTATTAAAAATAGAATTATAATTGCTTGAAAAACATTTTAATCATATATAAAGCAACCAGTCTGCAGCATCCAATATAGACTATTTGATAAATTAATATTGTGTACATTGAATTGTATTATCAGTGCATAGACTTGCATAAATTATTGACTTTAATAATTTGAATTTAAAATACTTTTTTAGAAAGTTGAATTTACCCCGTATATTTTATTTTTAGAATTAAATTTATCAGTTTTTATTAGTTTCATAGAGACTGCAGCTATCCTCATCCATTTCTGAATATTCTCATCATATATGTATAAAACTGAAAGGTGGAAATTGCGCTTATGTATATATATAACAAAAAAACACTTAGCCATCCATTTTTAGCCCACAGTCCAATAACAACTTTTTTCGACTAAAAAAATTTATATCATATAGATTAAGTTTTTCTGGCAGTATACAATTATCAGTTGCACAAACAGTTCAGTTAAGCTATTCATAAATATGCTACATAGCTTTTGAAAGCACACATTAGGCACGCATTAGACTGAAAGATCAAAGCTATTCTTGTGAAGAGGTATACAAACATACAGAACATTAAAGCATCCATTAGCAGACAAACAATCCAATAACAAATCTTCTTGGAATAAAAGCCTAGTTTCTACAACTGCAGAAAATATTCTAAAAATGTTGACTTATTCTTCTCAAACAATAAACACTAGAAGATGCTGGATTTCCGATCGGCAAAACTTCTATATTCTTGATATGGAACCATAAGCTCTAAAGGCAGTTAAAAGAAGTTTATTTTCCTCAATGTCAGTGGGGAAACTTTGGAATAAGAGAAGGCTTTAATATTCCTTCCAAGAAGTTTCATAGAATTAATGGGAGGTTTGAAAATCATATTGTGAGAGAGCAAAGGCATGAACTTGGAAGTTGGAAATTACTTCGTTTTTTTTGTCGTCTTGAACGGCCAATAACATTTTCACCTTTCATAGAGTTAATGATTTTTCCCTAGCGCTTGTTCTCTTCCACTAACTAAGCTCCTTGCTAAACCTTATGTTTCTTCGCCATACAATAGGAACTCACTGAACATCTGATAATAATGTTGGCAGACACATTAAGGCATCCCACTGGTTTAAAATCTTCGTTTTTGATGAAATTATCCAAAGCAATTTTTATGACTTCATTTTGTAGCCTGTTTAATAAGCTTTCTAAAACTGTCTCACGTTTTACTCTACGCGAATTACAAATGGAGTTAGAGCTGTTTTATTACCGAACTGTAAGCATTATTTTAAGTTGCATGAAAACTTTAAATGCGTTTTCTGAGAAATGATATTTTTGAGGAAAAGTGTCGACCGTAACAATGATTTCTCAAAACGTTATTCAAGTATTGTTATCAAATTTTCTGAGGTTGTTTTCTGTAATATGCTTGATGTTTTCCTCTAAAAACTAAGGTCAATTTTAAAATCAAATAATATTTTTAAGTGTTTAAATATAAACGTACAGGAAAAAGTTACAGGATCTATCCTATAGTTGTGCTCTTAACAACCATTACTCAGAAACAGTTACACGATGTTCGTTTTAGAAACAAATTGCTTGTTACTGGCGGGGTGATTGCAAGAGGAATTTTTAGTTTTCCTAGAAGGAAACACAAATGTGGGCCATTTCTCTCCTACCACCATGTTAGTACAAAGTCGCTTTTGTGAACAGAAAATAAAACACTTCTCCTCTACACTCAGTCCTTGACTCATAGACCTGGCTAAATATGCTAGACTAAAAGGAATTAGAACCGGCAATTATGCCGACAGCTGATTTTTAGCATTCTTGTTTCAGCACAATTTAAGGAATTTCTATAAACAAAACCTTTATCCTTTAAAAATATGCTAAATTTTTTAGTTATTTGATGATAAAGAAATGAACTGGCAAACATTTTTCTCTGTCATCACTATCCAACCGATATGAAATGAACCACTTTCTAGGCATAAGAATGTCGCAGTAGTAGAAATAATCTGCCTCGGTTTCTCGATTAGTGGGTCTCGGATTTGAAACCTGATTCAAGGTGCGTGATCCGTTGTGTAAAAGAGTCAGGGGCACTTTAAAGCTGTTCTGTACCAAGCACCTCCATGACTAGTTGAAGGAGGCTTCCAAACATATAAAAAATGGGATGGAGGTTTGAAAAAGGAGTCTCAGATAAAGTATCTCTCTAGCCATCTAATTCTATTTCGCGCTATCCTACCTCAAATGATCTCTGTGTGGCTTTAAAACATGACATTAATATTTTAAAAAAACAGAGTCAAAGAACTGTTATGAAGATTTAAAAAAAATTAAAATCAACCCAAAGAACTGTTATAAAGATATTAAAAAAATTAAAACCGACCCAGTTTAATGCAGACTCAGATCTCAGTTGTCAAAAAGAGAAAACTTCGAAAATTATTGCAAATGTATTTCCTTTTATATTTAAGAAACTCAAATAAATTTATTTCGAAAAAAAATTATCATGAAGCTTGAATTTAAACTTAAATAAGAAGAATACAGTCAATCCTTCGAAATCGAGATTCAATGAACAGTTGCCAAACATTTGTATTTAATGTTTAACGAAAATCTATTTATCTTCCAGATAAAAATATGAAGAGTCTTGTGCTGGCACGAGTCTTTGATATTATATGATTTCGATAAATAAGTGAATTTTAGTTGGTGTTGGCTGAAAGAGGCAAAAGCTGAAAAGAGTCATTCATTCGGTGGTAGGCTCAGTTGGTTGTCAGCAACAGAAGATTCCAAAGACGGTTATTACCTCTAGGGCTAAATCCAATTTAGCCGTAAATTCTGAAACTTCTTGAGAAATGCAATAATAACGTCCCATATTACTTTGATAAAGGCTTTCGCAAAATTTAGTTCCTATGTACCCTGAAACAATTTCCAACGGAACTGTGAACTGAGAATTATTTTAGATAGGTGTGTAAGAGCACATCTATGCTATATTCTGTGTGAAATAATCACTTTATCCCAACAGGAATTTTTGTAGCTCTTGAATACAGAATTTAACATCAAATATTTCACACTGTTTCAATGTAAGGGAACTTATAAAAGCAATACTTTTATTTAAGGTAAGGAACCAATAAACTCTTTTATAAAAAAAAAACTTGTGCAGTTTATTGTAGTGCTACACCTAGATATCTGCCATAATGTAGGTTAATAAAACATTTTAATCAATTTACATAAATTTTAAAAAGAAAGATTTTAATTATTACCGAAAAAGTAATAATAAATATAAATACTAAACAACATTTTAAGAAATGTTATGACGATTTTTTGTTTAAATAATTTATTAGGAATGAGGTCTCTTCCAAAAACGTAAAAAACTCTTCACTGAACCGTATTCCACTTATAAACCCATGTTTTCTAAACTGTTTCTGAAGTTTCTTATGACACGAAAACTCAATTTTCTATAACGGACTATAGTAAACTGCTTGCGCTCATTTTACCATGGATTTAAAAATGTAATAATCTAAAAGAAGAAGTTACCACAACACGCATCATTTTAAATCCTAATAATGATGAATAAGCAGTTTTTTATTTATTCATATTAACATATTTTATCTGAAAAATATCTAGAATTTCTTAACCATATTATTACTTCCCCACGTCGAAATTTCGACGTCTAAGATAATTATCTATAAACTAATTAACGATTGAGGACTTTGGAGGTTTCATTAAACTGGATTCGTAAGAGTATTTCTAACTTTAATTTAAAAATTAATTCACTGATTAATAAGTTTTAAACGACTTCGAAACACATGATCTTGACATTTATGAAACTTCTTAAATGTGAAAAGCATTTCCAAAACGCAACTTAAATGAAAATGAAACATTTATTCGAATCTACTGAATAGCACTTCAAATGGGCGATACAATCTTCAAAAAACCATATATAAAAATAAATCAAAATATATTATTTTCCCTCGAAGAAAGTATCGAATCCCTGCGTTTCCCTATGTAAATCATGCTTGTTATGTTGGAATACATCTGAACGCGATCAAGATTTAACTCATCTTCATAGATATTTCTTTTACACTTGGTTATCTTTTTTTTTTCATTGCTTTACTTCTGCTTTTCGAATGACAGTAAGTTCTCTAAAGATGTATACTTTATGCTAGTTTTTATTCTACTAATCCAGAAGTCGCTTTGCTTCCCTACAATACATCGCAAAAAGTTTAGAAAATGAACAAATTCACACAGATTTTTACATTTAAAAATATTTAATCAATTTTTTGAATACTGCTTCATTGTAATTTTCTATGCAAATGCAATACTTTTAAAACCAAAATTTCAATTCTGTGGATTGTTATTTACTGTTTATTAACAAAATATAATTAACACTGTCTCAGAAGTTTAGACAAAAAATTAATTAAGGCTAAATAAACCGATCGAAACATAATATAAAATATGATTATATTCTCATTCTTGTTAATTAGTTCCTCCACATTTTCGATTAACCTCTTAACCCTGATTTTCTGTTCGCATTTGGCATATGCATGTAACGTTCGGGTCAATATGACCCTAACACTTAATACTAAATACAAGGTAATATGTTCTCCATGCTTTCAGAACAATATTATGTTCAGAGATAAATAAGATATGTTTTAGAAGAATAAACATGATATATCTGAAAAACAATGCAATGAATATATAAATATAAGTATACATATCTAAAATAAAAAAGATAAATTAGAATATTTTTTTAATCTTACCTCTTTATTATTTACAATTCAGACAAAAATATGATTCATGTTGCTTGCACATTTGTTTTTACAATTCTTGCACAATAATTTTATTTTATTGTCATTGCTTGATTGACAGAACATACATCGGGCAAGTTTATTACTGAACAGTAAATTAACAATTGATGTTAATGATAAAAACATTTTGCCATTTGTCCTGTATTCTTTTCACTATATTACGTGATTGTTTATTTGTTTTGAGATGTTTTTTTCGCCCAAATTTATGAAGCAATTGATGAATTGCCTAGTTCTTCTAAAAACAATCTTTTAGTTAATTTGTTTGCTATTTATTGCTATTTATTGATGCCTTTAGAATAATTACATTATAAGCAGAACTATCCAGCATATTATAAAATGTAACAATAGGCCAATGAATTTTTTTTCCTTTTACAAATATATATATTCAAAAGTTGATAAAGAGTATCCACAGCTCCATTACTGGCACTGTACTTCTAATAGCATTCCCGGGTTTTTGTCAAGTCTGTTATTAATTGATTTATCATAAAGCATTATACTCATAAGAATGATGATCCATTCTTTTCCATATATCTTTCCACCTTCAATAATTGTCATTTTTGATGTTATCATTCTGAATTGTAGACCTGAATAAAGTTTCAAATGCACTTCTTACAGCCCTTATTCTTGATATTGAATATATAGTCACGCTTGGAGAGATGTTTTCATAAATTTATCAGAATTCAAGCAGCCAGAACAGGGAGGCGGATCCAATAACCAGTTTATATTTTGATGTTTGGATTGAATAAGCTGCACATTATGAACAGTTTGAGTAAAAATATTGTCATTTAATGAGAAGTTTCACCTTCCTTACTTGTATGATTTTCATGCTCTGAAACAACTTCCAATTCGACATCGGGTGTTTTCATTATCAATTAAATATCTGCGAATCGCTATTATTTATTTTTCACGTCATTATAGTGATAAGAGTTATTGATATCTCTGCATGCATGTTCTGTTCTCATACAACTCACAACAGGCAAAATGCGTCATTACTGCATCCGATAACGTTATTGGAGATATCGTATCATGTGACCCAGCTACCTTTCCCTCTGATCTTGACTGAACTTGTCAGTTTATGCAAAACACATCAGATGACTTTTCAGAAATTTATTTATGTCGTTTCCTGTTTAATTAATAATATATTGTGCAAGTTTTTCCGTATAGTTAAGGGAAAACAGAATCGGGTCATATTGACATGAATGATACATTATTATAATTTTAAAAAATAGACTGAAAATATATAAATAAAAGAAAATCCTTTACAGAAAAATAACATGTCACCCTCACTAACAAAGTCACGAAATGTCTGTAAGATATATCTATAGTGTCGTTTCTATAAGAAGTTTGAAAACGTTTCTTGTCAAATAGACCCGAACAGAATAGCAGTTTTAAGCAGATTTACAGGAGAGAATTGTCCACAATTGCAGTTCCCTTAAAGAGAAATAATGTCTCAGAGATTCTCGATTCGAATCAGGACTACATGCTGGCCATTCGACCTTTATATTTTGCAAATTAAACCACAATTTGTTGTTGCTTTCAGTTTCAATCAAGTTGTTATCTTGCTAAAATACCCACTGAGTACCACCTAAAAGTTTAGCCAATTAAACCACAATGATTGCAATTTCAATCAAATTGTTGTCTTGCTAAAATACCCACTGAGAGCCACCTAGAAGTTTTGAAAATTACAACAGACTTTTCTTCAAACCCTCAGTGTAAGACTGTGATATTTGGCGATCACTAGCAAAGTTCAGAGACACTTGTTCTTACAGCAAAACGCGGCGAAAACCATCATCGACACACCACCCTATCTACGACACAAAAAAAACACATCAATACTCATTACACATCAAAGTCATGCCATTCGTCTGAAACATCCAGACTCCACATTTTTTCATCTCTAAATATTACTGAGCTCATAGGACATAAGTTTTCTAGCCCACTATATTCTTTGCGACTTATTCTGGGGTTTCAGAGCTGGTTTCTAAATTTAAAATTAACCAATCTACAGGTTTCTAGGATGCGTCTACGCTTTGTATTCTTGACACCAATAGTCCTAATGACCTCTGAAATTTGAGGCCGTGGAGGCCTAGGTTTAAGGTTTCGACTTCTGTGTCGGAGGGTTCCAGGTTCAAAATTCGACTCCTCTGAAACCCCACAGTTCATGTGGATCTGGTGCTAGTTAAATCTTTCGTCGTGGGACGAATGTCCTCCCGCCGGTGTGGTGCGAAAGTTTGGAGAGTGGTGGTTCCAGCTCAGGTGTCGTCCTCGTCATCTGACCGCAGCTCACAATTACGAAGTCCGTCCGGAAATAGCCCGCTGCTTCAAGACGGCTCGTAAACCCCTTCAGTGTCATGACGTACGCCATGATGTTATCGAACGCGTAAGTCATATGTTATTCGTTTCTGAATAAGAAAATACAAATTTACACTAAAAGCTTGTATATACACATGTATATAAATAAAACAGTGTGGACCACATGGGGTTAATATAACTAAACTAAAACTCCGAACTTCACGAGTAGACATTGGAATCCCTGATCATCGCGTTGGTTTGGCACATGTGGATACCGAAATCTGCTTTTCACTTCTAATTTGTTTCCACTGTCCAAAAGTCGATAAAAAAGAACTTTTAAAAGAGATAACCTTTATATTTCAACTTCTATATTCTAATAACTTCCTTCGCTTAAATTTCTTTACCTCTAGACATTGTTGTACGAAGTATAATCGTGTAGACAACTTAAATACACGAAATCTGTTATGTCATTCTTGATAAATTTATGCATTCACGTGAATATACGCAGAAACTTTGTATTGTGTCTAAACTTTTGCAACAGACAATTTTCATTTTTATTCAAAAATGGAATGAAGAAAATAATTTTTTTACATATATATATATTTAATTTTACGATTTTCATATTTACATATTTGCGAGGAAATAACGAGGAAGTATCAACTCTTACTCAACTCTCTCTAAGGTAATTCGAGAGGAATCTTTTTCAGTACATGCACTTGCTGAAAATTAAAAAAATGATTTTCATGCGTAACAACGTATTCAACAAACATTTTTTTAACAGCGAATTTATGCGGCGCAATAAATTTAATTCATGTAGCGCCACAGTCACATAATATTCCAGCAAGCGCAAACCATCTCATATTTATCTGTGCGTTATATTCGTTACGTTGTGAAGTTATGTTCTTGTTCCACTCGAAAGAGGCGCGATGAATTCCAAAATTAAATTGTCTCTGCGCAGTTAACCTATGTCGCATAACAAAGAATTTAATCTATTATTCAAATGCATTCTTCAATTAGAAATACAACGGTAAATTAAAGAGAAAATAAGCTTTGGATCCTCCAACATATGCTTAGATGATAAAAAAAAATGTGTTCTTACTGAACCGATGTATTATAGTTTGTGTATTACCGTAAAATTAATAAAATTTATTTAAAACATTATATTACGTATCGATCGTAATACAAAATAAATTGTGTTCAGAATTTTCTGCATATTTTCATTCAAATAATAAGCATTTTCATTAAACAAACAATGCGCAATTTAAAATTCTATAAAATCCAAACACATATATAAATATCAACTTTCCAGAAATCTTTTCGACTCATAGAAAAACATAAAAATTATAATAGTTAAGGCTTGAAAGCAGCTTAGTTCAAAAGACTTTTTCATTTAAAAAGATATTAATAGACTGTTTGACAGATTATGCACCTGACATTACCTTCAGATAACTTCCTATAAGGATAACTTCCCATGAAGATAACTTAAAGTTATCCTTATCTGGACAATACTGCTCCCTTTAATTCCCCCAGGGGGAACCGGGAGTTCAAGGATGCGAAGCCGCCGGATAAGTAAGCAGGTTCTCCCTTCCCCTGGGAGTATAGTAATAGTGGCGTTCGAGTAACCACCATATATACTCCACCAGTGATAGTACGTCTCTCCTTCGGGAGGATTCGGGCCGAGGCTAGTGATGGCTACTAGGACTCTGGCCTCAGTATTCGAGCTATTGAAACGACTGTCATACAATGTCCCCGAGTGCTGAGGCAAGACGGGATTAACTCTGTTAAGGTAAAGGTTATCTGGACAATACAGTGACGAGCTGGTAGACAAATTATAAACTTAACACTGAAACAAGATACAAACTGAATCACATTTACTGAATACTAAAATTTTTGCAGGAATTCCTTTTTCCCACTGCCCATAGTATTCTCCTGTAAACGGGTCATTGTAAGATATTCCTGCCCTAACATTTTTATTACTCCTTTGAACAATTCACATGATTTCATTAATTTTTTAAAATTTTGTGTTGAGAATATGATTTGAAGTCAAAGAGAGAGCGATTTTCGCAAATAACTACGTTTTGCTAGTAGAATAAATTATGAAATTAGGGTTCAAAAGTAATTACTATTAAAATGGCATAAAATGTAAGTTATTATTTTTCAACAAACATTGACTGTTTTTTAGGTTAAATTTCGTTTATAAACGTTAAAATTTCAACATTAAGAAAAAGGCGATATAGTTTTCTTTAAAGTGCGAGTTCTATATTTGGTAAAAAAATGGACTACTGGATGAAGATTTTTATTATTTTATAATACAGGATTCGTGAGTAAGTACCTATTCCCAGGTCCTGTTTGTGAAATACTCCATGTCTTGACATCTTAAACGAAAGCCAACCTTCTTAATAAGAAGTACCACATAAGGCTCTATCAGATTTCGATAAGCAATGGTATTCATTGTGTCACATGGGAATGTTACAAAGTCAGCTAAAGCCATTAGTTATATCCCTCCGAGAGGCTTGGAAGATTAATTTTTTTCCTCATCGTCACACATTCTCCCAAAGGAATAGACCATCTAAATTAAACCTCTCACTACAAAATTTATAGCACTGGGTAATGATCTTATTGATTAAGTGTGTAATATTTGTCACGATGAGCAATTCCTTTTTTTTTTCGGTTGAGAAATTTAGATACTTAAAATTTCGGTAACAATAATCATTAATTAATTCTGTCTTCGTGCATATCAAATGAAAATTTAGGATGTTTTAAATTCATAAAATATAAGAATTTATCATTTAAAGTGATGAAATGGAAACATTCTTTCACGTTTTTCAGTTTAGTAGGTGCATATTACTGAAGTAATTATATATTTTCTCAAAAGTAAAACTTCGCACTTTCGCTCCATTTTCATCCTTATTTATACTGTACAGGGTAACAAAAAAGTATAGGGATCATTTTTGAAGGCTTTTATTTCCAAAAGTTATTACACAAATCCATCGATGCTTCTCAATATGTCGACCTTCAGCATAATAGATTTGTCTACAACGTTTCGGCCATGATTTCAAAGCCCACAAAATCATTTCCTAGGGAGTTTTCTTCACCTCTTCTCTAATAGCCTTTTGAAGGCCCCTCAGCATAGAAACTCTTCGCTTATTCAGTTTGTTTTCAGATGTCTCCATAGGAAATAGTCACACGGTACAGCGTCAGGACTGTTTGGAATCCATTTTTGTGGCCTCAGGAATTGCACTTGCTGATCGGTGAGGAATTTCTGGGTTACCCTAGATGCATGCAGTGGTGCAGAATACTGATGGAAAACAGCATCACCATTTGGGTACAATCTGCGGTAATCATCCTTAAGAAAGGGCTTTAATATCTTCTGTATGTAATACTCAGAATTTATTTTTGGCCCAGGTTGCACAAACCGTGGTTTGGTAATAACATTGGCGGAAATGCCCATCCAAATCATTACGCCTTTGGAATGAGGCACCGTGGTTGATGGAGTCAAGTCTCGCCTGTTCTGGTCACGGCTAAGATATTGAACTTTAGATTTAGCATTGGTATCGGATAGGTAGATACAAGCTTCATCAGTTGTAATGAACTTTCGCCATCTGTCCTTATGGAGAAGCTTCTAGAGTGACCATGAACGTTGCCTCCTAATCTGCACCGATCTCTCATTCGAGTAGATGACATTTAGTTTTAATGGCATTTTTTCTTTAACGTATGTTTTAGTTGATAGCTTACAACTTGCTGGCTCACGTTAAGAACTTTATCCATGTTTGCCTATGTTGGTGGATCCGGCTTCGATGTCATCTTCTCAAGCCTCTGCAATTCTGATTTATTCAATTTGATTTACCATCCATTTTTTATTGGTTTTGAATCATTTTTTGTCGATCCGAGTTTTTATTGATGCTACTGATGTTGCTGAGTGAAATCGCAATACCTTTCTTTTTAAAATGGGTTTGTATAATCCTGTGGCTCCATCGAAGTTCTAAAAGTGCTTGTACTTGACCAAGCAACATTTGGTCAAATTTCTTCAAAGGCATTATTGTGATTTTATGGAACAGTATTGCAATCGAAAGTCTAATCGTGGAGCTTTCGATCTGTATGCTACATTTGTGAAAAGGTTTTATAACTTTACTGGTAGATAACTACAAAAGCGATTTCTATACTTTTTTGTTACCCTGTATATAAATAAACTGGTTATGTTCTGTTTTCATGAAACACATTTTTTTGTTATACAATTACGATACGATTGCGTCTGAAGAAAAGTTCTAGATTAGAATTTTAGTTTGAGTACAGATATTTTTAGTTTTGTATAAAACCAAAATTAGAAAAGGAAATTTATGATTAAAGGAAAAATGCTGAAATTTAGGGAAAAAACAAAATGAGCTGATATTGTTTTAAAAGAAGATCTAAACAGAATGGATCAACTCACAAAAGTCGATAAGATAAACTAGGCATCATATTTCATAAACATTGAAACTTAACCATTTGACAAGGGCTGCTATCGATCATAGGACACCTAGATCTCTTTTGAACTATTGGTGGTTTTGAAAGAAGAGATGTTTCCTATTTCAATATAATGTTTAAAAAAAAGTAAAAATTGTTGGTGTTTAGAAAAAATTTTAGGTTGCTTCACTCTTGTTCCCAATGCCTGGATTCCACAATAATTCTTTTTTCAAACTTCTGCTCTATGTATACTTCCTTAAAAGTTGCAAAAAGTAACATGTTCGATCATCTAAATACTTTTTATTACAGAATGACTCTAAAGTCAGTTAAATCTACATACCAATATTATTGATTGCCCCTTTTCTGATCCAACCTCTATTTCAATATACATTGAACATTGCTAACAAAGTAATATCTTCAATAGAATTTTTGTGTATTTTGATTTTTATGAAAATTTCAAATCACTTATACGTAGGAAATATTTCCATTAACACAAAATGGATTTCCGTTTTCCACCCTTACAATTTAACTTTTTAAACGTTATAAGTCTTTTCTCTTGAAAATGCCATTCTTTCGATGGGCAAAAGTGAGAAAATTAATCTTTGCTTCGTTAATTAACCAACAACCTTTAAATGTTTTTTATCAGAGCTAAAGACGTATTTTTTAAATATACTCTTTGCCATGTGAAGGAAACGATTTTCAAATCTTTGACATTTGTCTAATTTCTTACTTTATGCTTGATTTTCTTTTTAGAAAACTCAGTATAAAGCAGGTATTATTTGATTAAAAAAACTCCGACCTTAACATATGGAATTTTTAGTAAAACAACTAACGCACAGTTCAATCAATATTTCTCAACATTTTTAAGTTTTCACTAATAAGATGAAAATTTCCTTCATTTTAAAGTATACGTTGACAATCAAAGTTATCAGTTATTTAATCCGTAAAAAAATTATGAAATTAGTGGCTTTATTTAAAATAAGAATTCATAGAATTGTAGGAAAGTAATCCCTTGTCACATTTCTGTATCGTAAGTTTAGCTTAGTTTAGTTATATTAACGACCCGTTTTGAAGCAACACGGGCGCTATTTTGGGAAGCACCTCGTTATTTTGAACCACGGTCAGATGACGAGGACGGCATCTGAGCTGGCACCCCCTCTCCAAACTTCCACGCCAGACCAACGGGATCTGTATTGTAAAAGTTCAACACAAAGACATTTCTTTGATGCTTATTTGGAAGAAACCTGATTATGCTCGACTAAAGTGCTTCAAAAAATGTATTTACTTGAAATGAAAGAAAAGTATTTGTGCCGCTTATCTTTATTAGCTTTTCCAAATGTGCAACAGTCTAAGTTATTAGTTATTTAACCTGTAAAAAAATTATGAAATTAGTAGCTTTATTTAAAATAAGAATTCTTTGAATTGTAGGAAAATGAACCCATGTCACATTTCTGTATCGTCAGAATTCGATACAAAGACATTTCTTTGATGCTATTTGGAAGACACATAGTTATGCTTGGCTCAAGTGCTTCAAGAAAAAGTGTCTTGAAATGAAAGAAAATGTTCAACTTTCCCTTTTCAAGTGTATCTTATCTTTATTAGATTTCCAAATGTTCAACAGTTTTTCACTCCAAGATAGTTGCAGCTTTATTTTTTTCGTCTCAGCGTTAAATCTTTATTATAATTTTAGCTGCATTTCGTTCTTTCTTAAAAAGGTTGGTTAAACTTCAAGAATCTTTAGAAGAAACAACAAGCGGCTGAACTCGGGAACATGTGTATTCTTTTAAGTGTATAAAGAATTTCCTAGCGTCTTAACTCTGACGAAATAACATATATCATTACTTTATTCTTTTGCTTCTTCTCGTTATGTTCACTTTTAGCATAGTTTTTAGGAGTGTAATTGGTGAAAAATATGCTTTTAGAAAAAAATACTACCCTTCTTTTCCATAAAATCAATAGACAGATGAGAAATGTAGTCTTTCTGTGATATAAAGTACAAAAAAATTGAAATAGAAATTGTAGAATTCCTTTTACGCCGAAATAATTCCTATTCCACGATTCCAGGTGTGTTGCCAATAGTCGAAAATCATTTGTCATTGTACGGTAAACTTTTCTCAATTCCAAATAGAAGTTATGGCTTCTCGAGAGGATGACGACTCTAAACTCTGAAAGATCGAGATATTTTTCAGTCAACTAAGACACTGATATCAAATATCTGAGGAACTGGAGCCCAGCAATGTGTTCAAGTTCCATTCGTTCTCATAGAACTACTTATAAATGTCTTTCTAGACATGAGAATACAATGCGAATTGATTTAAGTTATGACATTTATTAATTGAAATTGTCTAAAGTTCTAAACTGAACGGTTCATCATTTATTTCGAATGATATGAAAGATAAATGCTTTATCTGCCAAATGTACTGAGTTTTCCAATGTTATTTTATGAATAATGAATGTAATTTATCATACTTTCCATGGACGTCCATGCGTGATAGAGGGAAATTCAAAGTAGCATTGACTTTTAAACAAAGAATCTTCGTTTTATTCTTTTATTGCGTTTTTTTAGACAATTACCATTTATTTAATCTTGACCATTTCAGTTTTTGATTTTGGAAGGCAATCAAATGGTATAATTGTTCTTAATTGATTTCACATTCATAAAATTGCATTACAATTTTAAAATTTTTTTGAAGAATAAACAAAAGATTTAAACTTATAATATTCCTTATCAGAGGATATCCTTTTAATTCTTTTGAATTTAAGTAAATATGTTTATTTTATAGCACTTAAAAACAATCAACAAGAAAAAATAGAATAAATTTAAACAGGAATCATAATTTAAACTTAAAACTAGAACAAACAAATAATTTTATTTATACACAATAAAATTTAAAGAGTAAAATTTAGGAAAAAAAATTTAAAAGAGTAAAATTTAGGAAAAAAAATTAAAAGAGTAAAATTTAGGAAAAAAAATTTAAAAGAGTAAATTTTAGGAAAAAATAAATTGAAGAATAAATTGAATTGAATTGATAACTTGAAATTATTTATTTTATATAATTACAATTTTATGAATAAATATACAGATTTCATTATCTGTTTATTAGGAAATTTTTGTTAATTAACGTTAGTATTTCGTAATGTTTCAATCCATTTTATATTTAGAAGTATTCCTAAAAAAAACATTTTCAGTTTCCGAATTGAATTCGACGAATTTTTTCTTCCACAAGGAATAAACTTATGCAGTCTTCCTATTATGACCTACCTTGAATAAAATATCTTTTTCATTTAAACATTTTACTATACTGATAGCTCTCAAACTATATCTAGAAAAATAAATTAAAAAATAAAATAGCTGTCATAATTTTTATTGATATTAGATACAAGAAATAGATTGCAGAAACCCTAATAAATAATTTTTTCTTAAATCTGTCCCGAAATAACTATTGAAAAAATAAACCAGTTCTTCACGCAAAACTGTGTACAACATGAGGCATAAAAATGTAGTCTGCATTGTACAGAATAAGAAAAATCTTTGGCGGTGAATTAGCAGAAGAAATATAACCTGGTAAAACCCAAAAATACAAAATGAAATTAAATATTTGGTTAGCAATAAGCAAATGATATCATAATTTGTCTTGGGGTCTTACAAAAATTTGGTGCCATTCTGTTATTGAAAGCTGGTTGCTTTATGGCGCCAGCTTTTGGGGAGGGGATTTAAAAAAGAACAAATAAAAAAATTACTTTCTCTCAAAGAATAAATCTTTTAGAATGTTCTAAAACTTATCGCACCTCGCCTACGAACGCACTAAATGTTCTTGCGGGAATTTCCCCACCCCCCTTCATCTATCTGCGTTAATGGCTTACAAAAAATTTTAAATATGGGTGAATTTGGAAACATTTTCCTTCTTATTCTGACTTAAGCAGTTTTGATTTTAACCGCCCAGTGAGAAGTCTTGCCTCGAATGTTAGAATTATTGAATTCCCCCGAAAAGCTAGATGATGCTGATTTTGAGGTATACACGGACTGATCAAAGGTTGGCGACAACGTTGGTTTCGCCGTGTGCACCTTTAAAAATAATGTTTTCTCTCTCCTCCCCTTTTGTTTTAGATTAGAGTCCTTTAACACTGTTTTCCAGGCCGAACTCTTCGTAATTCATTTGGACACAAAATTAACATTTACACGGGCAGCCTTTCATCAATTCAAATTTTAATAAATCCTAATACTATGTCAAACTTCGTCATTAAAATGAAAGAAAAACTTTCCAAGGCAGGTGGCCTGGGCGGTTTATCCTGGGTGAATGCTCACGCTGGTAATCCAGGCAATGAGACGGCGGACCACTTTGCCAAACTTGCTACCGAAATAGGGGAATTTAAAAATACCCCTATTCCTTATTGCTTTCTAACAAAACACTTAAAACAATATTTAATAAATATATGGAAATTGTTTTAGCAGGATTCTGACACTGGAAAAAGAGTCAAGGATTTTGTACCTTCCCCAGATCTTGAGCAGTTGACCCTTAATCAATTCTTAACATATTTTGTTACAGTGTGTGTCTGGAAATGGTCCTTTCATTTTTTATTTAAATCGCTTTCACCTCTGAAACACATCAATATGTTTGTGAGGCGTAGAAGGAGACGCCTATCGCTATCTATTTGAGTACATTCATACGAAGAGTTTTCACTTCTTCTAGTAATAAATCAACTTGGTTTTTAAATGTTCATAAAACTCAAGGATCTCTCTTTAAGATCGGATGGTGTTTTCAAATTTCTAATAGATATGTGATCGGATTATAGGTCCTGAGAGCTTGAGATTTGTTTACTTACGCAAAAGATTGCTCTTCCTACCCTTCCCTTGGTCGTGTGTTTGTTGAGTTCTAGTATAAAATGAACTGAATAGTAATTTAATCTTCATTTAGAAAAGTTTTTTCTCATCTAGTAATAATAAATAATAATAATAATTTTGATCATTATTTCTTATTTTTATTCTCATCGCTTTTTCTTTTTCAAATTTCTTGTATGCTTTTCATTTGTCGTTTAAAGTCAGTCCTTAAAATTGAAATGAATTATTTTGTGTTGCTTTTTTGTTCTGTGTTTCGGTTTTTACCTATTCTTTCCCCTCTGTGTTTTCCCCCTTTTGTATTATGAGCTTTTTTGTTTTATTTGCGTTTTGTCTGTGTATTGTTTGTTTTGCATTCTTTGCGTTTTGTTTGTTTTGTAATTTTGTGTTTTGTTTGCCTTGTATTTTTTGGGTTTTATTTGCTTAATGTTCTGTTTGGGGTTGCCTCGTATTGTAATCACCACCGTTTTGTTGTGCATTTTTGTGTCTGTAGCTGTTATGTCACTGTGTTTTGTTTGATTTGTATGTTTTTTTTTTTGCTTTGTGTTATGTTTGGATTGTTATCACCGCCGTTTTATTGTGCATTTTTGTGTATGTAGCTGTTATGTCAATAAGTGCAATTATTGTGACACATTTCTCGTATGTAACGCCTCTACTTAAATATTTAACTTGCCTTTTTAAATATGGTGAGCTTGTTTGCAGTTGATGCACGCAGCCCCAATACGCGCTCATGATTTCCCTTTCCTGGGAGGTCATCAAAAGACTCTACAACCATTGGGTTAAGTCGACCCTCCTGGGTTATGGAATGGAATTATGATTTGTCTTCAATAAAAAAAAATCGAGTGTCAGAGAGAAATGACACAATTCCTTATATATCAATGAAACTTAAATAATTCTATGATTTAAAATAAAAGAAGGGCTTCATGATGTTTTAAAATATATTTTTATGTCTTTATTATGCAAATGTGTGATTTATATATGCGAGTTAATTTCTTATAACGAAGCCATGCTGTAGAGAAGATATAAAATTGAATTTGATTCTTTTATTTATTCTAGGACGAGGATTTTATTACACCATTTTAATGTGTTTTTAGAACAAGTTTTTCCTATCTAAACATAAACGAGCTTAACTATACAATACCGCAAATAATGTGGTATAAATTGAAATATAAGATTCTGAATTATGTGAGGAACTATTTAAATGCATTTTCTAAACAAACTATGATTTGTTGATACTGCAAAATACAATTAATAATACATACTGATACTTATTTCACATACTGAGAATAGTGGAAACGTCTCCGCTTTGAGACCGGATGGTCCCAGGTTCCAC